>OV816028.1:25915573-26515573 GCA_929113105.1 Agrypnus murinus | reverse complement strand
TGGCAAAAAAACGCTTGAACGCTTGATATAGCTCGCAAAGTAAAAACGTCGCATTGCGACAAGCGAGCGGGAAACTTAAATGCATTATATAGCTACATGCAGCACCACTAGCCGCTCGTAATTTACATCTCGAAAACAAAACCAGTTGTATTAAATAAAAAGATACATAATTCTGAATTTTTTTCCTACTACGTTTTAAATGAATCTGAATAATTCATCGTTTTATATACATATTGGCAAAGAGTCAACGTCATTTAGTGCATTAATTTGTTTTAATCAGAACAACGAACGAAATACTGGTACCAACTTAAGGCAACGTTGTCACTTTTTCACTACTCTATAAGCGTATAATTTATTTACATTCTAGAGTGATTTCTTTATTTTTTACTGCTTACAAAGTAATATGAAGCTATCAGATAATGTGAAATATTTGGGAACTGTACTTGATTCTGAGCTTTCGTGGCGCAAAGAAGTTGACAACATTTCTAATAAATTAAATACTGCATATTTTGCTATTCTTAACATAAAAGATTCCTTTAATATACATTCTGTAATGAGTATTTACTATGGAATATGTTATCCTCATATAAATTATAATATTATCATTTGGGGACGAACGCCTTATGCTTCACGAATTTTGATTCTACAAAAGAAAATAATAAGACTTATTTTTGGCTTATCTCGAACTCAATCCTGTAAGCCGTTCTTTGTGAAATGCGGTATCCTGACTATTTCCAGTATCTACATATTAAAAACTATACTTTGGGTCAGATCTAATATCGAAGACTTTATGTTTCTTTCGCAAACACATACTTACGCCACCCGTCATGGTAACATGTTACTAGCGTTTCCACTACATAAAAGTACGCTATATGAAAAATCTCCATTATACTCGGGAATATCATTGTATAACAAGCTTCCAGAAAATGTTAAAAAAATTCAATCATTTAACTTATTGAAAAATACTCTCAAAACTATTTTATCAAAGAAGGCCTATTACAGCGTAGAAGAATTTCTCTGTGATAACAATTTTACATGAACTGTTAATTATTTTTTTTTAACTATATATTATGCATGAATTTACTGTTTTTGCTGTACTATTTATATATATACATTTATATGTTTCTGACAATCTCAATCCTAATGTTAGATTATTTGACTAATTGAGTAATAAAAATTATTATTATTAATTATTATGTATTACTTTATTTTTACTAATAAAAAAGAAAACTTGAATGATATTTCTGGTTAGAAGAATTGTTGTTTTTGTCATTTTTTCACGTTCTTAAGTCTGGACTAGACAGTCAAAAGTTAATCTCGGACTTTAAAAAGCCTAATAATTAATTAAAAACATATATAAATAATAACTAAACTGCTTTCACATGCATTGTAATAAAGCGTATCGTTTGAGCCATATTTGAAGCAAAACTATGTAATTATTTCTATTTGTCAAAATAGCAAAGCTCCATAATTTTTGGCTCAAACTATTCCACCACAACTCCCTTAAATTGTATAGTATCTAAAACCATGCACTGTCAAGCAGCCTATGATAATATGATGATTGCTAATGTGGATTTTTATTGTAAGACAAAGATAAATATTTTAAAGACATCCTAGCCAAAAAAACTTTTACACATCTGCTTGATCATTATCCAAATTAAAAGGAATACAGTAGTTTGTTTCTTTGCAGAAAATGAAGCCAAAACTCTGAACTTCAAACCGCAGCATGTCAGTCAGTGATCCATCAATTAGAAAATCTTAAAACATATCATAAAACATATATAAATGTTGGGCAAAGCTACGAATTGTGGAACTGCAAAGCCTGAAATGCCAAAGTAGCGAATCTGAAAGTGCAAAATAATCTTCTTCCAAGCGTTGTAGTGATTCAAATAATGGGTGTCTTAATAAAAAAGTCACGTGACAAAAAATGACCCCTCGAATCTCCGCCTTCAGCTCAATTTGTAGGTTTAGACACGAGATTTTGCAAATCCCCAAGAAAGAAAGAAATTGCATGTCAAATCGCATGACTTCGGCATGCAGTGTGGTCGCCATTGCGTGAGATAACGGTCGGGAAATTGATTGCAACAACTTGTCTCACGCAAAGTGTAAGGTTGCGCAGTCTTGCTGGAACCACATTTGTTCCAGATCCATACCTACAATTAGTGTATTCTCGGGCTTATTTTTTAAGAAGTATGGTCCAATCACTCAGCCAGCCCAAAATCCACACCAAACAGTGGCTCATTGTGCTAGCTTCTCATGAATCACTTAAGGATTCGCTAAGTCTCAAAATTACAATTTTTATGTTCAAGTACCCATTAAAAGTGTGTCTCGTTCCTAAAGATGATTTTCTTCGCAGAATTGCCATTCACTTCTTGGTTTTACCAACACCCAATTGACAAATAGTCTGCGCTGCAAATGGTCTGTTGGCTTGAGTTCTTGCGTAAGTTGAATCTTGTAAGTATGCAGATGCAGATCTTTCAACTGCTCGGCTTTCATTCACTGAGGCAATGTTGTCGATAGACAAATCGGATGGTACCATGACGCACGGGAGTTTTACTGTCCATACTGGAACTTATTTCCTCGAGTTTCTTAACGAGTCTTTAAACGGTTAACAGATGTGGTGCAGTTTGAAAATAGTACGCACTTTGTGAACTATTTCTGCATGACTTTCCCTATATTTGTAAATGGGTTTTCACAATAATAACGCGTTGCTCTTTGCGAAGCGTTCCATAACTATTAACCATAATGTGATTACCTACGCAACAGATATGACAATTTCAGCGTCGCCAAATCGATAAAATGAAAATGGTGCGCAATTTAAATCTTAAATCTCGCGCAATCTCAATTAATACAAACTAAACTGCGATTGCAATTCTTTAATACTTCGTACTACGGTACTAGTTTTTTTAGGTTGTCGAGAATTATTCAGTGCAGGATCAAGGTCCTTCTATTCGCTTCATCTCGAAAGCTTGGACCAGTATCTGCATGTAAATTGTCGAAAAGGATCGAGAAGAAGTAAATGTAATAAGTAAATGGTATTGGACATTTTGTTGAAAAATCTTATATTTCCGATGTTGACAAAGAAATAATATTACGAAAAACACGGGAACCTTTATCTTCACACAAGTGCGATGTCCAAGTAATTTTTCTTAAGAAATGAATTATTTCAAATAACCTTCCGAGATGAGCCAATATATTCAGATATTTGACCACATTCAGTAATCAGCTGGAAACGCTATACATATAGATAGTAATTACTTCGGGAATGCTACTGAGCCTGCTCTTCTTTCGCTTTGAGTCTGTAACTATTCTTCTTAATTTCATGTTTTCCTGTAGTTTTGTATTTTGCTTTATTTACTTTTTGTCTACTGCCATTACTTTTGGCATCCTATATTGTTTCTTTTCTGACAGTTTAAGTTTCATAGGCGTCAATGTTAATATCTTTCAATGTTGGTTTTCTAGGGTTTTTCTCCCACGTCCTTGGCTCGTAGAAGGACTAAATAAATCTAATAATGACTTTGCTATTGAACAAGTTCAATGATCCTGATGATATAGCTGGTGACGAATGAAGGTGAACGAATGATGAATGAACCTGTTTGAGGTGAAGCAGAATCTATGGTCTGGAGCGTTTCCAGAAAAATATGAAGTCGAATGACTGCATCCGATGAGAGTGGCGTGTTTGCTCACATTAGCATGAGCGAGACTGGGAAAATGGGAAAACCATTTCATGTAGAATGAATGCGTTATAATCCTTACTTGCTGCCATGATAAATTGAGTCCGGTGATCCATCCTTCTGGAGCAAGCTACTGGGGGAATATAAATATGAACGGTATAAGCCGTTCCCCAACACTTATTGCGTAGACAGCGGTTATATATCTACCTTTTCCCAACTTGTGATGGATCGCCCACTGAGTTTTTTCTGCAATAATGAATCCTGGATCCTGAATGGTCGATACGCTATGTCCTAGGTGAATACGATATGTGCGGTGTGTACGGTGCGGGAATCGCATGCACTGCAAAACGGATGCGGCCATTGTAATTGTGGCAAATGTAAATACGACAATAAAAAATAGCACATCGTGCGCATGCGATAACGCATACTGCATATCAATAAATTATTAGCCATAGACTTCCATCACCCTATCTGCAAATGCATGTTTTGATGCGCATGCGACCTAACCTAACCTAACCTCACCTTACCTAACCTAACCTACCCTAACCTAACCCAAATTAAATTAAAACACGTATGAATTGCCGAACAACGCTAACCTACATTAAACGTAAGTAAGGTTATGTTAGGTCAGTTTATGTTATAAGTTCGGTTGTAGGTTAGATTATAGGTTAGGTTACGTTATAGGCTAGGTTATGGGTTAGGTTATAAGATAGGCTAAAGGTTAGGTTCTAGATTAGATTATAGGTTAGGTTAGGTCCTCCAAAACAGTTTTTGGTGATTATCTCGAAAACTAGTGTTCCTCCCAAATTTCACTATGGACACTATGGTTCAGCTCAATGAGAGGCATCGAATGATAATAGCATGTGCGGTTATAGGCTACCGACCTAATCTAAAGTGTTACCCAGCTAATTTTCAAGTACCTATTACAGTAAAGGAAAGGCTTTTTCTAACCTTAAGATATGTAAAAAGGTAAATAGGTTATTTTTATTAATTTATTTTTTAAAAAACATATGTTAATATTGTGTATTACTATTAATACTGTCTGTAACATGGGCGTTTGATTATCCTGAATGTATTGTGATGAGAAAATCCATCGTGCGGGCTCAGCGATAATTGTGTTGGAAAACAAAAGATTTTGATTTTTAAAACATAACGTGCGATGCGACAACGCAAAATCGCAGAAACGCTGTGTTTACTTCGGACACCATAATTACTTTCTTGAGGTTTTGTCGTTTGCGATTAACGCATCGCACGCAACGCATCGGCCGTACCGCAGTCACAGTATTTACCTAGGACATATCGTTACTCCGTTACATCTACGTTCTAAATTCTGATTTCCTTGAAATCACCTTTATCAATCATTCTTGTTAAAGCCTAACACTCTACTAATACTGGTTGCCTCCGAGATCCGAACCGAGCGAACCATGTGACTTTTTTTATTAAATCTGTAAGGCTTTATGTTATAGCGTTCCGTGAATTAAAACGTCTTAACTGTACAGCGCTCAAACCATAAAACATTTTTGGACAGCAGTTTTACATATTCCGCAAGAGTATTTTCCATGTTTTTCGCCATTTGCTAGAAACTTCGCTGACCGGTATTAAACGATGACCAGCTTTACCCCTTCCCCCTACCAATTTAATAGTTACCTTAACGCGTTAATTTTAAGGGGTGATCGAAGACATGAAAAGGTACAAAGATTTTGTAAAAATTTTCTTCTTAATTAGGTTTCAAGTAATTTAGAAAAAAAACATTGCCATATGTAGCAACCTTGGTTAGAGAAGCGCATTTTACAGCTGAGGCCCCTGTCCTTGTTTCTGAATTCAAATTGTCAAGTCTAAACAAACCGATAAGCTTTGTTTATTTTGTAGCACACTTGTTGAATGATGCAGTCCTTGTTTTGCTGTACAAGCGAAATTAAGCATTTTATTGGTCTTTATTATAAAAGGTTAATGCTCTGTCTCCCGTAATTCTAGTGGGAATTATCGATTGTATTTCTAATACTTTTGAAGGATAAAAGAATTAGAAAAGAATATTAGAAGGTGCATAAGGTAGACTACGTAGAGTACTTGGAACAAATGATATTTTCTATGTATAGTTACCAATCGTAGGGCAATAAACTCACAGTCGGTTAAAAGCTTTAATATGTTTCTGCATTGTTAAAGAATAGAAAACATCTAGGCTATCGTCATCCAGATCAGTAGGTATCACAGATATCAAGGCAGTTAAATTCGATATTCTGTGCTAATTTTTTTGGGTTTTTAAATCTTAGCAGTATTGTATAAAAATTATAGTTTAAAAATCTATCAAACGATGGCGCCACGGTCCGGACCGCTTGTTATGGCTATAAGTTTAATAGCAGTTGGTCATGATCACTATTAGTGAATAGTGACTAATTAGCTTACAATTATTGTGGTTTACAATAACTATGTTCAAATGGTGACTCCGAACCACACATCTGTACTTGACTACATACTAATAGACTAATATGTATTTCGATAATAAAGTTATGTTGTTAACGGCAACAAACCCGTCTAGTTAAGAATCTCATATTGTTTAAAAAATCACTCACAATTTTTTTAACTATATAGACGATTATTTGTCATGATCAAGACAACTTTGTTATCGAAATGCACATTAGTATGTAGTCAAATACACATAACGTTTGTGAGTTTCTTGCAAAACAGGCTTTTCCTAGAAAACTTCCAGACATAATCATCAAATTATTATGTATTGATATATTATGTATTGACCTGAATGCTAATGATAATCTGGTAAAAGTTGAGCGTCCTTTATCTCATAGCGACCTTGTGTGTTGCAGAATTTGCACACTGCTTACGATTAGAGCGATGCTGATTGGGCCAGTCAATTGAGTTGATCGGTAATTGGTTAAATATTAAAATGAAATAATTAATTTAAATAAGAAATAAATTTAATAAAAAAAATTTTGTCTATGGAGACTGTTTATTAAATTCTGATTATGCAGTAAACTTTTGCTATATTAATGGAGTAATATTTATAACTTCACTTTTATGGTCATTACGAAATACTGAAGGTGAACATAAGAGAAGTTGTTTAACTAGGTCACGATTTTAATATTGAACAGTGTATAATTATGAAACAAGCTAGAATCGCTGTTATCTCTAGCGCACAATCATAGATAATTTCTTTTGGGTGAAATTTAAAGCCTGCTTGTTCTATATGTAATCAATAGAGGTTTTAAAAATAGAATGAAAAGTAGTAGGCGTGTGATTAAAAACCACAGTTATAAAGTACTATATAATACATGATATATTGCACATAGTATGTAGAGCAATAGTCTATAGACTATATCTAATCAAATTAAGTGAAGAGATAATTATAAATTATTTTCAAATCAATAATAATCAATATATAAATCGTGATCAGGAGACATCGAGATAAGATCTGTCTGGTGATGGCATAATTTTCTTATCTAGTATATTTATGACAAACAATCGTCTGATGGGAGGTCTCGTAATTAATGAATTGGGTAATCAAATAAATTATGTAGGTAGACTGTACACATTTATATATTTAAATAAACATTTAGTATATTGTAAATATTTAGATATTTTTGGTGCATCAGTGGATTAATTTTCAAACTATTTTTAGCATATTATTAACTCACAAATACCATTTTTAAAAGAACACTAAGTAAAAAAATACAGTAAGGATGGATCCGCTCCTTTATTTGTCTTCTTCAGTCAAGTTTTTACGAAAAACTTGACTGAAATACTGAAATTGACCACAATGGGGAACAATTTTTGGGTAGCTATTTGACACATCGTGTCGCGTGTTACTCTCTCTTACTCTTGCAACTTAACAAATATTCTATCATTTTCTATACTAATGCTGCGATCGTGTCACAAAATGGATTACTATTTTATTTGTAATACGTACTTAATAATACAAAGGGCGATGAATTGTTTGATTATTTTGTCATTCCAGTATACCAAAATTATAAACCATTGCAACTTTTCTGTTAAATGTGATGATGATAGGTCGAAAAATAACCTTCTTTAAATATATTTCTTAATAAAAAATGTCTTTAATAAAATATGACAAAAATATTTATTAAGTTGACACACATGATAGAAACCATTTTTATATTATTCCTGTTATGTTCTTTTATGTGTTTAAATAGAAGATATTCAATTGTTGTCATTAATTAACTTTATTAATATTGAGTGAGCAGGGAGCATTACATACACAAGGCATACACTGTACAAGATGTGTGTCCTCCAAACCGACTCAAGTGGTACTGACGGACGGGTCAGGATTGGTTAGTTACATCCAGTTACATTACTACAAATAAATGTTGCCAACTTCAAGTTACATACATAACAATTCCTAAGGCACATTTTGGCACCAATTTGTTGTTTTTATTAATAGTAGTAAAACATCTAATAACAATCATACCAAACTGCAAATTGATTAATGCCTCCAACATTTTACAGGTAAATATAGAGATGAGGTAGTTTACAAAAAATTACTTTCAAGTGATTCTCCTGGGTAACAAAAACGTAAGTTTTACTTTCAATACTACTGTAAGGTTCCGTTACTTTCAAGGGTTAAGCAATGGTTCCAAGCAGGTGGCAGGAACTTTCAGTACAACTTTAAAGTTTCAAAACTTTAAAGTATTTATACTAAGTGGCAATACCGTTCCACATACTTTAAAAGTTACTTAGAAGTAATGGAACTACATAGTTCAAATATTTACTAAAATATCCCGAATTGTTGTAACTAAACCCACAAAGTCATAAATTTAGTTGTAGTTACGTAACAACTACTCAATCAAAGTTCCGATCTCAGTTACTGCTACTTAGATGCTGCTTGGGGTGGCTTTGCATATGAAGGGGGTGAATTGTTTTTTGGTCACAGGTAGAGCATAATGTGTTCTATCTTTGAAGAAAATTTGGATCAATTCCATAAAAAAAGATATAAGGGTGGTGCCGTCTAAATTTGCTACACAATGTACTAAAGAGTGATATCCCAATGCATCTCAAAAAAATTCTTTTTCTTTCTTTTTTGCGCATATGCGCTTGTTATTGAAACTGGTCTAATAGACCAACTAACAATTTATCTTTAAACTCTTAAAACTAAATAAAACTTAAGCTACAGCTCATCCACTGATGTCCTATATTTGAGTCTGACTGTGCTTCTTGAAGCACTTGCACTCGTTACACTATCGCGCACTGTGCTCTGCTATTAAGGCTAAGTTCTCATGCGTACGAAATCCGATGATACGACAATCCGAAAATCACCTGATTGGCCTAAAAATTGACTGGCGGTAATTTCTGCACACGAAAATTTAACTTCGCCCGTCATCGTATAAAAGTTGAATTCAGTTCAACTTTTTCCGATATTTCGTGTGATCGTGTGTTTTTAACCTCGTTTTTATTATTTATGTATGTGTCAAACTCGTCAAAATGGATTGCATACAGTATCAAATATATCTGTATAAAATGAATGTTATTGTTTTGTTAGCAAACAACAAACAAATTAAAAGAAAGAACAACAAATTAACTACAAATGTCATTATATTTTTTACCAACTGATATACAATCGGATACGAAAATCGTAAGTATGTGAAGACTGTGTTTTCCCGCTTACGAAATGCATAATACGATTACGCTTCGGACGTCGGATTTCGTATACATGAGAACTAAGCCTAACACGTTACACAGTATTTAGACTAGTTCAAATGGCTTAGTCCTCTTCAGTCTTCTTATGATGTTTTGGTTGTCGAGTAGTTGTAATGCCTCGACGTTGACATGTTGATGTAGTCTGGCTTCGTGTTTAGTGGCGAATCTCTTGATTTCGCTTGTCACGTCTGAAATCCCTAAATCACGATGTAGATCTTTGTTTCTGATGTACCATGGAGCATTTACCATATTCCGTAGTACTTTATTTTGGAACGTTTGGATTCTTTTGACATTGCTTTCTTTAGCACATCCCCATAATTGTATGCCATAGACCCATATAGGTTTTAAGACTTGATTGTAAGTATATAAGTATTTTGTTATTTGTTGGCAATTGCGAGTTGCGTCCCAGTAGCCAGTACAATTGTCGATACTTGAGTCCAAGTTCTATTCTCTTCTTTTTTATATGCTCTTTCCATCGCAATTTCGTATCTAAGGTCATTCCTAAGTATTTGACTGTGTTTTCATATGGAACTATGATGACATTTAAATTAACTGAAGGTGTATTTATAAGCCTTTTATTAGTAAAATTTACATGAACCGATTTTAATTCATTAAGCTTTGTTTTCCACTTTCTAGTCCACCGGTGTATTTCGTCACTGGCTTCTTGAAGCTTATCAGTTGCTTCTTGTATGGTTGTTCCAGTAACCATCAGCACTGTGTCGTCGGCAAATGTGGCAACAGTTACATTCTGCGGTTGTGGAAGATCGCTTGTATATGTCGCAGGCAGATAGTCAAATCCGACAAATAACTATATGCCTAGTCATTTACTAAGTGACGGGGCAGATAGCAAAACGAGAATTTATCGATGCGATTTTGCTATATGCCTAGGCATTTACTAAATGTCGTTCTTTAAAACAGGCAGATAGTAAATGACTTAATGTGCTGTCTGCAAATAAGATATCAATAAACACTGTCCATGTTTAGACTGGATATTAATTACTTATCAGACTGAATTATCAGGCATAACAATAGTACATCATTCTCTTAAAGAACAACTAGATATATATAACATATTTAATTAAATAACAAAAAAATAAATAAATACCTACTAAATGCGTAAATTCATTATGCTCTTCAGCATAAAAAAAGTTCAAAATAAAAAAGAGTAACATGTTATTTATTTTTGCACATTAGACTTATATGGCATCTACTTCCACATAATTGCTTTTTGCGCAAACATCCATATTTCCTCGTGGAATATTCTTTTTTACAAGAGCACTTGGGAAATGCTTGCTCATTGTAAAGAGAATGCTTAGAACTCACTTCTCGCAAAGAAATCTCCTTATTTATAGGGATATCTTGAATACTTAGTGATACGGTTTCAACTTGCTGAGTTTGGTTTCTTGCACACAATGGTTTAAGAATACCAGCACTAGTTCCAACTTGCTACAGACCGTTTCGAACTTCCATTATAAATCCTGGAATATTACGGTCATCTAAGGGAACTCTATCAACTTTTGGAACAGCAACGAGTACCGGTGCATCTCTATTGACGGAAACTTCTCCTCGGATGACTTTTTCATTTTTTTGCAGCCACTTCTTGGTCGTTTTTGCAGCTTTTCGATTTAAAATAATAGAATTTTGCCGTTCACATATGCTACAGATCAATGTGGAATAGTGATGTAAAAAAACGGTTTTTTTTCTGACTGAAAAAACATGTTTTTATTTTAAAAAACACTTTCTGGTTTTTTTTCAGCAGACGGGTGCTTAATAACAAAAACTTCTTGTAATGATTAGGGAAACAAGAGACCAACCGATTACTTTTCAAATATACATGTATCAATGACCTATAACCTTCAATTTAAGATTTGAACTGATGGTGAGGATTATTATATTTAGTAAATCAATAGATAAAAAAAAGATGAAAATCTTATAGCAAGATCAGGGCATAGGTCAATATATTTACTGTCATTTAGTTTTACTGCAAAAGTTACATATTTAGTAGCTATTTTTTTTAAACGTTGAATTATATTACAGTGACAATTCAACACATTATTTATCAACTAATCAAATGTCATAAATTTAGTCAAACCCATTAACAATGCTGATTACAACAATAATCACCATTGGTGATAATTACAGAGATAATTTGTTAAATTTTCACATGAATTTCACTTTTGGTCCCAATTTTTTTGGTAATCTTGGCCATCATATTAGATTATACTTGTAGTGATTCAGACGATAAGTGCCAGTTGTGCTTTGCACTCATCACAATTTCCATCTCGATCAACTACTTGTGTTATGACATTCAAAATTATTGGCAAAATTGGGACCACTAGTAGTATTATATATGATACATGATGTTAAATGAACCATCGAAACTTATTAATTTGCTTAATTACAAAGCTATCACACAATAGTAAAAAACAAGTGATCATATTACCTTATTTTGATCTGTTTCTAAGAACATAATTTGATTCAAATTTTCTCTCATCGAATATAACTCGTAGTGCGATTAATAATCGATGATTCTACTTGTGAAACTGGAGCACCGTATTCAAATCGCCCTATACAGGCTCCTTGAACTGCAGTTTGGTTTCACACGTACATGTCATTGATAATAATCTTACCACTTGTTATATTATGGCTGACAATCCTCTCAAACAAGAAAATGAACAATAAGGAACATAATATATAGACATATAGACTGATATAGACAATATTCGAAATTATGTCTATATCTGAAAAAAAAAACAGATTCAGAAAAAAAAACAGACACGTATGGTTTTTTTTTGAAAAGAAACGGTTTTTTTACATCACTAATGTGGAACCATATTCTTCATTTTGGTTGTGTACTTCTCTGCTGCATATCACATGTACAACTTTTTTGCAATAGTAAGAAATTTGGGTTCCCGAACTGTTTTCCTTACAGCAAACACAAGCTTTGGGTTCTCCTCCATATAAAGCCTAACAGGAGCATCTACCTATAGTGCGATAAAACGATATATTTTTTGCCATTGTACGTAATAACAACCAATTGACCATTTGGTACAATCTAAAGAAAAACAAGTGACCGTAATGTCTACATACTACAAAATCTTTCATACGAGTCCCATCATATAATAGTTTTTGGTACACCAGGTGGCTGTATCTGGCTGTTAGAGTGAAATAATGCACCTGTACCTACTCAATCCCTAGACATTAATTTCTATTGGTGAGTTCCCTCACACCGCTTTATTTCGTGTTCGTAGATTATGAGTACCGAAATACTTTGAAGGGGTTGTGCGAAGGAACCCCCCAGTAAAATATAATGTAACTTGGCATGGAGTAGGTACAGGGCCAGTACTTCACTCTAGCAACAAGAAACAGCTATGATACCGTGGACCACAAGAAGATTTTTGGACTAAAAGTTACGGGATGCCCTTTACCAAAAATAGAAGTGTACGAACTTTTATGTGATGGGGCTTGTATCCCTCCTTACTATTTTCTTTCATCCGTGCCTTAAGCATTTCTTCCACGTCTATTGGCTCTCTCTATGGGAGCTTGGGTTTGAGGGTGTCTTGGGCGCCCATGAATTATTTTGAAATCAGATCCGAGCTCAACCAGTTCGTTTATGACTGCGGCAACAAATTCTTTACCATTGTCACTTTGTAGACGGTGCTCCTTGAGTACCAAAGATTTTCAGCACATCAAAAGCTACTTCTGCCGCTCTCTTTGTACGCAAAGTACACAAGTGCAGAAATTTTGTTAAATGGTTTTGGTAATTTAGTAGCCATTTGTATTCACCATCAGGGACGGATTGAAAATCCATTAAATAAACTTGTCCTCGACTGTTAAAATCACTGGAAGTAAGAGGGCGAACAACTAATGCTTTTTTAACTGGTGTTTTTCTCGTTGCGCATAACGGACATAACCTCAAATAAGTATAATTCTAAAATAATTATCCAAAGGTACAAAATAACTGAATCTTCAGCGTCCTTTAACGGTTTTAAAATGATTTTTGCCACTTCCCCAATTTCCTATAAATCATTCGTTTTACTGTAATAATATTCAGAGTTGTTTCTCCTAACATTCTCGGAAGCTTTTAGTTGGCTATCCTTCATTATTCTTATTGTATCTTCATATTCCTCAACATTCCAAGGCCGTTTAACCTTTCTTTTATTGTAAACTAAATGTAGCTGTTCATAAAACTTTCGGTTTAAGTCGCTTTTTGGATTCATATTTATGATAATGATGACTTTTGCTTGAGACAACTTGCACTTATATACTTTTATATAACTTAATATATATAAAAGCTTAAATAATGCCACACACTTCACAGATACAGAAATTTTTCGTTACAATTAAGCATACGATCAAATTCCATAATTTTAGACCAGCGGCATGATATATATCATTATTTACTATCTGCCTGTTTTAAAGAACGGCATTTAGTAAATGCTTAGGCATATAGCAAAATCGCATAGATTTATTCTTGTTTTGCTATCTGCCCCGTCACTTAGTAAATGACTAGGCAGATAGTTATTTGTCGGATTTGACTATCTGCCTGCGACATATACAACAAGTAGAGGATGGGCCCCAATACGCTTCCTTGAGGCACGTCAGCTCTAGCCTCCTTTAACTCTGAATATTCATTTTCTTGCTTAATGCGGAATAATCTGTCTGATATATAATTCGTGAGTAATTTAACGTAATGTCTTGGTAACATTCTTTTTAGTTTGTAGATCAATCCTTCGTGCCAAACTTTGTCAAAGGCTTGAGCCACATCTAGGAAATCGTTGAGCAGATTAATTTTTCTTCTAATGCCATTTCAATGATATTTGTTATTCTATGAATTTGGTCAATTGTAGAATGTTGTTGTCTAAATCCAAACTGATGGTTTGGTATTAGATTTTTCCTTTCTATAATAGGTCTAAGTCTTTTTAATAAGAGTTTTTCGAAGAGCTTCGATATAATCGGTAGTAGTGATATAGGTCTGTATGATTTCGCCTCGTTAGGTGGTTATCTCAAAAATGTAAAGACCAATATGTTCTTCTAATACAAACCTGCGAACAGAAACTTTGATACTCACACCGAGATGGGCAAATAAGGTGAGAACACAACGTGCAATGCTGCGATAAGACTCCAAGAATTCAAGAGTCGTCGGAATGCATTGCAAAAATTGAAATGAGCTGGCCATGTAACCAGATCCAAAAATGAAGGACCGACAAACCGATTGCAAGATTGGAAACCAAGAGACACAAAGGAGTCGAGGTATTCTTCAAAGATGCAGACCTTGATATCGTATCTAATATCGCCAATCTTACATTTACGATTCTCGATCATTAAATATCGTTACATGCATATATTTAGAGACCATGGGATGATATTAAAATTTTAAATAAATTTAGCGATAGTTGGAAATAAACAAAGTTAATGGTTATTAACTGTTTGTGCACGAAGAGCAGAAAGCGATAGATTGCCGATCGAGAGGGAAAGTAATCTCTCGAGAGCGCCAATGAAAATTTTCGCTAGAAATACATTTGCCATTTCAGACAAGCGGAAATGACAATTCTGCTTGTTCAACAGACAACGTCAACTTTCAATTCTCTAATGACATCTGAAAAGGCCTGGAGTAAGTAGACAAAAATACTTCACATGAAATAGAAGTTTATTTCGGGAAGTAAATACAAAAGAGGTTGGCTTTTTACCCAGAACCGGTGATAACTGGTGCGGTGAGAATTTCCGAGTCCTATTACTCAATATAATTTAAGAGAAAGCGCAGTTCAAAAGTTTTAATACAATATCTTGTAAAATGTTTATTAGCGAGTAAAATACAGTGATCGAACAAAGTGCAGAAATGAACCAATTACACGAGTATGAAATTAGCATTTTTACACGTGTTACGCACTGTAAATTTTCTACCACCACAAAAACTTAATAAAACACCAGAAGCTAAAAAAATACTTGTGGTTGAGTGGACAATGCTCACGTTTTGTGTTAATTGTTAATTGGTAAAACTAAATGTATTCAACGCAAATCATTTAGTTATAAAACTACGTACTAGTAATATTCGAACCATTGTTTAAGTTAATAATGTTGATTTTATTAGTTTCTCCCATTTGTTTGAACGTCGCGAACCCGTTATTTTGCACTTTCTTTCGCACATGATTGTACTAATGTACCGATATACCCATGATGAATATGTACCAAGTCAAAATAAATAGTATGAACTAAAAGAGTGTCAAATTCGACAATATCAATCTTCCAGGGTTAGCTATAGTATAAGTAGATTTTTCAAATGTATAGTGGTGGTGGGGGGGTTGGTAACTTAAGCTCAAGTCTGTACCGGCATATTATTAGACGTGTTATATATATCATTTTTAGTAATTTTCTGAAGAGAAAAGTTTTTATAGTGCCGAAACCCTTTTGGTCCAGATATGAAGTACCTTTTTGTAGTGTCAGAGATTTGTGTTGTATTTTGTGAGATACAATTTTTATAGGATTTTAGGCCCTTTTTGGTGATTTTTCTATGACTTTTTCTGTGCCTAATTGCCTTGGTTCAGAAATAAAATGCTATTTTGGGTATCTAAAAATGGAGTTATTTAAAAGCATTTAGACTTTTTTTTAAATTTTACGACGATTTTTTCAACTGCCCAAGTTTTGTTGGTCTATAGCTAAGGTATTTATGAGAGAATTTTACAGGATTTTAGGACTCTTTTGGTAATTCTTTTGCAATTTCATTCATATTCCAATTGCCCAGGTACAAAAGTAATAATTTCATATTTTCTAATTTTTATTTTTGGCCTTTTAGTTGTACGAACTACACAGGGTGTAGCTAATATAAATTAAAAAAAATTTTAATTTTTTTTTAATTAATTTTAATTTTAAATTTTTTGAAATACGATTTTCTCGAAAATTAGCAAGAAGCGACCACATGTTGATAAAGAAAATATGTTGTAAATCATTACAGCTACCCCCATTTCAAGGTTTGTACTTATATTAGTTACACCCTACATAGATTATAAAAATAATTTATTCATCTTCTTCACACCTAATACATTCTATTCAGGCAACCTTTTTCGTGTCTTTGCAGATTATCTCTCAACATTATTTTCTTCTTATATGTGTTATAACTTAGATTAAAGGATTAAATGCAGTAAGTGACACTGACGCTTAAATCTATATTATTATACTGCCTTCGTAAATTCGGAGGAATATAAACATAAGACAGAATTACATTAGAACAATTCTCAGGCTTACCTTAAGTACTCATCTTATTTAACCACCCAATTATACTTTTGCTTTAACTAATTTTCTTGTTGTCAATGCATAATAAATAACTTTCTAAATGCTTTAAAATCGACACCAATCAGCTGTCACACATGTAAACATTAATTATCAGAAATCTGATTGGAATATGATCATTTATCCGGCGTAAAGTTGTTTTGCACGTAGAAATTTTAATTTACTCCTCCAAATTTACG
Source organism: Agrypnus murinus (assembly GCA_929113105.1). Taxonomy (NCBI): domain Eukaryota; kingdom Metazoa; phylum Arthropoda; class Insecta; order Coleoptera; family Elateridae; genus Agrypnus; species Agrypnus murinus. Next base: position 26,498,769 of record OV816028.1, on the reverse strand, counting down.
AACATGGTATAGCTATTCTTGATGGTCTTCAAATATTGCGTTGTCTGTAATAACACCAAAGTAAGCAGCTCCTGGTTAAAAAAAAACAATAAAAAGATCTGTGACGCCGCTTTAATTTTTTTTTGTTAATAAAATTAAGAATTTCTATAAACTAATATCCTATAGACAGAGGCCGTCACGATAAGAAAATCACCTCATTGTTATCTATATATGTTTTGTAGAAAATGAACGAGAAGTTGTTTTTAAAACCGTAAACATTATGAAATTCCTGACAAGCAATAATACTTGGATTATTATTTAGGCTTTTAAAAGACTATTTATATTTTCAATTAAGATAAGGAATTTTAATGTCCTTGACATACAACTCTTCCTTTTATTAAAACCAGAAATAATAAATTTGCCAACTACTTTCCCTAATTTTTCTAAATCACTATAGACACATATAACTATTTTTTTATACATACGTATAAGCAGTTAACAAATAATAGTAGAACAATTAAAGTGATAAATAACTAGTTACAAACGGACTTTTATCTATTAATTTTGCAATAATAACACTACTACATACTTAAGAATATGCTGTACAAAGAAAAATAAGCAAATAATATTGTAGTTATACACTCATTAACAATGCATAACATTGCATTTTACAAATTGCAGGAAATTCGTAAACCATAAAAATGTAATCCTATAACATGACAATTGCCTACTGGTATAAAAGATTAGAAAGTCAAAAAGTCAGTGTGGACTAACGATGCGTCGAAACGGAAATAATTAATACTTTTAATTTGCGAACTTTTCACGGCTCAAGAGGTCAAAACGATTTTCAGTATACAGTTTTTCTTTTTAGATGCCCCCAAAATAATACAGGGGTGTCAGACCGGATGATCTGGTTAGCCAATAATAGTAATAAAACTTTAAACAATTACTAAAAACAAGTTACTATTTATGCCTAAGCCATCTCAATAGTTTCTCAAGAAAGATTCAATAAAAATCTTATGTAATCCTTTCTTATATGGTTCTATTGTATGGGCTCCAGGATACGAGACTCACATAGATGCTTTAGAAAGAGCTTTGCTTTCTGAACTATTTACCTATTTCTTAAAACTTCTAACAGTTTTAGGCACGTATAGGCACGATTTAAATTCAAAAAAAATATTTTTCCATTTATTTTTGCATCATTTTCTAACGTTTTAGGGAGTGCGCAAAAAATTTTTTTTGACGGTCACCCTAATCTATATATATCAAATTTGAAACCTTAATAATTAACTGTCTAAAAGCATTGATATATTTAATTGCAGCATAAACGTACTAAAAAATATAATTCTAAACGTATAGAGTTAAACTAATTATGAATAAAAACAAGTCAATTATATTCAAGCATTTTTATAGGTTATTTAAGTAGTTTAGTTGTAGTTGTTTTTTAATTGGTATTCTCTTATCCTGTAAAACAAGTTTTTTGTAAATTAAATAAAATTTGGGGTTATTTATACTTCCATTCTTTGTAATTAAAAGGCGAAAGTCAGATTAATTTAACTAGCAGATGATATAATTTTGTTTAGTTCAAGAAGAGGACTCAGAGGAAAATACCTTCACGGATTATTGCGCCACGAATAGCTACGCAGAAAGAGAATTTTATTAATTGCCAATAATCCTCTAAATAATGCTAGCATTATATTCAAAACAATTTGCTAACCACTACAATGTTGCAAGTAATAAAAATAGGTTCACCAATGAACAATACACCACTACACAAACACCAAAGGGAAAAACTAAATAAAGAAAATTATATAGGAGAATGCGAAATACAATGTTACGATTTGGTTGAATTTTAAGCCGTTGTGGTGTTTAATAACTCTTGAATATAATGCAGTTGTTATCTTGAGGATTATTGGCAATTAAAAATACATATACTCTTTGATGGAACCTGTCCTCGTTCGAACTTGCTGGTTAAGATTTTAATAATCTGCGAAGATAAGGCATTCCTTGTTAACATAAAAATTAATTTAATGTTATTCGATTAAAGGTTCGTCCCTCGAGCTTTTCGTCTGAGTTATACATAACTAGATATCTTTCGAGTCAAATTAGCACGACTTTCACTAGCGCTAGATACAATGAACATACAGGGTGTTCCGGACAAGTATGCAATGCTTTAAGGGGGTGAAATACATCTGCACTACTAAATTAATAACTGACCTCCGCTTCGTACGTATCAATTTACAGAAACAACAGAATTGAATTTCAGCAGCGGTTGCCGAGTGACTCACTACCTTGATGACTTGATCATTTATTAAGGTCGGTAAATAAAATGTAATTGTTCATTGACCTAATTGTGATGCAAATTTCATTGCCTGTTTTTTATTTTACGAATGTCATTTTAACAAAATGAGTAAAACTTACCGTTTAGATGCAAACAATCTTTATAACATGTGTTCAAATAAATCGCCGTTTGTCTGTACACACAAGTTTATACTAGCAAACATATCGGCATTTGCGCTAATTTATTCTGAGGCGATTTCAATGCGTGCGCGTAGCTCTTCCTCGGTATTCAGGTTCTGTCCTGTACACTAACATTTTAAAATATCCCCAAATACAAAGATCGAGGGGAGTCAGGTCCGGTGATCTAACAGTCCAGACGATGGGTCCTTCACGTTCTATCCACCGGTTAGGGTATTCGTTATTCAAAAACTCACGTACCTGGCGAGCAAAATGTGGTGGTGCTCAATAGTGGGAGCCCGTCAACACTTCATTGTCCAGAGAATAAAGTTACCAGTCACCGGTTAATAGTTGGAGCAGAATAAAAGGTCTTATTAAACGGTTCTGATAAATTCCCGCCCACACATTTAACGCGAAACGCCTGGAAATAATGTCTTCGGACAGCATGAGGATTCTCGTCAGCCCAAATGTCGCTGTTGTGTGAATTAAATACCCCCACCCGAGTAAAACAGCATTCGTCTGTCCACAGTTCCTTTTTGTGCAAACTGGGGATTTTCCTGTTTGCGTTCCAATAGCCATTGGCAAAATTGTACTCGCGGTATATGAACTGCAGGTTCTAGTGAGTGTACTTTTTGAAAATGGTTGATTTGAAAAGTTCCGTTCATTCAGCAGGCGTGTTTGGTTCTGTCATAATTTAAACAGTAACTAACTACAATTAATTAAACTACTTAACACTAACAAACACTTAACACTACCTCACTCAAGTTATTAATTCTAAAACGTGTATTAATACGTAATCGAAACTCAAGTTTACCGCCACCTTAACACAAAGAAAGTTGACGACAAACTGCAGATTACAAATTTTAAAGATCTGAGTCATTAACAGTTATTTACAGATGGTCAGAATGAATTTTTTTTATTATTTAGCTAAAACGTTTTAAAAGCACATACTTACTATTTTGTTTTGGTTACCATTTTCGAAGAATTTATTTACCCGGCTACCTGCTTGGGTTTATGTTATGGTTATTATGTTGATAATCTTTAAAAGTATATACTATTTAATAGGCATAATTTTCATACACTTTTATCTACTACTTTGCAGTGGCGTGCCTATTATCTTTATAAGGGGGCTGTCATTTCAATGGGGCATTTCAGTAAATTGTTAGTAAGATGTTACTCTACACATGTTTCCCTATTGTCCTTTAATGGGAAAAGATACATTTTCCAAAACACCCTGTATGAACCACCCCAAAACCCTAATTCGGAAAACAAACAAAATGGCCTGTGCTGACTGAACAAATAGAAACTTGTCTCCAGTAAGCGCTCAAGATGTTGCAATTTGTTAAAGAAAAAACTAGAAGTCATCAATTTATTTTATTCTTAGTTTCTTTCATTGCAGGAAATCTAGTGGAATTAGTTTACTTATTGTAGTTGGAATTATCAGAATACGTTCCAAAACAGCACCCTTGAAATATTACTTTCAATTTGCGACGGTACGACATCATATGCTGATATCATAAATTGTTAATATTTAATGGTAATAATTTATGTAAAACATCAAAATCGAATTGTTCAGAAATTACCTCAGAAGTGAAAGTATTTTGAAAAAACAAGGTCTATTCATTTTAGTATTCAAAATAACAGTCTAGATGACATCCGCCGTACGCAGTATCACATTCCTGTACCGTGGTGGAATGCTGACATCAAATTGCAGACAAGCATCGAGTCTTCCGACCTTTTTAGAATAGTTCTACGACCGGCAACCTGGTTGAATACAAACGTTTTTTGTTTTTAAGATAATGGGTTCACCCAAAAAAAAAATAAAAAAATAATTTTAAACGATATTACGTGGAGTTTTTAAAAACTAAACGTTTTTGAAAAATCGTATATTATACAGGGTGATAGAAAAAGTGTGCCTTGACTATCATTTCTTAAGGATAACTCAAGAACTGGCCGGTCAAATATGCGATAAATATATAGGGCGTTCCATTTAAAAAAGACACACTTTTTCTATCGTTTAACAAACGAATTTTCAAAAACGTTATATTTTTAAAAACTGCATATAATATTGTTTATAATCATTTTTTGATCAAACCTAAAAACTAATAAGAGGTTAACATATGCGTGAATCACCCTGTACACCAAACTGCCTATTTTACTGTCCACATTCTATTTACAGAAAAAATGTGTTCTTTTATTAATAAAAATATTAACAAAGAGTAGATTAAAAAACAAAAAAGCAATGTTCTTATTGTTTTTATATTTGAATTATCTCATTTAACTTTTAACTCTCCTGTTTATAAATTTCGCGATTATAAGTAAATGTCAGACACAATAACGGAACTGGCCTACTATTTTGAATGGGCAGTTCAAGGGCTTTGGCCTCATACTGATTATATTAAAGAACGTAAGCAAATTAATATTTCACTTTGCAGTACGTTTGTTTCTATTTCCTTAAGAATTTCTACAAAAACGTATTAGATTTTAATAAACTGGTCATTCTGTTGTACAAAAAATTACGGGGTACCTTTGCTTGCTAGTTTACTACTATCTTTTTGATAAACTAGAATTCAATTTTGTTTTTTTGATAAGTTCGATTTTCTTCAAATTTGGTACCGATGTCCGACTCGTCGATTTTTTGCATTAGATTCCTTGCACCTATTATTGGTACTTTATCATCGACGCGCTAGAGGTCTACGCAAACGTGGCATGTACCACGAAGGCATTTGACCACCGTTTCCTTCAACTAATTCATTTTCTTTGAGACCAATATACTTAAAAATCCTTCTATTCTAAAATAAATATATTTTAGGTACGTTAAAGGAAGAAATAACCGTTGGTAAGGACGGAAACTGTTGGTAAGGTAACTTTCTACAATGCCTACAGAGTCGAAAAAACTTACCAGTAAATCGGACCAGCTTATATTTTCGAAATAACCCCATTTTAAAATTAAATATTAAAAAGCTTTTATTTACTCCAGTCAACGAATGAAAAATAGCGGGGGAGGGGGATGGCGGAGCGTTTAAAGGTCATTTCTTCAGGTTTTTCTTAAATAACTCATAAACCGCGATCTCTAGCGAAAAGGTGCCCAGGTACAAAATTAAACTACACAGAAATTACTACAAAAAAGGTCCTATTTAGTTTTTGTCTGTGATGATTAGTTTGCGATATGGCGGGTATGGAAAAACCGCGAATTATTAAAATAGAGTCTTAATGGCATAAAATTAATGTTAAATGACGTGGGTTCAGACCGAATATTAAATATCTGTACAACATCTAAGAGCAGTACTGCTGCATTAAGGGTTAAATTGTGTGCTGATGATATGGTGGGGAGAGGGTTGGAGGGCAGATGCGTCAGGGAAGGCCGATTGGAATGAGGTCAAGCACCTCGTGTCTTCATTTCAGAAAAAAAAGAGCAAAACAAAAAATCGAAAAGAAGCTAACATCTATATCCCGTGCCCATGCTCTTGAGGAGAGGTGTGTCGTGGGTAGCATTACCATTTTAGTAGATGGAAAAAACGATCCAATGCCAAAAAAACCTTAATATCATTTCCTGTACCAGGGCCGAAGATACCTATTTTGCAAGTTTTAGATTTTTCGCAGCTTGTGGGGTACTACGTTAGAAGTAAGAGCATATGAGGGGGGGCATGGGGGTGCGATAAATGAACATTTCATTTATACATTTCAGAAAAACTCTTTTACCAATAATAATCACTACCTATTTGTTAATCTATCGGCCTACTAGTTTCTATTTCACACCTGTTTATAGATTATCAAATGCAGTAGTTCTCAAACTTTTTGGAGTCCGGTACCTTTTTTATAATTAATCTCTCCTACAGAACTTCAAAAAGTTTACCTATTAACATTTGATTTTATTCTATCTAAAACAATAAAAATAACTTTTTATTTTATAATACTCGTTTATTTCATTCAAGTTATTCAGGTTATTCATGTTAGCATCTAATTTATAATACGCAACTACATATTTTAATTATTGTAAATAATCTAATAAATACATAAATTGCTCGTCTTCTGACGTTTTCTCTTTGCGCAATTTCTATCGATTTTTGCATCAATTACTCCTATAAGTCTCTAATAAGTTCCAATGCTTTTCCTCCCGAGCGCGACAAAGCGGATACTTTTCCTTCATAAAGAAACAAAATGGATACTTTTCCTCATTTGGGATATAGGGCGAGGTAGCTAAATTCTTGGAGGTCCTAGGTAGACCCAGTTTCCAAGTCCTAGCTACACTTGAGGTTGAACTCCTTGTTGGTCCGAGAAGTGAAAGTCCGCATGCTGGACTAGAGGTGATGGGACTCCCTCGGAAACGGAGAACCCGAAGAGTGAGCACATTAATAGCACTAGCCTAGAGAGCTAGTAGAGGGTGAATAGGCAACCTCAGTCGCACCAGTGAGCACTGGTAGCTCTTACAAATGTAATTGACAGGATAATTGAGCGTAACTCAATTCGTAGTCACCTAAGGACCGTGGTCATAAGCTAACGCAGGTGGGTCACGTTAAACAAATCTTGGAATTCTGATTTCGGAGATAGAAATGGAATTTTCCGTTAACGCAGTAGAACAAATTTTTATGGTGTCTTATGGCATTCCTTAGAACTATTTAATGAAACAGACAGCATTGCTCGAAAAAAATCTGGATAATCTCAAAAAAGGTTTAGGAATACATCCAACAAATATCAGGTCTGTATCTTACCTACAGATATATCTAAAAGGACTCAATACTGTTGTGATTCCTTACTAGCTTATTACGTTTAAATACCGACGCGACTCTAGCATCTCTAATCAATACCATATGAGTGTTGAACCGCAAAAAGCTGCACATATCTAGCTGAACAAATTGATCTTATTTATTGTCAATTTCTCTAAAAGTTCCAGCTTTTCCCAAATCTCAAAACAAATTTAGCAAAAAAAACAAAATAATGTGGTAAAATTTTACTAAAGGACCACTACGCTTAGGAGCTCCTTAGGCTTAGTACATCGATACAATGGCATTTGCAATGTGTATTACGTAAAGAAGCAGCCATCTAAAACTGCTTCGAAATAAGTAAACTCATTTTACTTCGATGGTACTGGTACCAATCAGTGGTAAGTTGCAAGAGAAACTTCGACTCTTCCACCTTCATCAGCGATAGACTGGGAAGTGCAGTTTTGGGTATATTTTGGCAATAGAATGGAAATCACCTTGTAAATAACATATATCTTAGCACCTTAATGTAGTCACACAAGAATATCTGGTTATGTTTTGTTCTCCCCTCCATTAAATAATTTGAAACAAATAAGTTTCCAATTAAGACTGATATTTCTTCTTTATTTCCTTCTTAGTATACTTCATGACTCAAATAGTTTATCTTACTCTTGAAGAAATAGCACTTGGGCAACCTCAGCGTCAAGTTAGTGCATCTAAAGGTCTCCAACATGTTTTCAACTCTTCAAGCCAGGACTTAAATCCAGCAGACGGTATTAAAATCTCATCCATATATGTTAGTCTCAGCATAAATCGTTATAGATCTAGACCTTGTCGACGGTTCTTTGAAGAACTGCAGGAGTATTCACCAATCAAAAGACATATGTAAATGCTTGATTGAGTCACTAAATATGTTGTTTGATGATATCCTGATGATGATTAAAACTGATAATGTTTCTTAATGCTCTTTGAATTAAGTGCACAACAGTCTACGCACAAACGCATCTCACTCATTTTATTTTTTACTAGCAGAATGCAGCTTGTGCATGACGATTGACTTTTCTAAATTATCCTTTTTTCCCCTGCATGTCTTCTACTATGTCTCTGACCTCTACGGTTTCTGAGTATGACATTTTATACGTTCTGTAGCTGACTACTTATCATCACACAGGTGGTTTTGCATCTTGACTCAGTTACATTTTTCAAGCTTATTGGTTTTGAATTTGCAAAGTAATTACGATATTTGTTTGATAAGTCTTAATCTTATGTCTGCAGGTTATTATTTATCTGAGGTTCTATATCAGAAATGTCAAAAGTTGTTTAATAGTCACCATTTTTGTTTATAAACTGGAACAAACAGACTTTGCTAGACCTCTTTCTTTAGCAACCCCAAAGTTGTTGGGGAGGGGAAGTTAGACTGGAATCATTGGTTAACAGGATCTTAAGCCCATCTACGCGCGTATGTATACTCGGCCTTGATTCAACAGGACATTACAGTACAAAACAATATCTTTTCAATAAACTTTCATAAAATCAAAGACCCAAAATTTAATATGGTAGTGGCATACTGGGAAAAAATCTTTAATTGTGTTTGAGCGTTATTGACTTGTTTGTATTTACAGCCTATTCTTAAGACTATTTGTGTGTAATTAGCTTAAATACGGTTAATTCATCATAGGCCCATATGCTTATAACGTATGTCACATAAGTTTTGGGAAAATTTTCATGGGCTTAAAAATAAATGTAAATAACTTGCAATCTAGTAACCATTGTAAACAAATATTCATTAATACTCAAATTTGTTATGACACTCCGTAGATGTCAAATAATTTGTGCCGTTATGTCGTACAAGCTTGAAATCCGAAAAAGCATTTACAACCTGGTTGGACATGTGTCCAAGCGAGAAATTGTAAACATTTTTCGCAATCAAAATATTTCGAAAACAACCATTTATAGAACAATTGCAGAATGTGAACAGGGTATACCATGCCTCAATTTACCAAAAAGTGGACGTCCGAATTTGCTAACCGAAAATCGCGTTAACCGAATCTGTGGAAGTGCAAAAGATCTAGTTGGAACGTCATACCGAAAGTTATCCAGAAGATTTAATGTTTCTTATGAAACTATAAGAAGAGCATTGCAGAAAAAAAGCTTAAAGTACCGTAAAAGACGTAAATGTCCACGTTATACAGAGGATCAGTTACGAAGAATTCCAATTTGTTGTCGTAGATTACGCCGAATTCATTTTGCAAACAATAAAGTGATCATAATGGACGATGAAAAATATTTTACATTTTCTCACTCAGAAATAAAAGGCAATGATGGTTTTTATACCGATAATGTAGAAAATTGTCCAGATAATGTAAAATACAAAGCCAAAAAAAATTTGAAGACAAAATACTAGTTTGGTGTGCTATATCTGAGAGCGGAGTTTCACGACCTTATATTGGGCATGTTAGGGGTGAAGCAGTCAATGCCAACGTTTATACTGAGAGATGTCTACCGAAGTTGCTCGAATTTATTACTACGACTCATCCACGTGATGAAATAATGTTTTGGCCAGACTTGGCAAGTTGCCATTATGCAAGAACGACTAGAATATGGTTAGAAGCTCAAAACATACCTTTTGTGCCAAAAGCTGACAATCCGCCAAATGTCCCACAGGCTCGACCCATCGAAAATTTTTGGGGACTATTGAGCAGAAAAGTATATGATAATGGGTGGGAAGCTCAAAATGAAGCACAATTAAGACGTAGAATATACCAAAAGATAAGAGAAATCGATATAAACATTGTCCAAAACATGATGGGGCAAGTTAGACAAAAACTGCGTACCATTGAAGACCATGGCCCTTTGTCATTATTTTAACTGTAGTTTTAATTAACTTAGATGTAAGGTAAAATGTTCGTAAAGTGACCATTTAAATAAATTATGTTACAATTATCTTCAATACATTATTTATTTTTTCCCAAAACTTATGTGACATACGTTATGGGCCTATGATGAATTAACCGTATTTAAGCTATTCTAAATCTAAATATATCAGTACGCAGCGAATCATTCTATCAGATTCTTTGTAAGTATATTTTTGGCTTAACTGGATTTATGGTTGCCACAGAACATACTCCAGACATTGAAGAGTTACCAATCATGATGATTTCTAAACAACTCTTCACAACCAAAAAAAGCTTTTAAACCTGATGTGCTAGTGTGCCCGTTCCAGTTAAAGAAATCCCGATGACATAATATCAGGACCATCACAAGTTCTAAGATGGGTTCTAATACTGATTTTCGTAAACGTAGGTCGAACTATATAAAGTTTGGAATTGCTATAGGCGGAAGCTTGTCCGAATGCTTGATTGTAGACTGTTAAACAAGACACCCTTTTTTGGTGACCTCTGAAGAACAAATGGTTTGGCCTCATGATTTAAAGCTTTGCCATAACTTCCTTTCAATACAAAAGTTGAAGCTAGCCACCTAACAAACAGGAGTGGCAAGTCTTATTAAAATATGTTGTGCGGTACCCTGGTCTATAAGCGGACCACGTCCGACTAGGACCTTGGATATTTAATTTAACAGTTGTGTCTTGGGAAATAAGTACTTATTTATATTTAGTAGCTCTAGAAGAACCGCCTTCAGAAATATTTTACGGTCATGTTTGTTTCTTTAAATTTTGATTAGCACAAACAACCGCCTAAGTGCCACCGACAATGCAATTGTTTTAAATCATTGTTAAAATGTAGCTAAGCGCCGCTCAATAACTCAATTACCTATAATACAATAAATTTAATTATACTTATATTCTCATCATTCAGTATCCATCTGTAAATTGATTCTAATTTATTGGTGACATTTAATTAATTGACATCTTGATCAAACTCAACCTCTCCTGATCAAAAGCAGTTCCTAATACAGTCAGAGTCTATGGATTATTCACTGGACTTTGTAGAGGGATGCTTTACCTATGTAGTAAATGGACATATTGCATATGGGGTTTCTAAGAAGTATTTGATTTATATGGTACAATAGTCATGGGAATGGCAGTTTTCTTTGTAAGACAAACATAATTTCAAAGGTAATTTTATCTTTAATGTGTTTGGACACACTACAGCTAGAACTCAGATATTTCCAGAAATCAAAAAGGAGAAGGGATACAAACTGCCTCCAACGAAGTCCGGAAAGCGAGCGACAAAGGTTACGGCCAAATGGTTTAGACAGAAGAAATATTTATATTTCAGCGTAAGATAACATTCAGATTTGATGCTGTTGCTCTTTGATACAAGGTCTTGAATTCTCAAGACCATTCGGTATCGGTGGAAGAATGTAAATTATTGACGGTAGCACTTAAGAGTGGAGTGGACGTTTAGTGGAAATTTTGTATTTTTTCTTTCGCTAAATTCTAGAAAAAAAATTCCGAGTTCCGATTCAAAATTCCTGAGGCCTAAGTAACTAGTTTCATACTTCAGTGCAATATACGTAATAACAACATACGTCAGAATCTAATAATTGACTTAAGACTTATAAAAGTTTTATGACGAGCCTGTGATACCGTTAGCTTCAAGTCGTCGAGTACTGTCAATTAACACAAGTCCCGTCCCACAGGGGGCGTGGTATTATTCTTACCAACATTGCGACTGGTTGAGTATGAAAGCTCAAACTTCATCATCCAGATTGTGCTACTCTCATCATCAACTTTTTGAATAAAGGAACCAAGAGCTTCATCATTCCTTAGGTTCTCTTGGAAGAAACGATGTTCAAGTTCGGCGTGAACCTGCGAGAATAGCTAGGGGATATGGTCGTTAAATGGTGGTGATTGTGTAAAAAATCTGTTACTGGATATTTTCTGCGCAGCAGTTACTATAACAAGATTAGCTTACACACGCGGTGGAAGTGGTTTCCGAGGTGTATACGATATCAGTAAGAGGTGGGTTTGAAGAGCATAATTGAGGGCAGGTCAGCTATCGGCAGCGAATTGAAGACAAATCCTCCACCACCAGAAATATTCGATAATGTATGTCGCAATTTACGCGCAAAGATTTATTGTTGGTTATGTGAAACGCATGCGCAATGCGGCACCCATGGGTCCGCAGAAGTTGCCTTTTTTGTCATTTCCGAAGGTGCTCACTTTCCTTCGAGAAATATTCGCTGGTGTTACGTGAATTCACGCACAAATTTGACTGTCTCATTGTTATTTCTAAAAAATGCACAGTCATACGAAAAAATTAATTTATTAATTACACCGATTTCACTAATTTTTGCTCCAACGACAAAAAGAAACACTCCGACAACCTCAGCCCGCATCTTACAACTTATCAATGAAACGTTAAGGTAGTGTTGCTGCTGCTGGCATGCATTTGCTATCTCTTTGGATCTCCTTGGTGCTTCATGTGAAGGATCTCCTTGGTGAAACGCAGCTATGGTATTCAGTTCTGAGCCTCAAAAGTATGTACAGATTGAGTTTTATTTTCAAATTTGGACATGAAAAGATCTAAAAGTTGGGTGTAACAAACCAATTCTCGATAAACAAAAATCCTACACTTCAGTCAAATAAACAAATAAATCATACAAGTTCTAATAAAAACTCTTTCAATTTTCATTAGGTGATAACCCAAACAAGAAAAATATTCGAGTTGTTTCATTAGAAGATTTATTCCCTCTCTCTTAAATTAACCAACATTGTTAAAACGGCAACACACGGCAATTTATCGTAATATTTATTTTCATAAATAAACGGTTTAAACCATAAAACTCGACAAACGGTAAATTATAGCAATTTTGCATTATGTACTTAACTTTATTCCTCCCCAATACAAATTTAACGGGAATGCATTTTTCAGGACTACTTAAAGCTGGTAAAATTACGCTACGTGACTGTGATGTCGTCTATAATACTTGCCTAACTTAACATCCCCGAGAAAGAAAGTATTTTTATTATATTGTTAACCTTGAGGGTCATCCCAACGACCTGGTCCACCAACTGAGGGATACATCCGAGGTCAGAAGACGGCTGAAACGACGATGGTCAACAGACAATAATTAAACGACTGGTCGTTAATTCTCATCATTACTTATTATACTCACTGGAGTACTGCCACTGGGCAGCTTCTCCTCTCGCAATCTAGCTCTTAGCCCATTTACTTATAGCTCCTACGGAGCAGCTTGTAAATTTGCATGTGTTTATAATTTAAAAAAATTATATTGTTAAATGTTAAGTGGTAGAGTGGTCGGTTCTAGATTTACTTCAGCCAATTGCACGTTAAACGTGACAAATCATCATACACCACCAATAATAATTTTAGACTCAATTATCTCTCTATTATATTCAGAAAATACCAACAAAACAAAATTACTTTTTGTTTACTTAAATGGTTAGTAAAAGGGTTATCAAAAAACCAATTTAATTTAGAAGCTTCAAGATTTTCGCGTAAAACACGAAATATGGTTCCAAAAGCAATTCGTTCATATATAAATCATTGCAATTACGACACTTAAAGCAAAAAAGGCATTATTTGTCCATAGTTTATTGTCCTGCTAAACTCAATTTTATGACAAGGTGGAATAAATATATACAATATTGAGCTCATTACATTTGCCTAGTAATAAGGTCCAATAAGTCCAAATGGGGAGTTTTTAAAACTTAATACTAGGAAGTTATTAAGTAATTTGCCTAGTAATAAGGTCCAATAAGTCCAAATGGGGAGTTTTTAAAACTTAATACTAGGAAGTTATTAAGTAATTAATATCAACGAAAGAAGAACATGAATACCAAGAAACTTTATAAAATATTTACAATATTGAGCTCATTACATTTGCCTAGTAATAAGGTCTAATAAGTCCAAATGGGGAGTTTTTAAAACTTAATACTAGGAAGTTATTAAGTAATGAATATGAAATTATTTTAAATCTACTGCATAACAGCAAAAAAAAGCAATACTGATGAATCGAGATTTTCCCAGATATACCTAAAAAGTCCTATTTACCAAAAACAAGTAGATTTGATGATCCATATTTACACAAATTCTTTAAAGTAATTTTTCATAGCGAAGTTTATAACACGTTTATTTTTATAACATCATTAAGATAAACTTACGACAGATATTAACAACTGCTTTTAGGAATATTTTGGCAAACATCGCGTAATATCTAAACAAAATGTGTAAATTCTGAAGTACGTGAATAGTACTATTTAAATAATATTCACCTTCACAATTTATTTGGAAATCATTTTAAATAACTTCCTTTCTATTAATTCTTTAATTAACTTATTTAATCCCGTTAATGCTTTTTGCAAAATATCAAAAACTGGTTCTCATATTTTATTGTCGCCAAAATTTAGACCAACATCAAACCGTAATAGTAATAGAAAATAAAATAAATTTTGAAGACAAAACATCTCAATTTTCTTTTGGCAATCTTTAATGATTATCAACTTCCTTTCATGCTAAATTAATAACTTCCTTCAATTATTTCAAGTTGGAGGAACTGCGCATTGTTTATCGCCGTAGATAGATTTAATACTGTAGACTGTACTTTTAAATTTTGAAAAAACCAACCATAAACTTATTCTTTGCAGTTAAATTGAAACATTTTTCGTTATATAAACATTACAGGAGACATTAGCAACAATCCTGATAGCAATCGCAGCTATATTTCGATTTTCGCATTGCTAGGGATAACTTTGGAAGTTAAATCGTGTCTTGCCGTTATTTTTAATAGAATGAACCTATCCCTTACGACGAGCTAGTTGGGCCAACGTGTTTTAATTATGTTACTGGCCTTTCTGTGCTGGTAAAAGCTTTGAAAGGATGGTACCATGCTCCCCATTGAAAGTTTCCGTTCGGTAGCCATGCGATATAAATATCGAAAAGTATAGATATAAAAAAGAAAATCAAATATCAACGTGAGAACTGCTTCCTTAGAATTAAAATTGCAGTTTAGAAACGGTGTGACGGATCCAGAGTTGGGTCACAGGCTGGACCGTCAGGAGTGTGACTGATAAAAAATTGGGATGAATTCTAATTCTGTGCTGGTATTTGGTGCTGAGTTAATTATGGGTTCGTCAACCGTATCCACTTCAGAATTCGCGTGAAGTACTGTTTGGCACAAGCAGTATGGCTAGTTTGGCATTCTGGTTGCACCCCATATTTGTATTCCGTGCGTCCATATTGGTTTAATGACGACCTTGTAGATGAGAAGCTTGTTCTCGAGGGAAAGGATTGTTACGTACTTTTAACCAATAGTATTTTCTAAATATGTGACCTAACTGTACTCTTTGATATCATATGTGTGCACCCCAAGTTAAGCATCGATCGATATGAACACCGAGGTATTTGATCTCATTTTTTTGTGGTAGGAAATTATCATTAAGTCAAACAGGAGAACATGAGTCTTTTCTGGTTGTGAACGAGATCTAAGCAGTTTTCTGTACATTAACTCTGATACGCCATAACGGTTTCAATCTTTCTTATACAGATGTTGCTGTAGATATTCTGAGGCTACATTGCATTATAATGAGAAGTCCTAACTCTGTGGTGCCGTCGGCAAAGGTTGCAAGTACCGTTCTTCTGATGGTTGGTATGTATCAAGTATAGCACTGGACCAAGTACGTTCCCCTGCGGGATTCCCGAATTGCACGGGAGATTTGTCATTTTTTCTTTTTTTCAAGTTTTCTTTCTTTAATCTTATCCGTCGTGAATACTAGACAGTATTTTCCGCCAGAGTTCTACAGTCAGAGTAAGAAAGTTCTCCGAATAATTCCCAATTTGTTATAATTCTCCATTAGCAGTAATTAATATTGGATTCTGGTCAGAAGAAAAGAGGTCTAGGCAGGGTTGGGCTACCGACGGTAACAAACATAAATCGACAGTCAAGAAAAGATTGCAAGAAATATGTCTGAGCACCGATGGAATTCCAAAGAATTAGTTCCAGATTAGTTCATTCAGTAAGAGCTTTAAAAGATTTTAATAGAAAGTAATTTTGCCATTAGAATATCGCGCAGTCTTTTACACAATTTGTGGAAAAGATCACGCAGATTTCGACTAATAAATCCGGGACTTGCAAAGTATGATATTTCAGAATTCGGAAGCGTTGGTACACTGATTCATGTGTAAGAATCAGAAGAAAGGTCTACGTTAGTCTGCGATAAGTTGTATTTTTATTATTTGTTACTCGAGTGGTTCCTTTAAAATATTTTATAAATGCTAAGTGCTATTGTGTAGATGTCGTATTGGTTGCATCTTGCGATTAACATTAGTTATTTATGCCTGATCATGTGTGCGGGACTTACAAACACGGTTAGCCTAGCTGATGAGACCACAAGGTCGAAAGAGTGCTGTCTTATGGTATCGTATGTGAATTTCACACACTCAGTGATTGTTCTGGGTTGTCTTTGAGTAAACACATAAATAATTAAATATTATTTCTTTTCGGAAGAAAGTATTTAATATTAAATTCTTATAAATGCTAATTCATATTAGGTATATAAGTATAAATAATGCACTATTTACATAATATGCACTTTCCCACATACACTTTCTCATGAACTTTATAGTTTAGCGAATCTTATATCCCATGAGAGATTGCATATTTCAATATCTAATATTGACACACTTTTCTTATCTTATTATTTACTGGATCAACAAAAACTTTTTAACTTACTTTACTCATTAGTTACATTCGCTAGTTAGAAATAAAATACCGTCAGAATGGTAACCAAGTTCCTGGAAAAAAAAAACTACTACAAAACAACCCCGCAACAAAAATAAAACAAAATTGAAGTGTCAGTTAGGCAAAAAGGAATAATAAATTTTAATCCAGACTATTGACACCTATACTAAATATAATTACTGGTGACATAAATGGCATCTTTACTGTCCCCGTGTTTTGGCCCAAAGACGTTTGACTTAATGTCCAATGAGACCAATCCCTGCCTTTTGTTCTAATAACTTTTGATCCACCGGGGCTTTTGGTCCAACAAACGTTTAGCCCAACGAGACTGCCTCCAAACTGTCCAATAGACTTTACTTAGAGATTTTTAGGAGATATTTTTTGTCCTACGGTTCCAATCCCTGTCCAATGACGTTTGATCCATTGGGGCTTTAGGTCCAATAGACTTAGAATTATACTCTGATCCAATAGCATTTCCAGTCCAATAAGACCTCTTCTTCAATGGGACAGCCCCCGTCTTTTTTCCAGTGACATTTGACCCAATGGGGCTTTTGGTCCAGCTAGACCTTTATTCAAACTGACTGTTGGTGCAATAGACTAGATAAAATGAAACTTATGATCTAACAGAATTTTTGCCGTTTAGTTTTTTTTGGATGTTTAGTCCATTACGTACATATAATAATACTTTTGGTTCAACACGTTTTGTCCAATGTGACCAATCCCTGCCTATTGTTCTAATGACGTTTGATCGAATAAGGCTTTCCGACTAACCGGACTTTTGCTCCAACCCATCTTACATAGATGATACTCTTGCTTCAACGGGATTTTTCGCCTAATAAGACTTCTTGTCCAATGGGACCAATCGCCGTCTTTTTATCCCATGACACTTGCTGCAACGGGGGTTTTGGCCCAACATACTTTACGGAGAACGATCCTCTTGGCCCAACTGGATTTTTTATCCAATAAAACGTTTTTCCAATGAAATCAATTTCCGTCTTTTGGTCCAATGACGAGTCCAATTGCTGCAAGGGGGCGTTTGGCCCAACAGACGTTTAGTACAACGAAACTTCTGGTCCAGTAGACTTTCCAGGCTTTCCAATCAACCGCACTTTTGCTCCAACAGATCTTACATAGATGATACTCTTGGTGGAACAGGATTTTACGCCTAATAAGACTTCTTGCCCATTGGGGCCAATCCCCGTTTTTTTATCCAATGACGGTTGCTGCAACGCTTTGCAGAGAACGATCCTTTTGGTCCAAATGGATTTTTCGTCGAATAAAACGTTTTTCCAATGGAGCCAATTTCCGTATTTTGGTCCAATGACATTTGATCCAACAGGATTCTTGGTCCAACAAACGTTCGACCCAATGAGACTGCCTCCAAACAGTCTAATAGACTTTACTGAGAGATCTTTACGATATACTTTTTGTCCTACAGGTCCAATCCCTGTCTTTTAATCCAATGACGTTTGATCCATTGGGGCTTTTGGTCCAATAGACTTAGAATTATACTTTGTAGTATTTCTAGTTCAATACGACCTCTTGTGCGATGGGGCTTCCGGCCCAACGAGACCTGTATTCAAACGGACTTTTGGAGCAATAGACTTTAGATAAAATGATACTTTTGGTCTAACAGGAGTTTTTGCCCCATAAGACTTTTTGTCCAAATACAACATACTTTACGGAGAACGATCCTCTTGGTCCAACTGGATTTTTCATTCAATAAAACGTTTTGCGAATAAAGCCAATTTTCGTGTTTTGGTCCAATGACGCTTGCTGCAACGGGGCTTTTGGCCCAACACACACTTAGTCCAACGAAACTTCTGGCCCAGTAGACTTTACGGAAAACATCTAATAAAACGTATTTTCCAATGGAACACCAATCTCCGTCGTTTGGTCCAATGACGTTTGATTCAATGAGGCTTCTGGTCCAACTAGACCTCCATCTAAACGGACTTTTGGTGCAATAGACTTTGGATAACATGAAACTTTTGATCTAACAGGATTTTTTGCCCAATAAAACTTTTTCAAACGGGAGCAACTTCCAGCTTTTGCTCCAATGACGATTGATCCAATGGAGCCTTTGGTCCAACCGGGTGTTTAGTCAAATAGACTATGCACATAGAATGATGCTCTTGGTTCAATAACATGTTTTGTCCAAGGCGACCAATCCATGCCTTTTATTCTAATGACGTTTGATCGAATAAGGCCTTTCGTTTAACAGATATTTAGTGCAACAAGGTTTTCCAACAAACCGGACTTTTGCTCTAACAGGTCTTACATAGATGATACTCTTGGTGGAACAGGATTTTACGTCTAATAAGACTACTTGCCCAATGGGACCAATCCCCGTCTTATTATTCAATGATGCTTGCTGCAACGGGATTTTGGCCTAACATACTTTACGGAGAACGATCCTCTTGTTCCAACTGGATTTTATCATCGAATAAAACGTTTTTCCAATGGTGCCAATTTCCGTCTTTTGGTCCAATGACGTTTGATCCAACAGAACTTTTGGCCCAACAAACGTTCGACCCAACGAGACTGCCTCCAAACAGTCCAATAGACTTTACTGAGAGATCTTTACGAGATACTATTTGTCCTGCAGGTTCAATCCCTGTCTTTTAATCCAATGACGTTTGATCCATTGGGGCTTTTGGTCTAATACATTTAGAATTATACTTTGATCCAGTAGTATTTTTAGTCCAATAAGACCTCTTGTGCGTTGGGGCTTCCGGTCCAACGAGACCTTTAGCCAAACGGACTTTTGGAGCAATAGACTTTAGATAAAATGATACTTTTGGTCTAACAGGAGTTTTTGCCCAATAAGACTTTTTGTCCAAATCAAACATACTTTACGGAGAACGATCCTCTTCATCCAACTGGATTTTTCATCCAATAAAACGTTTTTCCAATGGAACCAATCTCCGTCTTATGGTTCAATGACGTTTGATTCAACGGGGGTTCTGGTCCAACTAGACCTCCAGCCAAACGGACTTTTGGTGCAATAGACTTTGGATAACATGAAACTTTTGATCTAACAGGATTTTTCGCCCAATAAGACTTTTTTCAAATGGGACCAACTTCCAGCTTTTGCTCCAATGACGATTGATCCAACGGAGCCTTTGGTCCAACCGGGTGTTTAGTCGAATAGACTACGTACATAGAATAATGCACTTGGTTCAACAACATGTTTTGTCCAATGCGACCAATCCAAGTCTTTTATTCTAATGACGTTTGATGGAATAAGGCTTTTGGTTCAACAGATATTTAGTGCAAGAAGGCTTTCCAATCAACCGGACTTTTGCTCCAACAGGTCTTACATAGATGATACTCTTGGTGGAACAGGATTTTACGCCTAATAAGACTTCTTGTCCAATGAGGCTAATTCCCGTCCCCCGTCATTTTATCGAATGACGCTTGCTGCAACGGAGATTTTGGCTCAATATAGTTTGCGGAGAACGATCCTCTTGGTCCAACTGGATTTTTCATCCAATAAAACGTTTTTCAATGGCCAATTTCCGTCTTTGGGTTCAATAACGTTTGATCCAACAGGACTTTTGGTCCAACAAACGTTTGACCCAACGAGACTGCCTCCAAACTGTCCAATAAAATTTACTTAGAGATCTTTACGAGATACTTTTTGTCCTACGGGTACAATCCCTGTCTTTTAGTCCAATGACGTTTGATCCATTGGGACTTTTGGTCTAATAGACTTAGAATTAGGCTCAGGTCCAGTAGGATTTCTAGTCCAATAAGACATCTTGTCCGATGGGACAATCCCCATCTTTTGATCCAATGGGGCTTCTGGTCCAATGAGACCTTTATCCAAACGGACTTTTGGAGCAATAGACTTTAGATAAAATGATACTGTTGGTCTAATAGGATTTTTGGCCCAATAAGAATTTTTGTCCAATGGGACTAACTTCCGTCTTTTGCTCCAATGACATTTGATCCAACTTGGCTGTTTACTCAACATTTTTACGTAGAACGATACTTTTGGCACAATAGGACTTTTCGTCCGATGAGACTTTTGATCTAGAACAATTTCTTTGGACAATAATAGACTAATTTGTGTTAGGTTAGGTTAGGTTAGTTTAAAAAATGACTAGTGAACAATGTTAAATGTCTTTTAAGTTATCGATATGGCGTAATTTCGCTTCAGCTGAACTTAAAATACTATTGAACGAAAACTAAAATTGGATGGAAAATTTCATTGGACTAAAATTTCCGTTGGATGAAGTATCATTGCACCAAAGGTCCATGGACGTAGTAGTACTTTCGCGGAAAATTTACAATTTCCTTGACTTGGCGCCTTATGACAAGTGAGCAAACTGAAAACTAATTAATTATTGGGCAAAATCGGGCAAAATGGGAAAACTTCCTCTGGACAGTAATTTTTTTGTATGATATAAGAAATGCATGGCTTTGGCTTCAATAACTGATCCCTAGAGGTCATGAACAGGTACATAACAACAAGGAAGAAGAAAGTGAACATTCTACTGTTTGATGAGACTCTAATTAGCCTCGATCAGATGCTTCAACAATTACAACTATGAAAGGAACCAGCTTTGATTAGGTGCCACTCTAATCTTTTATTTTGGCAATCTCAAGGCATGGAAGAAAAACTGTAAAAATCATCATTCAAGCAATAAAAAGTGAAAGGTACAATAACAATAAGTGCAATATTTTCCAATGATGTATTTTATGTTACTTATTTCAATAATTAAAGTAGGCTGTGGTGATTGTTATTCATAAATATAAATACTAAAGAAACACAAGGAAATGGTAATATAGTAAGGAATAAGGAAAACATTGAATGTTATTTATTTAAATATTAATGTAAAGTCCGGATCCACTTTGTACATAAAAAGTTATTTTAAGCTATCACGCGCATGTTATTACTGAAACCCTTTTCGAAAACATAAATATTTTTATTGGATTAGTTATAACTGCGGAAACGTCCTCGTTTGGCACTTGAAAGATTTTACATTCAAACATTTATTTTTTTATTCATAAGACACCTACACTATCACCGTTTAGGAATTATTAAGGTCTCATCAAATAATCGAAATAAATTATAAAAATTAAAGAACCCCACTTTACATTCATTACATAAATTGTTAATGCATTTATAATGACGTCATTAATCCTGATTCCCTTCAAGTTTGTATTCAAGAATGTAATAGCCAGGGTCGATTTTATGACAAATTTCTGACATTTACCTAGGAGACAGGAGAAGGGGAAACTTTCTATTTTTGAATAGTTTTATTCTAATTATTGATTTTGAAAATTAATTGCACTACTACATTCGGACAAATATTATAACCATCTAACTTTAATATAACATATTTCAAATACTTTTCAAGGTAGTTCTTATTTTTGCTGTAATTATAATAAATTATGTATATATACATGTGATAATAAGGAATTAATTGGTTTATTTTTTTAAATTACACATTTTCCTAACCTCAACTTTAGTGTTTGAAACATAAAAACATGTAAAACCGGCTTCATACGCAAAAACATTAGATAGCGATGGCAAAAGCAATGTCATTTTTAAACTGGTTTTAAAAAAGCAAATAAAATCATATAACATCTTAAAATATGTAATAAATGGAAATTATGTATACATAAAAAATATATCATTAGGTATTGGTTAACATTAGTGTATTATGAAATTGTAAAGAAATTTAAAGGTACTTACACTCCATAAAAATGTTAAAAATCCATTAATTTGGTTAATTTCTACAAAATCCTGCTCGATCATTGTAATACCTTCGTAAAAACTCACAAAAATAAATAGTAATGTAAACACCTACTGACCAAACCACATACTCTAAACAATATCTACTATTTTTTTCTAGCAGTCTATCGATGTCTTTTTCTATTTGTGTAATAATTTTGGTGGTGTAATCTGGAATTCTTCTGTGTAACTATCGATTGCATAGATATCTGACATTTAGTGTATTACTACTGAGAGCATTGCTAAAAAGTACCGAAGATGGCATTGACTGGTGAAATTCCTTTGTTATTTGGGTTGCATATATACTAGGCGTCTTTAAGAATATGGACACTATGCAATCAATAATAGGAATTATATATACTTACACCGTTGCATTGTAACATTCTAATACGTTAGTTGGTTGCCTATAGCTTTAATTTTTAAGATTTATACAATTCATAGAATATATCATACAGTGTTTACCGATTGCTTTTCATGTGCCAGCTACAGGGGCGGATTTACCATTAAGCTAAATAAGCTACAGCTTCGGGTTTCACGGGGCCTCAAAAATTACTAAACGACGTTACAAATTTGCTAAAGTACAATAAAAAATGGTTATATGTTTATAAACTCGGCAACAAAAAAACGCACCACTTGAAAATACCCGAAAAAAACCGATTTTTCAAACCGTCGTAACTTGGTTCAGTTTTGACGAAAATCGATGAATTTTTGAGTTCTGAAAAGCTTAAAGTCTTATCTTTCATAAAAGCCTTGTATTGATCGTAAACAACGGGATTCTTAAGCAAACGATTCTCAAGAGAATTAAATCGACTCAGTGCTAAACTTCGGATCCCAGGAAATATAGGATTTGTATTGCGAAAGGGATAGTGCACAACAAAACGCCCAGTAGGATCCCTTTGATGAGTTGTCTGAAAATGAAGCTCGCAAGCCTGATCCTCTGGAGAAATAGAATGAACCTCCGAAACGGATTCTGTTTCCCAGAATTTCCTAACACTTTCCTCTAATGACCGAACACACGAAGTGGAACAAAATAAACTAACTGGAGAGGAAACTGGCATGGGGGAATTAAATTTTCCCATTAAAACATAACCAAAAATAGTGTTGATGGCATCAGGTGCGCCATCAGCGCCAAGGATTTTACCATCCAGCAAAATCTTGGAAAAAACATCAGCACCTAGTAACAAATTGATATTACCAGGAGTATCGTACTTAGGATCTGCCAACGTCAGATTTGACAAGTGAGACCAAACTTTTGGTATTTGACAGGTAGGTAAATTGTCACATATTTTGTTAAGTACAACGGCATCAACATTTAAAGTGTTGAAATGATTTGTTGTAGGACAAACTGAAAGAGTCACTTTACCTTGATTGGTTAAAGTGCTCATTGGACCTAAACCATTTATATGCAATGAACGTTTATTTTGAAATAAACCTAAACGTCGAACACATTTTTGGGTAATAAAAGACGTCATGCTGCCTGAATCTAATAGACATCGCACAGGTTGAATGTTACCATGCTTGTCAAATGCTTGAACTCGTGCCGTTGACAGCAAGACTCTGGTTCTGTTGGAAGAAAAACCTGATTGAATTGAATTATTTTGATTAGAAATTGATGCGGGTGCGGTTGTGTCATGAGAAGAAGAAACATCTGAGGTTGTAACATTGTGAGCTACTGGTGTAGCTTTGCCAATCTGATCATCTGATTTACAGGTGCCCAGATTTTACTGCTAAATCTCCGCACGACCGCTACCAGATAGCAAAAAACCTCAAACTTTGTATCAATTGTTTGAGTAATACACATATAAGAAATTGTAAATCTTTAACGTCGTGTCATCGCTGTGGTTTACGACATCACACGCTTCTGCATTTTGAGAAGCGTTCTTCACGCATTTATTATTAGAACTCGTATTTTGAGTTAAGAACGTTGTAGTACGTCCTGAAGTTTGTTTTTGGAATTCAGTTTTCCTAATTTGCTTCACTTTATGAAGCACATTTAAATTCTCCAACGCAGTGCAATGTTGTGACAAGAAATGGTACAGTTGCTTGTAAGCTGGGGATTGTGTTGAATTATGTGACAGTTCAAATCGAGTTGCAAGAGATACACTTATGCGTTTTAATAACACTTGAACTAAAATAAAATTCCAAGCATCAATCGGAGAATTTAGTTGTTTTAAAGCAGCAAGATTGCCAGAAAAAATATCTAACAGTGGTCTTACTTCCTTCGGATCATCACTTGAGACCTTAGTGGTATTTTCAATGGCAGACCAATGGGCTGCAGCAACTAAACGTATGTTTTTATAACGCTTGGTTAGAGTGTCATAAGCAATTTTATAATTTGCAGCTGTCATTGGCAAGTTTTTAACTAAAGCTAGTGCTCGACCACAAAGTGTAGATAATAAATAATTAAATTTTTCGATATCGTTTAGTTTGGTATTTCTTTCTATTAAAGAATCAAACACATCTATAAAAGAGGAAAACGTTGTAATATCACCACTAAATGTGGATAATTGAATTTTAGGAAGAAAAACATTGGAAGAAATTTCATCCTGATTGGATGTAGAAACAGGAGCTGAAATTTAATAAAAAATAGATTTGATCGCATAATACTTCTTATCAAATTCACGCGAAATGCGATCTTCCCGATCAAAAGTAGTTTCATCAGTTTCAGCAATTGCTCCTATGATTGTAGTATGATGTATGGAGAAATTATTCTTAATTGTTTCGATTTCTTCATACCAAGCTTTAAACAATGCGATATCACTAACATCTTGTGTAGAAAATACTTTATCTGCTATTTGAGCAAGATCATCTAATTTCTTAATGTGACTCTCACGATATCTATGTGCTCTAGTGGACATTATGAACTTATAGATATAAAAATCGAAGGTAACGAAAATGCTCAATAAACTGCAATTGGTGTCGCCGCTACGACAAAACGAAGCTTATCACAGAAAATTGTAGTATAACGTATTTATAAAAATTAAATAATAAGCAAGGATTAAAATGATAAACACAGATATACATATATACAAATGACATAAATAAACGTCAAATTATTTATTGTGTGTCAAAATCACTTCACAAATGTCAACTGAAATGGTTGTAAAAGATTATTATTTTTGCAATGAAAAAATGATTAAATTAAAAAATTCAAACTAAACTACCAATCCGAGCTTTCGAAGGACCAAACAAATGTGGGGGACTGGGTAAAAGACACCCACTTCTCAACAGTGGAGAGATAAATGGAGCTGTATAGTTTAGTTTGGGAATTATGAATTTTGTTATAAGTTGGAGTTTGATTGAATATTAGATAAGTATAATGACAGCCTTTAAGATATTACCTTGCATTAGAATCTTGATTCTTGCCAGTGAGTCCAGTCAACTTGCAGTAGGTTTGCAGGGTGGTCCAGAACATTCAGGAAAATGATGGCTCGCTGGAGATATATGGAGGGCACCAAAATAAGCGTGTCCGTGAGACTTGAGAGCTCCTCAAGTGGAAGTAGATATAAGGTAAGTTTGTTAAAATAATTCTTATTCTACTTGATATTTTGAATTATCTTCTTGTTGCAGGGAAAAGGATACCTCGCCAGCTGTGGTTCTAATGAAGCCCAGAAATGTTAGCTGTATATTTAGCAGACTTCATTCAAATTAAGAGACATTCCAATTAGTGGTTAATAATGGTGTTTAATAATAAAATATTAATAACAATTTATGCATTTGTGTAATATTATGTTACATTTGGTTGTAAGATATAAATTTTATATTGACACTTTTTGTAGAGTTTTTTGTATCAACAACAAAACAAAACTTGGAAAACCAGATCACTTTATTTTTAGCAACTACAAGATGAAACCTTAAAGGCATCTTATTCAATAAAAGTTTATTGTTAAATGTACAACCTGTAGTTGATGTGATGGATGTGATCTGGGCACAACAATTAATAATCTAAATAATAATTATTATGTGGACGAAACAACAATTTAGTATAAACATGATTTTTGCAGTACGAACTACAATGAATAAGCCAATTGATGCTTATACAAATGCCAGCTTAAATATAAAATCAACATTAATCAAATTATTCTCAAAATGTGCAGCATACAATGCTCTAAGCACTTGCATAAAAACAATGGTGAGGAAAGGCAGGATAAAAGTCTATAAGAGTCAAATCAACACGAACGACAGGATTCAAAACCTTCATTAATTAAAGTGACCATAAATCTTGTAAACAAATTCAAAAGTTAATTGTATTGTATCAGTCGTATTAAGTTTGACCTAATTAATCTATTTTCAGCAAATTAGCAACATGAAACTGAGCTGGTCTCCTGGAATATAGAAAAATCATTCTAACGTTAAACATCGTAATGTGTAAATTTTAATATGGAAATTTCTTCCTCCTAACAAGTGGGAAACCGTCCCAAAGTAACATGGGTTGCATAAACATATTTATGAACAAACAATCTAACTAATTGATATCCTTTTTCTGAAACTGAAACCTATTATTATAATTCATGAGAAAACTAGGTTATGTTTGCATAAAGTCTTTATTCTTAAGTTTTTAATTTAAACATTAATGAACCTAACTGTGGTCCTATCTATACCCTTTATATTAATTATGCCCGTAACATAACATGTCCCTCTTTTGATTTGAATCCGATATAAAAATATTTGTATTAACGTTTCTGTTCGATCGTTGATTAAATTTTCAATACAGTGATTTGATATCACTGCAATATACATATATTGCTGTGGATGGTAGTTTCAAAATTTTGGAAAATTTTGAAAATTTTGTAAAATTAAAAAATATTTGTTAAAAACTAACACTTTTGAAATATTTTTATCAACTTTTCCAGTTAAAAATAAATTTAAGTTAGTTACTGGTGTGTCATTGATTATACAACCAATGTGTACTTTTTAATAAGATTAAATAATACATGTTTCTTTATTCATTATCAAACAGTTTATTCACCAATTACTTAAGTATACGTAACATCCAGTTGTGCACAAGTTACTGTTATTATGTAATTCCAGTTATGATTAATTTCAAATGTGTAATATCGACGGGTTATGTGATTCTTTTGGTTCATGTAAATAGTTCATTATTATTGCAAATGTTATAATCTGCTATTATGTTTGTAAATAGTGTAGTCATTGTATTAGATGGTAAGGTGACGTCAGATTAAGTAATGTGATTATGTAAATAGTAAGTAGTATATAAGCTTAGAAAGTCATATTTTTAGGACACTTCCTGACAAAGCGAAAGAGTAAATTCATGTAAAATAGTACAAATGCATGCAAATAGTACATTTGCATTTGTACGTAGTACAAATGCAAATAGACTTCCTGATATACGACGAACAAGAACGTATGTAAAGTTCAGTCCTGTAAATAAAGCGACAGAATAAAGTCGTGAATGATAATATTGTAAAAATTTAAATAGTCTAGTCTTAAATAGACAGTTAAGTTGGCTGGAATACGGCGAAAGTGTAAAAAACTATAAATTGTAAAAGTGTATATAAGATCATAAAGAATCACCTATAAATTAAATTATTAGCTAAAGTTATAGCTAATCAATAAACCTTCGTTAAAACCATAAGTTGGTGTTTTATTTAATTAAGCACATAAAACAAATACCACAAAATATTCTTCGATTAAGGGAAAAAGTACCCTCTATTAATAAAACAAGTGTCTAATCTAGATCAAATGTGTGGATGGTGTTATATTGGAATTCCATGCAAAGGAAAGTCAACCGAAATTGAAATCCAGGATTGGATCAACATAAGATGACATACGCTGCCAATGGTATTGGAGAAGACCAATTTTGAAGATGAGACTTTCTTAAAATTAATTATGTTATTAAGTTACTTAACTGGCGCCCAACTCTCTTATGTAAACTTGAGTTAGTCAAGAACTAACGTAACACTAATTTTATATAACTATTGTATTATTTAAAACTATTAAAAGGTATTTTCTAATCATATTAGAATTTATAAAAGAGGGAAGTTGAAAAGCATTTCCAAAGTTCACAGTTAAATTAAAAATCAATTTAATTATAAAGTAATTATCTACGATCGAACGGCAATTATTCACAGTTTCAAAATATATAATAAAATATTTAAAAATAATTTATTATTTTTAATTAACCAATATCACTGCAATATATATAGTGTTCCTCAATATTAAAGCTATATAGAGGAAAGTGAATAAAAAATCAAAAATAAAAGTTGCATATACTTACCAGCAAATTGAAAAGTTAATTTGTAAAAGCCGAAAGTGATCATCCCATAACCTAAAAGAATACATATTTTAAAGATAAGTACTAAAGTAATAAATATAAATTAAAACTTACCTAATCAGAGTCGTCACTTGTGTTTTCATAAGTGAGGTTAAATATTTTTCTTTCAAGCAAATGTCAAAGTCGACAGTGCATGGGGATAAAAGGTTTCCCATTTATTAAATTTTCTCATTGCATATTATAGTAATATCATTAAATAAAATCCCGGAACAACAAAACACTGTATTCTTAAAAGGATCCCATAAAGGAGTTCAGTATTGGTTTCAGAATTAAAGCAGAGTATAATAAAATTGACCCTGAGATAAACATTTTAAAATTCTTTTATTGTGTGATTGCAGATAAAATAAAATCAAATTAAAATTAAACATAAAAATTCTACATCACAATATGTATGGTCACAAAGCATCTATTGCTATTTCAAATATGATATAACTATTGTTCAGTAGTCCTTGTGTGTTCATTTTAAACTGGCACGTTTACCTTTTCTAGTTTGTACTTAACTTTACATGATTGACTCAATTACACTTATTTCTGATGTTTTGTCATTGAGAGATTTGCGTTTGACTATTTATAAATGCCTTGTATAAACACACAGCTGTATCAACTTGATAAATTAATTGATTTATTGATCTGTATTGTTTATTGTAATTTAAAACTACAACTGATCACTTATTGAACTTGAAGCGTGTACGTATTTAAGCTGGGCTAGCATAAATTTCAAGGGGGTTTTTACAGAAACAGCAGTTTATTATTTTGTATCAGTTTAAATCCGTCCCTCCTCGCCCAAGATTAAGAATAAATTAATAAAATAATACAATCATATTTAATTGTTCTTTTATTTGTGTGTATCTCTCTTTCTCCGTCCTTATAAAGTAAGTCAGTCGTTATCAAGCTGGTCACATGTTATAGAAAATAATCACAACGTAGGATCCAGTTTGTTCTTTTTGTTATATTTATCATTATAAAGTTTGTAATTTGTAAGGTTGGTAATACTGTGTCAATTTCCGTCTTGTTAAATATTTGAATTTTACGCGGTTAGAGTAATTTGGACCGTAATCGTCTAGTGGGTTGGGACCCCGGCTCATTACAACATAATAGTTATTTACGGTATACTGACTCGTAAACATCTGTTTATTGAGCTCTGTTTCTATAGGTAAAGATTCTTTTTACGGGCTAGCTCGTTATGAAGCCCGTAAAAATTATTTATTACGGGCTCGTTATCATCAATGCCATGGTACATACATATTTATTTAAAATGTCCATATATATCTTACGTATTGTGCTCTACTGCTTCAGTAAATGAAAAAATTATTTATTAAAGATTTACGAGTCAGTATATCATAAAACGTTGTACAATGCTCGACCGTTACACGAACTCTACGTGCTCTCACGGATAACAAGCTCGCTGATCGCTCCCTTGTTAGGTACCGTGCTCGCACGTAAAGTTCTAAGTCTAAAGTTCGGTCCTGCAATGTAAATAACTATTATATAATCTTTACCCATGGAGAGAGAATTCAATAATAATTCATAAAATAACAGAATTCATAAAATAAATAACACGTTGTTAACAAGCTGTTAGCGTATTCGCCATTTGAATGTAAATACTATCTACCAACCTGTTTAAATGCATGTTCAAGTAACAGGGCAAAATCCAGTAGTTAAACTTCATAACAGTGTGATAACTGCGAACTGTCAAATAGACTTCAATAAAATAAATATTGAGTTTAAAGAACTAATTGAGATTTTAAGTAATTTGCATAATGACAAGTAATTAAATACGAGAAGTAAATAATAAGTAGTACGTGTGTTATTTAGATAAAAATACATATAAATGGCGGTATTCGTATTTGGAATGAATATAGTAAATTTTCATCGTGTGCTTTTATTCGTCTTGCTTTGCTTGCTCGTGCTTCTGACGTCCAATTAGAGTTGCCCAGTTTATATTAATCGTCAAAATTTAATCAGGCTATTTTACATGTACGCGGGGTATTCGACGTGAGTATTTTCTGCATAAATATATATTGTTTTTAAATTATCTATTGGTATTTACATTAGTACAGTTAGTATTACTAATGACCATGGCAGTCGTTGTTGTTAATTACGCTGGTTTTCTCTTACATGAGCCACTTTTACTATAGACTTTGGATAACGAGCTATTGACACTATGTGATTGGTATAACCCAGCAAAGTTAGCTATAAACAAATTGTGTTTACCGTACAAATTATTGTCGATAACAAAAATAATCTATGTTGCTAAAAGAATCTCGTATTGTTCACTTGTAGTTGGTTTATATTTGCTATCAATATCAGTCAGAGCATATGAACAATTATAAGTATTTAATCTCGCTTCACTTTTGTTATAACCTTCTTTTAAGAATGTTGTGGTTTATTGTCTATCTACTATCCTTTATACATTTTACAACTTTAGAAGCCAAAACAGGTAAGAATTACAAATTGTAAAAATAAGATATAAAAAGCTCTATATGTAACTTTTTAATTTGACTATCAAAGATTTTTTAATAAAATGCACTAACATTTCATTGTTAATTAAAGCATGAATAAATTAAAATGTATTTATTGAAATTTTATAAAATGTAATTTAAATTAGAAGCTTGTAACTCTCACGTCGCAAAACACTACTTTATTAATACCGGAAATTTATTTTAAAAATTTAATATCGACTCTTGCGGTGATGTGGTGTGCAACTAAACCTGATATTTCTAAAATATTTGAAAAGTACTTAAAAAGAAGCCATTGTAATGAAGTCATTGTATAGTTTAAATAAGTTGTAAAGGTTGATTTACGCTGGCCGCTGGCTTATAAATAATAAACCACTGCCTATCAAAAAAGTGTTATTTTTTAATTAGCTGTAGGTTTCTTACCGAAAGAACATTTATTAGTTGCACACCCATCGACGAAGATAGCGCTTCAAAAATGTCGCCTATTTTTATATGGTAAAGTATATGGAGTTTCCAGTATTAAAGTCTATGCCACGAACCAAGAAGACTATATACAGGTGGTCAAACTCAAGCAGAGGGGGTAAGATTTCTGTACACAAAATCCACCATAGGCGTTGCCAGAGAAAGCCAGTGGTAACTTTAGCCAGTGGTAAAGTTCCTCTATAATATTATTAAATAATAAGAATAAAGGTAAGTACTCACAGCAGCGGATCCGCAGGCGGATGTCATACGATTGGTCGGTTTTAGTCGATTTAAATCAAACCGACCAATCGTATGACATCCGCCTGCGGATCCGCTGCTGTGAGTACTTACCTTAAGAGTTGGGACATGTACGATGACGTATTTTAATTGGCTGGATCCAATGTCAAGGAAAACATGATCTTAATAATAATAATAATTGCTACAACCCATAACCTGGAAACCAGGCCCCAGAAGCTATAAGCTTGTGCGGGAGGGAGGGGGCGATTATTATTATTACGTAGGCCCTATGTGCGGCTGCAGCCGACTTACAGATGGAACAGCGCAAATGCCACATTTGTGTCACAGCTAAGGAAAACTGCAGAAAACCTTAACCAGATCTGCCGGCACCGGGAGATAATAGTCCGATACTTGTGTTTTTAAGAGATAATCGGTTAAATCTTGCTTAGACAGATGTAGAAAAGTGTAGATAAAATCTGAAGATACATCTTGTTTGGCCAGCTGATCCACCTTCTCATTTGGCATAATGTTTGAATGACCTTTTATCCAGTACAGCTTTACAGACACTGCTTTACACCGGAGTTGTATAATTTGATGAAGAATTTGTATGATTATGGGGTGCCTCCTTTTAATATGTATGTTTGATTGTAAGGCCTGTAAGACAGATCGGGAGTCAGACATAATAGTTATGTTCTTAAAGTCGTTATCCTGGGCATATTTTAGCGTCTCAAGAATGGCAACAGCTTCAGCTGTATATGATGATCCAAAATCATTAAGTTTGAACATTGCGGTGGCATTATTATTAAAGTCAAGAAAGGCGCAGCCTCAGCCGCTATAGCGTCCTTCCACCCATCTGTAAATATAATACGAGAAGATTTTAGGTTTTCACATACAGCCATAAAGAACTTCTGGTCGTGATTAGGCAAACCTGTATAATCTGGGAAGTATACTTGAGGAGCTTTAATTTACTGAAAGTAGTCGATAGCAATGTCCTTGCTGGAACTGCAGATATTTGAAGGTCTTGGCAATTGCCTATAATAAATTACTTAGATCATTTTGAAAACTATAATTTTTATCATTACTTGTGATCTCATACTAAGTGCATGTAGGAAAGTTAAATAATACAAAAACAGAGAGAAATATGGCAACAAAAAAGATAAAAGTCGAATAAGATACTTTGGTGTCTTACTAGAATTTTGTCACAATAATTCTTTTTCACTAATTTCAACATATAATTCCAATGCCCATCAACACTACACAAATATATGGCCATGATTTTACTAAACACTAAATTATTCTTCCGATGGGACGGCAGAAAACCCAGGATGCAGCAGGGTGATAAAATGAAACTTTTAAAACCATAAAAGCTGTTAAGATAAAATATTTATTACCTGTTTGAGCACTTAATTCTTCGAATAAATGTTTTAATATAAACAAAATTTGTTCCTAACTGCAAAATACAAAGAAATTAGATTAAATGCATTATTATCTAATAGTAATATAAATATCCGGTTATTGCCTATATACTATTGAGTGACATATTACCATAATAATAATTTTGATAATTTTATTTTGAGTTTTCAAACAGTAGATTTGAAGTATTTTAGCTTTAGTTTTCCAGCAGTCTGGGCAGCTAAGATTATTCAGTGTTTCGTCAACTCTTACAAGTCTTATGGTAAAATTGATTGCAGTTTTCAATTCTTATTTGTAAGTCTAGCCACATTTAAATCTTTTTGCAACACATTTTACTGGGATAAATAAAAGTGGAAAATAAAATAAATAAATGATGAACAAATGGAACTTCAATATAAGTTGCTTTAAAAGTAGTTTCAGTTTTTAAATTGCGACGTTAATTTAAACACTCATAATACCATACGCAAGCATTTATTAAATTTTAAATAAATTAAATAGAAACGAAAAAGGTTATAGTTTCGAAACTAAGAATGAAGCTTAAATTAGGTTTTAACAAAAGTATCATATGGAAATCTACTAAAAGTGATTGGAGCAAAAAATATTTTGAACTAACTTAACATGTACATAATTACATAATTAATTATACCTAATTAATTATGTTTTTTCAGAGGACTGCATTACTTCAAATAACGAAAAACTACAATGTGTTCCATTATATTTTTGTCCACTTCTTTTTAATGCAGCACGCGACCAAGATCTATCAGTTCTAGAACGTCTATCAACACTTTCTGAAAATACTGCATGTAATAGTGACGGTACCATTCCATTGGTGTGTTGCAAGAATCCTTCCAATTTTATAAAGCGAAGAAATAACACTCATGAGACTGATGAACCTATTGGAAATGATAAGCTGTCACGGATTTGTGGTCTACAACATTCAGATGATTATCACCACACAAACGATTCTGTCTTATCGGAATTCCCATGGCTAGCCAGAATTAAATATGAAATTATACAAGAACATCCTAGAGAGATAAATAGCACTGATTATTTTTTTGGTTTTCTATATTCGGGGTCCCTTATTAGCGACCGATATGTACTTACTGCAGGTTCTAGTCTTACTCAAATAAACCTTAAACCGTAAGTAAATTACTACATTAAAGTTATAAATTTCTATGAAAAATAATTTCTTAGAACCACAGGATAACCAAAAGTACTAAAGTAAACAATTTTTGTTTAAGAGTGGCTGTTCGTCTGGGCGAATACAACATATTTAACAAAACAGATTACATTCATGATTCCAACGTCTTTGAAAGCAATGATCCAGAAGATTTCGATATAGAAGAAATGTTAGTTCATCCAGGTTATAAAGTCTACGAGTATGGATTTTCACGGCATGATATTGGTTTGATAAGATTAAGTCGAGCCGTTAGATTTACAGGTAAATAGATCCATCGCATGTAATTAATTTGTACTTTCTTTACAATACTATTTGTAGATTACGTGAGACCAATATGCCTGCCTTCTGTTGATATACCAAAACTTACACCTGGTGACATTTTAACAACAACTTTATCAGAACCTACTACAGGAAACATTAAACCTAAACTTTTGCGTCAGCTTGTAGCAACTGATAAATGTCGGAAATTGGTATTTAGCTTTCACGATTCACCTACCATTTTTCAAGATGGTCAGGTGTGTTGCAGATCAGTAGATAGTTCTTCAGAAGAGCTGCAGGCAGCTGCATCAGATATCAGAGTGGCTTATGATGTAGGTATTCCTGTAATGGTCAGTCGCAAAAAAAGGGGAAACAAGAAATGGTATCAAGTAGGGGTATTTTTGCATTATTTCGGTTATTCAGCCGATCATGTTTATGATAAGAGTACTAACGTTACGTACTACTCCAAGTGGATAAGGGACAGCATTTCACAATAACGCTTTTTTATCTGTACAAAGACGTGTTATGTATTCAAGGTTACCTGAACATTACCAATCAGATTAAAAGTTCAGCTTCAAAAAAGTTTATTCTTACAGACTGGTAACCTGTTGTTATATAGAAAATAACAGAAATAAATGGTTTTGTCGTTTGTATAATTCGTTTTAGACTTCTTTTTACCTTGAGTATTTAGACACTAGCTGTATTTTTAAAACAAAACTGCTTTTTTCCAATCGCTCTGTATATCTAGAAAGCGGCAGCGCAGAAAAGTTAACTATTAAATACTTACTTAAATACTAGTGGTGGCGTTGAGGTCAAAGAAAAGAAGTATTTTGTAAGGCTTGAAAAATTAACAAGTTTATTTGTTTTATCAACAACTACAGCTCTCTTACATTTATTTTGCTTTTTAGATATATCTATAGTGAATGATAATAATTTACTATTGCTGCAACACACCGGCCAGCCTTGAAATCTTGATTTCAAAGTAAATCTTCATAAATTGGCAGAACGAAAATTCTTCTAATCGCTTGTTTGATTATATGTCCATTCGGTAGTAACAGTAACTATTGCACGAATGATGCCGTCATCGCCTGGATATAATTTTGTTATTCTTACTAAAGGCCATTTTAGAGGAGGTGTATCGTCGTCTTGAATTAAAACTAGGTCTCCTTGTTTAATGGAACTGCTTGATTAAATTAACCATATTGTTCTTCGCTGAAGTTCTGGTAGAATTTCTGTATGTCATCGTTTCCAAAAATGATGAACTAATTTTAATCGATGTTGTTATTTATCTAGACGATTTTCTGGAATTACTAAAACTGAAGACTCTGGAAATCCAACTGAAGACTTTCCCAGTAGAAAATGGGCTGGCGTTAAGGGTTAAAAGTCGTTGGGTGATGAAGACAATGGACTTAAGGGTCTTGAATTAAGTATAGCTTCGAGTTGTGTAAGGACAGTATACAAATTTTCCTAGGTTAAATGAGAATTCATCAGAACTCGCTTAAGATGAGATCTGTGGAGCTACATACTCAATCTCCCAAAAGCGTGATAGATCTTTTTGAAAGTGTATATGACCTTCAGGACACACATGGCAATTAGAAAAATTAATTTGCACAAACATGGAAAATTGTTTGGATGTAGACAAGAAAGGGATGCTGCCAGTAACAATAAAACCAAACTGAGTTTCTTTTAATAAAGGAAGTTTGGGTCCCAAAGAGCCTCTGCGACCGCAAAGTAAATTGTAATACTCTGATGCTCCGATTAAAATAATATATATAGAACTGCATTGATTGAAAGAACCGTCGGCTAGTAGAATGTCTTTAGGAATGGGAAAATGTTTGTATAGAATGAAACAGAAGGTATATTTGTAGTTATCTTTGAAACTACTAAACATGAAAGGTGAAAAGATAAAGCAGTGTGTCTAGAACTGATCTATACTTCTGTGCCACGATTGATAATGAGTTCTCTACCTCCTATCCCTGAAATGCTGCAACTGCATTTGCTTGTTTTCTACTGTGGCAAGTGGCTGGTTTACAGAAAAGTTGGTTTTGCTAGAATAGTGATGATTTTTAGTACTGCCATAATTATCACAAGTCAATGGTCTGATAGAGAAACTGTCTGAATCTGTATTAATATCTACTAATAACTGAGAACGTTTTTGTAGAAAATTATTAATTTCTTCAATTGAAGATAATTTGTTAGGATTGAATAACTTGAATTCTTTTTTAGTTTCACTGTCAAACGTATTTAGTAATATGTGTGACAGAAAAGAAGCTGTTAGTTGCTTATTAGAAATATTTAGATTGCGTTCACTGTCTCCAGCCTTACTTTGTGGAACTCCATAATCTTGAAATATAATATAAATACAAAGATTAGTTAAAGTTTCACAAGTTTTATTAATATCTTAACCTGACAATATTGTTTCGACACTTTATGTCATTATCAAAGGTAGATAAGATTGATAAACAAACACGTTGCTAAGGATAAATACATACAGAAAATAGGTAACTAGATACAATACATACAAAAACTAAATATCTAACACTTCTAATAAAGGAGAATTTCTAAGCTCAGTTTGTTCATTCATTAAAGGTAATGTACGTTTATGTCTGTATATTTCAAAAGCTTCTAAAATGTCTACTTTGTGTTTGTTGTTGCAAAAACGTAAGAATTTAATCTTGTTTTGAGGTGTCATTGGGTGGTTCTGTTCCAAAATGTGTTTGGCATAATTCGATTTTTCTGGATGTTTAAGTCTATAAGAGCGTACGTGTTCTTTGTATCTTATGTCGAAATTTCAGTTTCAAGTGTTTGCCAATATAAACCGAGTTACAAAAAAGAACAATTCAAACTGTAAATGCCGGATTTCATGATATCTTGTGTTTTGTCTTTAGCATTGAATAAAAATGAAAAGGTGTTGGTGTTAGTTTTATAGGTTATTTTGTAACTGGTGGTGTTTCTTATTATAGTTGCAATTTGTTCTGATATCTTGCCAAAGTATGGTATTGATATGTAGTTTGTGTCTTGACACTCAAATACAAGACGTTGAAGTTATGATATGTCATTTTGTTTGCATTCAACTCTTTGTCATCAATTACATTTGACTTTTGACAGCTTTCAACTAATGTTTTTGACGTTGTCAAAAGTTTTACGTACCTTTCGTCAAATTCCATCTGAGAATCCAGATTTTGTTCAGTTACGGTCATAGGTTCTAATGTTCAAGAATATCTGAATGTTGTGCTTCCAAAGTTTTAATCAAATTAACTCATATCTCATTTATATCAATGGAGGAGCAAGAAAACGTATTTATAAATGACTCCAAACTTGAGATTTTCTATACCAACTTATTAGCTTTTACTAATAGCAACTTTATATTTGCTTTTTTGGAATTTTTGGCAGCCAGTTTGAATCTTGAATTTCAACGAATAAGTAATGAATGCTACTTGCACACTTAAACTAGTTTTGATGAATTCTGAATTGTTGAACTTGAACACTAAAAAAGCATATAACATATAAGAAAACAAGTCGATACCAGACTGCAGAACTTGAGTTTAATTGCTTCACTGTGGGAACGAAGTTTGGTAAGCGCAAGTTTTGAACTCTTGAAGATATCAATTGTAAAAACTTTACAACTTGGCTTGGCTTTCGAATGACCACCTAGTTGTAGAGATATTTGTTGTCATTGATCATTACTACTGTCCTAAAATACAAGGAACATTATTATAACAAGAAAATCATCTAAATAAATATAAAGCATTGTTTCATTTACCTGAGTTTCATAATAGCTATTTCTGCAACAAGAGCAGAACAGTAGTGTTTTGCGCACTAGACGTGAGTTGACTCACTGACGCTCGTGAAGGAACACGCGTAAAACACGCAGTTTTGCTATGTGTTTCATACAAGATATTTTTTACAACCGATTGATTGCTGTTACAAACAAGATTTTTGTTACAACCAATTAATTTGTCTTGATGTCAGCATTACAGAATTAAATATTTTTATTGCCAGGAAGTTGTATACAGATTAAGAATTTATTCAACGCCATTTGTACTTGAACTACTTTGTAAAATACGTTTTTTTAGCGTGAAGATTCTCTTTAGGAAATGAGTGACTCTGATCTAGATACATATCTAGATACTTTTCAAATTTTTTAACTTTATTTGAATCTAGGTATATTTTCTGCAATATATGTGTATTGGACAGATACTATTTTGATATTTTATAATACAAAAACTGTCATCAATGAGGTGTGGAATTTTAAATTTGAAATAAACCGCAGAACATAATTGGGACGCGCCAAAGATCGCTCTCCACTTTGCGATATTTTGTTAATATTGTAGAATGTGATAATTCCATTTTACTGACATTTCAAAAATTATAAAATCTAAATATTTTACTTAAAATTATCATAAATATTAACACGAATATTAGATTTATATCGTTAAACTTACAATCACTATTAAAATACAACACAGCAGAAACAATGGTTAAAAAGTAGGTACATCAAGTCATTAGCTACCGCATATCGAAGACTTTTTTATGTTGTATAACGCCATCTATATTTATTGGTGCGTCCCAATAGAAGTAATTTCATGGCTGACTATGATTTATAAAACCTTAAAAATGGTTCTATATGGCTGGTCTTCTCAACTTAAGAAGTTCAAATTTTGTTTGACTTGGTTGTTTGTTAATATTTTTATTCCTTGTCTGGAAGATAAATAAAAGAGAGTCTTTAAAGAGAATTAAATAAAGTAAAGAGAGGAGTAGCTTTTTGAGATGTTTCCAACAGAAAATTCAAGCATATTCTAGTAGAAAGAATTCTAGCGATACATCTCTTAAACTTTGGGTTAAAAAGTATTTCATGCATAAGATGTTACATTGCTTATACTGAAGCATTCTTTAATACAGCACTTTTTTTACTTATTATTGAAGCTAAATAGTTAAATAGTCGACCAGAAAACACAAAATCAGTTTTAATTTTTGAAATTATAATAGTTACATTTAGCTTACAGTGTTACTACACTGACAGACTACAGAAATTAGTTGTCAGAAGTTGCTGGCTAACGTGAAAATTAGTTTGCAAGAAAAATTAAATGGGCCATTAATATACAATTATAAAACCTTCTTTAAGGTTTTATTATTTGTAATCAGCCATGCTATTGATGTTGTCAGTTTAATAGTTAGAAATGAAAGCTAATAATAGTGACTAATTACTTAGGTATTTTCAATTTTATAGGGACAAAGAAGCCCGTATGGTTTCGAATCCGGCCTCTCAACGTTGAGATGTTGTTACGTCATTGTATAATATCATATAGATAGTGTAACAACATACACATTTGTTTGTTCCCGAATTGAGGCTTTTTACGGAAAACAGGCATATAAGTCTATACGCCCTTTTTTTGGGAAATTCTTTTAAACGATTCCCATATTTCAAAGCATATTACCTCCAAATATCAGCATGATATCTCATAAACATACACTAGGGGAATAAATTGTCCAGACAGATGTTCAAGTGATATGGCTGTTTAATTGTTCCAGTATAGCATTGATTTGCATTATTAAGATGTACAGTCTTTAGCAAATGTCTTGTCCCGAGTAAGGGCGTTGCTGCTTTAAGAATCGAAATACCCCTTATACTGTGTACAAAAGAGACCGAATTAAACAGAGATGGACAACTACCTGGGCAAGATATTTAAATTCTTTAAAGCTTGTTTTGAAAACACGCTTGTAAAAACTCTTGTTACTCATTCTATTCAAAATTTCTTTGACACACTTTATAAAATAGTCCTTTTAAATGTAAGCATCTACTAGTTAAACAAAGTTATATAACGTGTTTGTGTTTCATTCTTTACCTTTAATAAAAAATAACTAAACGAAAATAATAATGAAAACAATCATCAAAAAATAGAGATTTAGGAGTATTTTAGATAATTAAATAATTGCAGAAATTAATGTAAGCGATAAATAAAAATAAAGTAATAATGTAGGCATTTATTTATGTAAATGCGTTAAAAATTTAAAAAGTTATTAAATATTCACTTGTTTTAATAAAAATACTACAAACTAAGAAAACACTAGAAACATAGATATAGTAACTACTAAAAACAAAACAGTCACAAAACAAAAATTAAGAAACACCCTTGACAAAGCATAGAACCTTAGATCATATATATATCATTAATATCTGTTTACCTAAAATTTTTAGAAAATATTTGTGAAAGATTACAGATTTTTAAATCCCGCCTCCTTTTAAATAGATTAGTCAATGGGTTTAAATTTTCTCTCTAACACATTATTCTGTCAATTACCCATCTCTCTCTTGCATGTATTACCTGAGTGCAAAAGTTGGACCCTTTCTCGTAAACATTCCAGTAACTACTTTCAAGATATAATCCTGTGAATATACCCAAACTGTATTTATTATTAAACTTAATTTATTTGACCGGCAACTACTGGGAATTTTACCTGAAGGTGAATAAACCGGCCCTTAATGTTTAAATATGCCTCGTTTGTATGCCCAATCTGATTCTACTTTGGAAACTCGGGAAATGATAATTAGTTTTGATTATTTATTATTTTTACTAATTTTTACAATAAAAACTGATTACAGTTAGTACTAAAAATTTAGTTTTTTAGTGTTTACAAAATAATTCAACTTTGTAAATAAACAAATCAAACTCGTAAATAAATTAATAGAGTTTATAATAAAATAGAAAAAAAGCATACGATATTTATTTCTTAAAATAGAAGAAACAATAGTAGAAGTGGAACTGCTGTTTTGTATTCCAGTAAAATAAGAAACTTGAAAATAGCAGTTTTTATTACTCTATTGTTTGTTATACAAAGCCACTCTAGGTAGGGTAGCAACCTTTAAAACTGGTTATATTTGCTGTGTTGTTTGTAAACAAAAGAAACTATGCTCCGAAACGTACGTCGTTTCTTTTACCAGAATTGTTAAATGTGTTGCCTGCTCGGGACAAGACATTTGCTAATGACTGTACCTTATATTAAAAATTTAACTACTAAAATAATTATACTAAAAAAAGGAGAAAAAGACAGTCTGGTAAAACCGATTTAATAAAATAAATACAACGCTATTAAATTAAAATGTAATATACTTTATTATTCTCTATTGCATTTGAAAATAATCAAGTAAAAGCATTAGGTTAAATTACTTAGTTGGTTATAGCAAGTACGTATGCATTTTACCACGAACAGACATGGTTTGTTATAAAGAATACACCTTTGCATTTTTTATTTTACAATAACTGTTATTTTCATTTACGTTTGTATTTCAATTTTTTTTTTAAATTTTATTTATTATTCTTTAAATAGCAATCTGAAATTACATTCTATAAGCTATTATGCTGTAGAACTGGGCAATTAAAAGAAGTCCCGCTAGTGGCCTGGTGGGTAATTCTCCATTGGAAAGGCCTCAGCTGCACCTCAGATCAGGTTTTCAGGCCATCTTCGTTTAAGTCTTCCGATAGGTCTTTCTTGCACTAATGGTATATTTTTAATAAACTCAATTAGTGTTAAATTATCACAAGTGAAATGAAAGCGGTTAAGCGGTTAGCGCATTTTGAGCTTTTATGTAATGGTGGTTGCATAAACATACAGTAAATGCAATGATTTGAGATGATTATTCTTAAATGCAATAT
Organism: Agrypnus murinus; assembly: GCA_929113105.1. Classification (NCBI taxonomy): domain Eukaryota; kingdom Metazoa; phylum Arthropoda; class Insecta; order Coleoptera; family Elateridae; genus Agrypnus; species Agrypnus murinus. The sequence goes on along the minus strand of OV816028.1, from coordinate 26,456,259 downwards.
AGAGTATATTACAATTTAATCTCACTGTATATTTCAAAAAGCTTCTCTGTGTTTATTTCATATTTGTCAGCAAGTTTATATTTATCTGAGCATATATATATGTTATATATTAGGAGAATGTATACTTTGACCGGGAAATGTACACATGTTTCGATAAAAGTAAAAATGAAATAAAGTAAGTACTTATTTCATTTTTACTTTTATGAGCTGTATAAGTTTACAGCTTAATAATAACTTATTATTAAATTCTAATAATAATCATACTAATAATAATAATAATAATACATTTGTTTAATTTAATTATCTAATAGTAACCTAACAGTCTAGGTAAGGTTATTAGTTAGTAAGTGATTAGAATCTAATTAATAAATTTGTTAGTATTCAAATTTTTACTATTAAAGTTCTGCTTACATTTACCAATTAGGTGTATACATTTACCGTGTACTTTTAGCGTAACATATTGTCATGTTATTTAACATGCAAAAAAATTCGCCCATATAAAAAAAATTTATTAAGTAAATTTAGGCAATTTCACATTTAGCCGATTTATGGCTTGCATAGCCTCAATTACCTTATCAATTAATAGTTAAAAATGTGTTTTCATGGTAACGAAATTCACGGTTCTTGTATTTCAGAATTTTAAAGCTTTCAGCGAAACCATTGTTACGCAGATTTGTGAAGCAGCTGCTTTACCACATGATTGAAACAGTCTTAAATGTAGAAACTGCATTTTATTAATGATATCAAATAAACAACATATACTTATGTGGCACTTTATTATAGATCGTTTATTGAAATACTGTAATTGGTTTATTATTTGAATTTGTTGTCATCTAAAAACATGTAAATAATGTTGTTAACATTATAATGTTTAAATTTATGAAGATAGGAAGGTAGGTAGGAAGTGTAAAAAGGTATTTTTAAGTAATTAGGTTCTTTCATTTTACTTCTTGCGGAATATGCAGACTTGTACAGTCTTGTTCAGATTAATAAAAATTAAGGTTATGTTGATCGAATTTAGAAAGTTTTGGGGTTAAATTTATTTGTTAAACGCCAAAGTGATTTAATTAAACGTTTGAAAATAAATGTGTTATTAAAGAAGTGCCCCAATTAAAAATAAAAGTGATTAATTATCTTCTACAATGGAATTTTGTGAACAAGAATATTTTGTTATAAATGGAGTTGGATAGAAATAAAAATAAATTTTATTTGCCATTGATTAATGGGAATTGAAATCCCGTTTTGTTAAGCTTTTTGAGTTGGATAAATTTTTGATTTGAAAATATTTAATGAATGGATTGTTGGCATCTCTTTCTTCAATTCTTTGTCGAGTTTAATGATAGCAGACAGGTTATACCAGCAGTTTCAGCATAGCAAGTTGGTATTTACAAGGCGCCAATTTTAAAAATCAAAAGGAAGGAATTACTATCCAAGTAATTAAAAACCGTGAGATTTTCTGTAGTAATAAGTTTAATTAGTAATAAGAAATCTTAATGATACCAAGAAGGGCATAAACAAATTCTTCTCTTTATTTCAAGAAGTAATTTTTTATAGTTAAGCAAAAATAATTATTTGTTTTGAAAGAAATTTAATTTATCTCCAAATATGTAACATTTAATTATTCTGGGATTAATGAAAATTAATCATCGAATTAAAAAAAGTGAATCTTGTATTCACATTTTGCCTTTGCTATTGAATATAAAATTTTACTTCTAACATTTCTTTGATGGTATCAATTTCCATTTTGTTTATTGTTTCATTGTAATATGTTAATAAAGAATTTTGTGTCATTTTCATCTACAGGGTGGTCCAGACCACCCGTACACCCCTTTTAAAATGCGGGGGATTAAAAATTCTTAACAAGACGATGGGTGATCTTACTAAAGTCGATGTGCTCTATCGAATGACGCCAAGAAGAAACCCCCCTGACCCCCCTTGTAGGGGATAAGGGGGGCAACTTTAAAAATTCAAATGGGAATCCCTAAATTTTATTGCATATTTAGATACTACTCATCAAAATATGAATAATTTATTTGAAACATTTTTTCATTTTGGCAACAGGTGGCGCTGTAATCGCAAAAACCGACTTTTTGCATTTTCCGTTGTCTCTGGCATATTTACAGGTGCAAATAGCAGTTTTTCATATTTTTTTACTAAATCGTAATGAAAAAGCTTTGCTAATGTGAACTTTCATGAGAAAAGATTTTACGTTACGATGAAAAACCGAAATTCTCTCCCTAAGGTGTTTTCGACAAACAAATTTTTTTTCTTGCATTGTACGTGACAACAATTTTTTTCTGAAATTTCTAGATCGTTTTTTAACCTTAACGTCTACTTATTTATTTATTGCTTAATCTTTTTAATCTTTATCTGAATATTTATTTTAAGCATATGTAATTAATAAAAATGATCGATAAAACATTCTAAATTGTAATCTTTTCTGCATATGGCAAAATCATATTTAAATCGTACTCATTTAATATTTAATTTTAACAGAAAATAACTTGCTACAATTCTTTACTTCGCAATTCTATTTAAATAGAGTATGTAATTGTTGAAAACCAACTTTTCAAATAAATAATTTTTATTTCACAATTTAAAATTTTATTCGTTTAAATTATTCTTACTTTATGGCCTGAGTGGATGAGATATCCATATTTCAACATTCATAGCTATACGCTAAAAGAAAGATAACCACCGAAATTTAATAGCTAATTACAAAGTGAACTTCTCGTTGGCAGATTTTTGTAATGCACCGTGACTTGACATGTTTTGAAGTAAAACCATCTTTCCCAGTAGAATCTTGGAAAATGTTAGAGTGGAACACAAATTCTAACAACATTTAAGGCAAAAAAATTATTGTTATCACGTACAACGTTAGAAAAAAATCTGTTTGTCGAAAACACCTTAGGTAGAGAATTTGCGTTTTTCATTGTAACGTAAAAATCTTTCTCATGAAAGTACACATTAGCAAAGTTTTTTCATCACTATTTAGTAAAATATAGTAAAAAATATGAAAAACTGTTATTTGCACCTGTAAATATGCCAGAGACGGCGGAAAAAACAAAAAGTCGGTTTTTGCGATTACAGCGCCACCTGTTGCCAAGATAAAAAAATGTTTCAAATAAATTATTCATATTTTGATCAGTAGAGTCCAAATATGCAATAAAATTTAGGGGTTCCCATTTAAATTTTCAAAGTTGTCCCCCTTACCCCCTACAAGGGGGAATCAGGGGGGTTCCATTCTGGGGTCATTCGAAAGAGCACATCGACATTAGTAAGATCATCCTTCGACTTGTTAAAAATATTTAATCCCCCGCATTTTAAAAGGGGTGTACGGGTGGTCTGGACCACCCTGTATATGATTTATTTGTATGTGTTTTATTATTGTTTACCTATAATAGTTATAAGAATATAGCAAACCATAAAACCGACGACCCGCCTGAGAGAGCTCTGTGGAAAGTAAGGCTTTTCACAACTACAATATATTTAGCCGAAGCATTTATTTCAATTAAAGGTAAGCAAGTTGTAAGTTGTGTATTTCATCTTTGTTACAATCGCATCTATGTCTGTATCTAGCATTTAAAAATCAATTAAATATCTTCATAATTATATCATATCAATATATACTACTTTGTTTTGTAAATTGTATAATAAACTTTAATTTGTACTTTTTACTAAATCGTTTCTAATCCATTTAGCTGGTTTTTTAAATTAATTATACTTCATCAAAACAAATTTACGGAAAAAGGGCTTATACAGCCTGGTTTTAAATCAGCTATTTATTAAACACGATCAATTAGAAAACACGTTTGATGTAAAAACTGCGTCATAAATATGTTAAATTACATAACCACTCATCATTCTAAATGTAAAAGTAACGTTCGAATACTTTATTACGAATTAAAATGGTTGGAGCTGAAATTCTCAAAACATCATTTTGTCAAATGTCCTTTTTCCAGAAATGACCTAAGTTATAAACATAACCTTCAAACTTTATGGCGTAAAAAGTCGTAAAATAAATAAATGGCACACTTTTATTTATTGATAGAAAAGTAATAAAAACCATTAATCGCTACATAATAAAAACAAAATTATTTATTTATATATATTTTTGGGCGAGGAATCGGGACGGCGGAACATCCTTCGTTTTTCATGGCACCGATTACTGTGATTATTTGGCCGACCTCACTAGAATTTAGCCGAAATTGGGCTAATTCCACCCCAATAAGGATTTTTATCCTGTCAAATATCGTATTGACATGGGACCTACAGTTTTACTTCCTATCCGAGAAGAAGGCATGTTTTTAATTTTTCTCCGCTATGAAAAATGACCAGCTCGATCGGGGATCGAACCTGCGACCCTTGGATTATGAAGCATGTAAACCACTAATCCAACGAGGCTAGCAACAAAATTATTATAATTAACTTACTATGTTGTTAAATAGAATAACGCAGATTTTCAAATTTTCTTGGAATGTAAAAACAATTTAAGCCCACTTGTCTATTAAAAAACTCGTTTTCTAAACTTGGACGCGTGCACTAAAACCATATGAAACTTGTTTTTTAATATACTATTCAAGTTCTATTCAAATAAATTATATCAGAAAGTTATTGTAGTTCCCATAAGCATTTGCATTTTCATAATAATTATTAATTGCATTGTAATATTATATTATTTTAATGGCGCTTTTTTAATTATAAAATACACCTTAATTCGCTATTCCTTGGCTAATATAATTGACATTAGACAATGTCAACAATGTATAATTAAAATTTTATTATTCTATTATCTCTATAATCACATTAGTAAATCCACAAACAACAAAACAAACAAACACAAAAACAAACGAAAACAGGAAATACCTTTCGTAATATACATAATATTATTGTTTTTATATTATAGACTCAGAATACAATTTAGTTTCAACAATATGAGATTAAAACTTATCGTTATTTTGTGTATAAGCAGCCTTTCTGACTTTGTAACATCCAGCAAAGGGGATCATGTTCGTAACAATAATAGTTTTTTTGAAAAGGTATTGGAATCAAGCTTCAATTAGTCTCGATTTTAATTGATAAATTAGTTTCACCAGAATGACTACCAGTTTTATTTCGAACATATGGACGTGGTACGTTTCAATAAACGTTATGCAAAAGAACATAAAATTGTAAACTTTAAATACAATCGTACTACTGCTGCTATTAATATGACTTGGACATTTGCAGTCAATCTTGTTAAACATTTAAATGTAAGAAGATACGAATATGGAAGGTGTAATTTTGTAGTATTTTAAACGCAAATTTTATTTATAGGCAGTAGTTCAAGCCTACAGGTTCGCTAGTAATGAATATCGTTTATTTCCAATACATTTTCAACTTGATCTTTGTGAAGCTTTTGAAAGTAATATTATAGGATTTGGTAGTCTCGGGCGTTGTGGTAATTTTACAGGATGTCCATTCCTAATGGTAAGAATAAAAATTACATGCACACGGTAAAAGGAATATGAATGCCATTTTTAGGCGTTCTATATGATATACCGAAAAGCCTACAACCCTCCCGTACTAGTACGTCAGTCCCTCAGATTGTCGGTTTCGCTGTTTCACTGGAGCACTAGCCAGAGAAAAAGCAAAACCGACTCAAAATTAGAATAAGATCTATTACCGCCGATAAATAGCTTCACATTATAGCTTTGCCATAGCCATTTACATTACATCGGACTTCATCGTCATCAATCGGTGAAAACTCATATTTTAGCTTTACAGATTTTATTACGGCGGTCTAGATTAAAGCGGACTTCTATATTGCATTCTCTTATTAAGTATGACCAGCTCAGTCGACCAAAACGACATTTTCCGCTTTTACAGTTTTTAACAAACAAATTTTTGATCGTTTTGTCGGCTTTGAACGGCAATATCTTTTTTCCAGTTGATCGTACAGTTTTTGATCACATAAGATTGCAGGAAACATAAGTCAAGACGAATCCAACCACGCCGGATTCATCACTGTACGATAACTAGAACGCGAGATATGAGCAATTAAAAAAAAATTAAATTCAAGATGGCGGCGAAGGGGTTAATTTTAGGGGTGCGCAAACTCAGGGTTAAACTGTCCATGGCAGACCCTTTCGATCGGGGGATAAAAGAAAAAATGTATACAAAATCGCTGGGTCAACTCCTAAATGCACTGGACTAATTCACAAAGAAAAAATAAATTATGTCAAAGTTTTTTTTGTATTATTTTCTCGTTGCTAAGGTCCTTTTTTTATTATCATTTAAAATAGTTGGCGGCCATCATTTAATGGACACGCCACAAATTTTAAAGTTGATTCGATTGATTGATCGATGTTGAGAAGTCTTTGGACTTAAATATTTTATTGCAATTTTGTCAAGCAAGTTCTTGGGCACATTTGAGACATAAATGCCAATATAGGGATCATTTATTGTAGAAGATCAGGGTATTTGAAGATCAAAGATTACTGCGATTTTTCATTGTATTCTGAAATTATGTAGAATTTTGTGGAAAGAGAATTTTTTTGTTTTGATGAAGTTCAATAATGATCATTGGAATGGGAATGTTAAATGGGAAATTAATTTTGACTAAATTTAAATGGATTTACTTTATGTCTGAAATACAGCTGGTGTTTATAATCCCTCTTTAATTTATAATCCTAGGTTTGTTTTTGAAGGGAAATAGAATTTTGTGGAATCTCAATCTTTTTCATTCTGAATCATCTGGAAACATGAAGACTTTACAGTTTACTACTAATTCAATTCGGTAAATCCTTTAAGACGCCAGAACTTTGAATTTAGTACTTTATGTAAGGTAATTATTTAGATTTTAAAGTAGTGCTACTAATGATAGAAATATAAATTAACAAGACAAAGGAAATTATACTGTCTGATAATTCATTTTTCTTTCATTCTTTAATTGATATCCAATTTTCTTTTTGTTTTCTTAATTTTAAGTATATTTTTTTTTCTCTATATTTCAATTTTAATATAGTTGTGTATTTGTGTTAAGTTAAATAAGGCTCATTTGAATTGTTTTTAAAGTAACTTTGAGTTTATTTCTTTTATTTATGTGTAGTCAGTTAACAATCTTTTATAGATGTAATTTAGTTGGTGCCCTATTGCGCTAACCGACCCGCTTGAGAAGTCTCATATATGTAAGAAACTTGTTTTCCAATTTTACTTATAGCCTGAGCATTTTTCTTTGATGGTAAAGATAAGTGGTTTGTATTAGTACATGTCGTCACTCGTCACTGTAATTTTGCCATATGTCTGTTTTATGTGTTATTGACTATCGCTAATAGGGTCGTTTCACAATTTTGAAACTTAACGTTTTTGTATTCTATAGAGTTAGTAATAACTCGACGTATTTTTTTTCAAAATTTTTAACGCAGCCGTTAGCGAGATATGCAATTTACAATTTTAAATTTTTCTGTCCTTTTCTAGTACAACAACGTCATAGTCCTCGTATACGCTGTATTGAAACAAATATGTAAGACGAAAGTAGTATGACGTCAGCGGTGTAGAAAAGGACGGAAAATATTTAAACTTTAAATTCGTTTTATTAAGTTATCGTAATGCATTTATCGATTTTATGTGCACCTATACATTAGATAACAGTTATACTAATAAAATATACAAATTATATCAAAATTTAAATTCCATGCAACGACCCTATTATAAATCAAATTAAAAATTTATCAATGTCATTCATCAGCATTATCAATTTAGCTGTGATTATTTACAGCGGCGTCCCTGACACTCGTAAATAGCATATCAATATCTATAGTTCCATAAAAAACACATTTTTCAAGCTAATATTCCCATAAAAACTATAAAACTGCACTATTAACTTTTTTGACAAGTGTTGTTTTTCCCAGAAACGCCTCAATTACTGAGGTATGTATTATATTAATATGCTCGTTTTTACAGAACATGAATGTCCATTATCAGGCATAAAGAGCGTCATATTTCTTTAGGCAATATTTCTTAAATATAAAGAAATAAAACAAAAACAAATTCTTAAACTTAGAAAAATTTTAATGTTTTTCATTTTGTGGGAGCCCCTGGGTTGCAGTCCACTCAGTCCTCCCTTAAATATGGCACCGAACCACACCTTCTATTGGAATAAATTTTAACACGTTAAAATCAAAGGTATTTGCGTATTTACTGTATTGTTTTTAAAATATAATATGTAATATTTTCTATCTCAAATACATAGCAATGTTAAATCGATATTAATCGATAATGAATAAGAGAAGCATATTTCAATTTTCTCTGTAAAAGCAAAATATATTTAATTTTAATTATATTTTATTAATACACTACACGAATCTATTATACTATTAATTACTCACTATTTATTACTCAATCTACTATACGAATCATCTAGATGGCATGGCACCAAACCAAACACCATGAATTAAATTAATACTCAGTAAACTACCTACAGGCGACCCAGCATAAACATAGAATATACAGCGAGATCAAGATTGATTGTCCTGATCCTACACTACTTTCCATCACCTTGATATCAATATTTACATCCAAGTTATAAATAAAACTAGTGATATAAAGAATTCTGGGGAATTTATTAGATGTCCCTAGATGTCAATCTGTCAAAATTGTTTTTGTTGTTAACTCATTGCCGTGCGTTGTTAATTCCGTTTATTTCTTTATTCTTTTCGTTGTTTAATTATTTCTATACATAAGTCTTTTTCAAGACTACCACTGAAGGATTATATTGAGTGCAAGGTAAATAAAAAATATTTTTATTGTTGTTAAAAAGTTATTATATGTAGAAATTGTGAAATTGTGAATTACAGGTTACAGGTCAATAACCTCTATCAAAATGCCCTTTTCTCTTGAACAAGAGAAATTTATTATAGAAGCTTATTCTCGCAACGGTGAACGAGATGGTAATGCAGAATGATGATAATTAATGATGAGGAACTGCAACGTGGATATTTTCAGCACGATAACGGTTCGGTATTTAGAACAATTTTATGGTGGGAGAATAATCGGTGCAGGACGTTGGCCTGCGAGGTCACCTGACCTCACGCCACCAGATTATTGTTTGTTTGGCATCTTAAAAAATACAATTTACCAGACTCACTTGCATACACTAGATGAGTTGAAGGACGCTATTACTGTGGCAGTACGAAGCATTACACCTGAGCAATTGGTAAACATATTCAAAAATATGAAAAAACGAGTAGATGCTTGTCTGGCTGTACATGGAGGTCATTTTGAACACTATAAATCTATTGTAATAATTTTAATTGTAAATTGTTTAATTGTGTTAATTTGTGTAATTTTAATTGTTTATTAAATGAAATCCTTTGTATCTATACTTCTTATTTTTGATCGTAATTGATCTTAATGATAATAATTGATAATAATAGTATTGGTTACCAATACTGTGGCAAGAGAAATTGACACGTCTTGTTATTTCTGTTATCAATGGTAACACATAAAACAGTAAAATATTTCAATTAGCATTCAGTAATTCTTTTAAATTCCTGATGTTGATTTTGTATGAAAAGGATAAACTTTTGCATAGTTCAAATGAGAGAAAATAAACAATCCTTATAACCATTTCAATATATTTTTTAATTAAAAACGAACTTGTTTTTCATGTTTTTAATTTCATACAAACCAAAGTGTTTCTAAGTTTTTGTACATTACTTTGGAGGTTAGTTTTTTTGAATGTTATCCGCACACCACTGCTTTTGTCCTGACTCTCAGGTGATGGATGTAAATATCTATATATAAATAGGATCAGTACATTCAATCTTGATCTCCCTGTATAGCACTGCAATATATGCCCACTACGACACATAATAAACAGCGAACAATATGAGCAATTATTTGGTACACTTGGCAATAAATTTATTGCTGCTGGTAATTATAATGCCAAACATATGCAATGGGGTTCCAGATTAATAACCCTAAGAGGTAGGCAACTTCTAACACCTATGGAGAGTAAAGAAATGCCTTATTAGTTCCATATCAACTAGTGAACCAACCTATTGTCCTACAGACAGGAATAAAATCCCTAACCTTGTTGATTTCGGCATTTACAAGGGTATTCCTAAAGAATGCTTACACGCACAATCTTGTTTTGAATTATCTTCTGACCACTCACCCGTCTTAATCAGAATATACCAACAAATATTCCAATTGCGTTGACTTTCGTTACGATCTAGATAGTATGCTGGATATTCACATTCCCCTAAAAACCAATAGAGATATAGATAACACGATAGATCATTTTACAAGATCAATTCAAAAAGCAGTATGTGATTCAACATTACTGAAAGAAACAGCAAGCACACGATAATAACTCTTTATTAGGGTTGAACAGATAATTCAACGATGACAAATTTACATGATGTTAAAAAGTACAATCATAACGTACGCCGCTGACTTTTTTTAAGAGCCCTGGTAATATAATATCCTGCGTACATTCTTATCTTATCGTAATGTTCTCACAGCTGTTGTGTTCACGCATTGACCTGGAACCTTCATTTCTGTGTTAGGGTATAGATCTCCAATTTTATTTTTATATTTTCAATCAAAATATATAGCAACTAGTTTCTCCTCTATAACCAAGTTCAGACCGAAACAGCGTCAGTGTTATAAAAATGGAAGCTTTGAACAATGGATCTCATATCAGGAAGTGATCTGCGTTACGACTTTTCAGTAAGGAAAAGTTTAATCACTTTTTTACTGTTTGTGCGTTACGGCCACAAATACGGTTATTACGAAACAAAGGAGCTACGTTCTTTTAAGAGGAACTTTTTTTTGTGCAGAATGAGTGCAGAGTATAATCTCTTGTTTGTGTTAATAATTCAGTTAAAATCTGCACTTCGAACTGAATCTTTATGCTGTCATACTGGCTGCATCATCGTGGGTTCGTTGTAAACACTAAAATAACTAAATTTTTAGTACTAATTGTAATAAGTTTTTATTGTAAAAAAATATTAAAAATAATAAATAATCAAAATTAACAATTATAAAAAGTAATGTAGAATGATTTATCATTTATTCCTTACAAAACAAATAAATTAATATAAAAATATTACAATAGAGGAGAATGCCTACTATGAGCCAACAATGAGCCATTCCCACATACTAATAAAATAATCATTACCCGAGTTTCCAAAGTAGACTCATATTGGCCATACAAACGAGGCATATTTAAACATTTAATATAATATTTATATGTTGTATAAATATATTTTTAATAAAGAAATATTTAAATGAAAAAACAAATAACACAACCACGGCATATGGAAAAATGCTTAAAAATATTTCACTTTGTTATTATCTTACAGTTTAATTTTACCGTTTTAGTTTAAAAGAAGAGGTTTTTGTCACTGGAAGTTTGGAATTTCCAAATCCTTAGAAAGGGCGAATGAAAGTTTTTTGTCAATTCATGAATGCAAAATTTATAAAATTATAACCGTTCATTCGTTAAAGCGGAAAGTAAGTCTTTGAGTTTTTCTCTAAAGCATATGAATTTACGTTGCAGGTAAAAAATAACAGTTATTTAGATATTTCATACTAAATTTATTTTAATATGCATTTGTTGTGAGTATCTAATTAAATATGAATTTCTAAATCTAGCAAACAAATTAAAACAAGTTTCAGGTTTGAATTACTACGATCATCTAATCAAGACACTTTTAATATAAAATTGCAAAAGTAAAAGTTTTTAATTTTAATGCTAATAAAAATTACTGCACATATTAACGGAAGTAAACTAGGTTCAGTAGATTCACTGTTTAGTTGTTTTCTTGTTAAAGGTAAGGAATGAAACATAAATACTTTATACAACTTTGGGTTGGTAGTAGAAGCTTCCATTTAAAAAGCTATTTTATAAAGTGTGCCAAAGAAATTTTGAATAGAATGAGTAACAATAGATTTATAAGCATGTTTTCAAAACAAACTTTAAAGATCTTAAATATCTTGGACAGGTAGTTGTTCATCTCTGTCTAATTCGGTCTCTTTCGTACACAGTATAAGGGTACACGATTCTTAAAGCAGCAGCGACCTTACTCGGGACAAGACATTTGCTAAAGACTGTACCTAAAGTAGTATAGTCTAATGTGTTAAATATTTAAATGAAATAGATTTGTTTTGAAAAACTAAACCACGCGCTCATCATGGTCACTATCTCACTATAGTATAGATGCGCATGTATGATTGTTGGTAGCATATAATAAAAAAATAATTGTTTCTTTACAGAATACGGAGGTACGCATGTGTAACTGGGCTCCTGATCCTACGCAGTTTCCTCCATTTATTCCTGATGGCAAATACATGGTAGAAATGCAAGTCAGGTTTCAAGATGTCGAAGTAATTCTTGATCGTGCATATGGAACTGTATTTCGATCAATTTTATGAAATTAAATAAATTGTAAGTGTTAAAGTGTATAATTAATGCATTGAACTAAAGCACGTTGTTAAATTAATCGGCACATTTTTTTGTTATACAATACTACAACTACTACAATAACGATTTATATGTGTAAATGAAAAATAAACAAGTCTACTATGCGCTTAATTAATGATCATTTCATGTACTGAGCATTCAAAGTGTTGATGGATAAGAACAGTAGCTAAAGTAAATAGATTCCCGATCAATTTCTTACACATTGTACGAATGCAATAGTATGCTGAAACTATGCACTGTTGGTTTCTTAATGATCTAGGACAGCAAGGCTAATGGTGCTATTCTTACATGAAAAATAAAATGAATAAAATAGCAATACAATTTTAGTCTTGCTGTGCTAGATTATGAAATCAATAGTACATTCTGTCACTAGATACTGAACCGTGGTATGTTATTAAAAAAAATTATTAGTAATGATCCCATTGAGATCTCAAGTTGAAATTTGGCGCATATATTTAAAAAATATGCAACTCTATGTCGAATTTCTTTCAGAATTTTTAATCGTATGTTTTCTGAAAAATTCAAGGTCAAAGGTTTTAGGGACCAAATATAATTTTTTTTCGTCTTAGAGTATGCCATGCAATCATCATTTTAAATCCCAAAGGACTTTAAAGCAGGTTTTGTTTCATTTCTTTATCTTGTTTCTATCAAAAGTTATAAAGGAAAACGTAAACACCAACATGCTTAAAATCACTCATTTTTGTACACTTTAGAAGGGCACAACTCAAGAACCACTTGGGTTAAAAATATATACAGAGTATACAGAGTGTCTCATAGCCCCTGCACCAGACTTTACCAGCGCATTTCTGATGGCATTTGGAACAAAAAAATCTTAATAAAGTTTTTTGATTAGAGAAAGTTCAGATTTTTAATATTTCTGATCGACGCACACTGGGGACCTCTGATATAAGTAGGTGCTCAAAATAGGATTTCTACGTTTCTTATTTATTTATCTGTTCTTATTCCACGAAAGAAAAAATAAAGACGGGTTATTACTTTATTATGATAGCTTGCACATTCTCGAAAACAAGTAAGTAGTATTGTTATCACCTTGAACTTTAAAATATGTGTCATGTGCATTCATACTATTAAAGTTGAAAACATTAGGCTGAACTTCGATGCCGTTTTTCTCCAAAAGTATAGAAGTACGAGAAAAATGGTATATATGAATTTTCTTTCTTTAATGGTTGTCTAACCACTGGCAAAGTCTGACTACGTCTTAATGGGACACCCTGTATATAACCAAGTGTTGCAGTATGTACTTAGTTCGTACTGTAAAGGGTCATCCACAAAATAATAAGACTGTATTTGAGTATTGGTCCGTGTTAATGTAACGTATTCCATAGTTTCGTGCGTTTATATGCGCTTGTGGGACTGATGCATGCGTCGTACGTATTGTGTAATTCTTAGAACCATAGACGCAACTAGCATCTAATTTTGGGGAGCGGGGCTAAAGTTCGACATTGTGCAAAGGGTGTTTTGTTTTTTTGCTCGGAACATTTTGTAAGAGACTATTTCCTTTTTACGGTATTGTACTTATTTTAGTAGTCCAAGTGTTTAAGTAGAGCTATGTATAAGTGTTTCGGGATATCAGATTAAATTTTCTTTTTCAATTAAGACATTGTATTTGTGTATACTATAGATAATAAATAATACACGGTATGCATAACTGTAAAAGTTAAAAAAAAAAATTAAATACCAAAGTTGGTTGGTAGAATAGTATATTAAAGAACGAGTTTCATAAAGCAAGATTCATAAAGCCAAATTTAGAAAATGAGCCGCTTGCGGCCAGTTTATTCCAGTATTATTCCTATTTTGCGTCTTTTATTCCCTTTTTAAACACCCTGTATATTTTTATACTTTATTTTAAGTATATCCAGAAATTCGCATTAACGCACTATTTTGGGTGCTTTAACAGCTTTATTATAGACGCAAAATAGAAAAAATACATTTTAATTTTATAATATTTTTGTATATACAGGGTTTATTGTTTTGCTATGGCTACTTTTTTATTTTAAAAGAAACACCCTGTATATCTTTATACTTTATTTTAAGTATATCCAGAAATTCGGCATAGTTTTCGAGTAAATCCAGTTTTTCAAATTTTCTTTTGAAAATATAATAATTTTCTGAAAAAAAATACACACTGCAGGTTGCATTTTACTAATAATTGCTGTACATTAATAATACACGGCGCTTATAAATATCTAAATCTTTTCGCAAATTTATTGTTGAATAATATACGAGGGAAACTAGATAAATTATCTACCTAAGCATGAAACAAAAGACTCATGATTTTTTAAACAATATTATTTTTCAATATAATCTCCCCCAACTTCAACGCACTTTCGCCATTTGTCTTGCAATGAATTCATACCATTAAAAAAAATGATTCTTCCTGATTGCCAAAATAGTCATTGATGGTTCGTTTCAAATGGTCATCACTTTCAAAATGGCGGCCTCTCAAATGTTTTTTCAGATTTCGGAATAAGTAGAAGTCCGAGGGTGCCAGATCTGGGCTGTAAGTTGGGTGGTCTAACTCTACAAAGTTACATTCGTTCAGAATTGGACGAACTTTGGCGTCTTTATGAACCGTCGCATTGTCATGAAGAAGGAGCACATTTTTATGCCTCAAGTGGGGACGTTTTTTGGTAATTCCCGAATGTAACTTTTTGAACGTATTACCGTAAACCTCTGCATTTATTGTAGTGCCCTTAGGCATATATTCGATCAGAAGAACTCCATGCAAATCCCAGAAAATTGTTGCCATAAGTTTTCCGGCTGAGGGCTGTGTGCGAGCTTTCTTTGGGGGTGGAGAACCCTTATGAATCCATTGCATAGATTCCAGCTTTGTCTCAGGGTCCCAGTGATGTACCCAGGTCTCGTTTCCAGTCACTATCCTCGTTAGGAATTCAGCATCAGCTTCCAAAAGATCTAAATTGTTTTGACAAATTTGCTGTCTTCGCGTCTTTTGCTCTGGAGTCAACAACCTGGGAACCCACCTCGTTGAGACTTTATTCATGCCTAACTTTTCGTGCAATATGGTCAAAACGCTAGGTTCTGATATTCCCAGAGCAGTAGCAATGGTGGAGACCTTCATGCGGCGATCCTCAAGAACCATAGCTTCCACTTTGTCACACATTTCACTGTTGGTTGCCTCAAGTGGCCTTCCACTTCTAGGGTCATCCTCGATGGATTCACGTCCCCAACGAAACTGTTTTGACCAAAACTTCATCGTAAAATATGATGGGGCATCATCTCCATATACGGCAATCATACGTTCTCTTATAAATTTTGGACCATTGCCTTCTTTTGTGAGAAACTTAATCATACTCCTATGCTCCAATTTCAAAACACTCATTTTTTGTCAACTAATCGCGCACAAAACATAAAGTAACAGGTCAATTTCACTGAAACTTCAGATACAATTATAAAAGACTTGCCACTATTTGACATTAAACGCTGAAGATTGTCAGTTGTTTCAGTCATGGCTAGGTAGATAATTATTCTAGTTCCCCTCGTACAATGGAATATCAGAATCATAAAACACACATTCTCTTACTTGTACCAGTGTTTTCTCCAATCTTTGCTTACCTTGATAAACAAACTCTATAAGAAGGGAAAAAGATATTTTTTGCACGACCTCTGCATATACATATAAAGCTCTATTTTACATCCTTAAAAGAGAGTGTAAGGTAGTTTTACTCCTTAGGGAGTAATCTAAAACAATCGCGTTACATCAAGAAAACCTAACCTGTTATTTTAAAATTAAGTGATTTTGGTGATATTGGACTTCATTTGCCAAGATGCTATTAGACATTGTGCGGGCTTCGGTCGGTATCGGCTGTCGGTTGCAGTTTAGTGCCCTTTTCTGTCTTATTATAGTCTAAGATCCGTTATTGATGTCGTTGAGCACCGATTGAGTAACCGAATAAAATGTATTTTTTATGAAATAAAATATGTTAACAAAAGTAACGTAGATGAGTTGCCTAAATAAATTTGTTCAAGGATATTTTTAATTAAAAATTCAATATTTAATTTTTTTAAATACTTTCACCGATCTCGTAACCAAAAAAAATTAACACTAATTGAAAGTGCAAACCCTATAGAAGACGCAAACATAGGGTTGCTTACCTTTTTCTGTTCAAGGCTATACAGTTGCCAAGTTTAAATAATTGAATTGAAAGTGATACCTTCACCGATCGAGTAACCAAATAAATTATATGTCAAAATAAAGCTTATTTTTTTTTGAAAAACGATAGTATAAGGTTGCTTACAAAAAACCGTTCAAGAGTCAGGGTTGCAAGGGTTTAAAATTTTTAAATCGAAGCGTGCGAGAGAGAGAGAGAGATAGACCCATCCTATTCAGTGCGATAGAGGGGGACGCAGAATGACAGCTGCTCACACTACGTCCGTCGTTTGAAATTGTGCGAGAGAGAGGGTCTATGCGTACTGTCCAATGCGATAGAAAAGGACGGGGCATAGCAACTGGGCCCGCCTCTTGTGACGTATGACAGAGTGCGCTTGCTCTGTGCGGTTGAGCGGTTAGTAAACGGCAAGCGTTGTGTTGGAGCAACTGACAATATACTGCAACATATTTCTGAGGCGTTTTTTTTTGAAGAAAATCGACTTGTCTCTCGAAGTAATAATTCAGTATTGTTGAAAAACATTTTGTTAATCATATCTTTTTTTAACATTTGTTAATAATATGACTATTCTTATATCTTTATAATTACGTTTTTATTTACATATTTTTAAATAACATGCGCATAAAAATATGCGTCTTCTATAGGGTTTGCACTTTCAATTAGTGTTAATTTTTTTGGTTACGAGATCGGTGAAAGTATTTAAAAAAATTAAATATTGAATTTTTAATTAAAAATATCCTTGAACAAATTTATTTAGGCAACTCATCTACGTTACTTTTGTCAACATATTTTATTTCATAAAAAATACATTTTATTCGGTTACTCGATCGGTGCTCAAGGACATCAATAACGGATCCTGTACTATTAGGTAACGCACGTCAAGATAAACAAAGAGAAATTGATTCTTTATTAAAGAAGTTTTAAAGAAAAGCACCATAAGTGCTAGTTAGTATCAGGTTACAGTTTAAGAGTCAAGAATACTTTCGTTCATTACCTGCCTACTGGAGGCTATCGAGAAGACTTGTCTGCCTACTGGAGGCTATTGAGAAAAGATCAAAGGGAAATTCGTAGGTTCTGTCTTCATTAAATATTGCTGTTTACCTTAACTAAAATCGATTCTATTTATTTGTTATCATTTTAATACCTTATAGTGCAAATTTATATACTGTTTGACATTTATGTTTATTTGCATATTTCTTGATCTGAGTGGTGGATCATCGTTCTGAAATAAAGATTTTTCAGTTATAGTAAATTTATTATTAACCATGGCAGAGTCTGAAAATGCCATGGAGTTCAAAAGATTGGTAGCTATTAGAGACCAATTTAAAAGTCAGTTGACTCGTTTCACAAACTTCATAAGTAACACAATTAATTATGACAAAACAATGGAAATAGTTTCTCGTCTAGAGAGAATTAAATTAAATTATAATGAATTCGACAATCTGCAGTTGCAAATAGAAATGCACGATACGTCTGAGGACAAAAAATAATTTGATGAACGAGTTGCGTTCGAGGATAAATATTTTAGTAGTATTGCTAAAGCTAAACAAATTCTTAATGATGATTATAAAAAATCTACTTCTAGCACACTTCCAAGTGTACAGCCACAAACTAATGTAAGCCTTTCACCCCCTCATCAGTGTAATCATTTTAACATTCAATTACCTCCTGTCATGACAATTCTACTCTTGCTAATATTCAAAAATATTATTATTTGCAATCTGTTTTGAAGGGTGAAGCCTTGAAGGTTATTAATTCACTTAAAATTAGTCATGACAATTATCTAGTAGCTTGGAAGCTTTTAAAATATCGCTTTGAGAATAAGAAATTTACAATTAAAACTCACGTAAAGCAAATTTTCGAGTTGCAAAATGTAACTAAAGACTCTTATTTATCGTAAAGATTGTTTTATGTATTTACTTATGTGTTTACTTTCAAATGTATTATCGTGCTTTAAAAAACTTAAATGAGCCTATTGACTCTTGGAGTGCCATACTCATATACTTACTTGTTTCTAAACTTGATAATCCCTTCAAACGTGAGTGGGAAATTAAAATAAAGAATACAGTTTCTCCTACAATACAAGAATTTATTCATTTTCTAATTGAACGTTGTCAGATTTTAGATTCCATGAAATCAAGTAAGATTTTTGGATGTGTTTCTCAACAGTCAAGTACTAAATTCAAAGAAAAAACTTTGTGTACGAATTGTTTGAATTCAAGGCATAGTAGCAGTACCTGCACTGCCAGGTCTTGTAAAACATGTGGTAAGAGACACTACATCATTCTTCATTTAAGCAAAACACAAGGTCAACCTCAGACAGGCGATCAAGAGCAAGTGAGTCGGCAGCAGGTAGGTACTCGTAAATCCTTGATTTCACAGCAGATGTCGCAAGGAAGAGCAGAAACCACGGCCTACTATAGTCACGCCATCAAATGAAGGATTTAAGATTACCGATAACACGAGGGCAGAATTGTAAAAAGCATCTCGAATCACGCAGTGTTCACCTCATGATCACGTGGTCGACTCCAGAAATGTATCTGATAACAGAAACAACTGATAAACTGGAATGATTCAGTAGCGTCACAAAATGTCCTTTACGAAGGCTAACATTGATGCTTATAATCGTTCGATTATAATCGAATACACGTACCAAATAGGGAAAATGAAATTAATTTATACTATAAGAACAATTATTATTAACGTTCAAGTTTAATTATTTCATTGCACCTATAAAATACTATTTGACTCACAGTTAGGCATATTTTTATTTTCTATCTAACATGTATGCAAGTGAACGGCAAAAAATATAAATTAAATTAAACATATGAAAGCAGAAATATTGTTATAAACAAAAATTCTTAAGAACTACTATAATAGTTAAGTAATTCCTTTACAACAGTAACAAATTGTTTATACATTAATTGTTTTATTGGTTATTTGAAATTGGTAAATTATTATACATTACGATTCCTAATATATAAAAAGGATTGCCATCATTTAGTATCAGTTTTATGCACTTAAAAATGTAAATTAACACCAGTTATGATTTGTGTAGTTATGATTATTGATTTGAAACGAGAAACATTCTTTTTCACAATTTGTAAATCTTCAAAATTGGTTATTATTCGAAAATCTTGAAAAGAAGTAAATGTTTCATAAATTGATCTGATCTTCCCTATTTTTTACTTTTAACGGTTTATAGTTAAAATTTTTGAAATTACTTTTCTTTAAATGTGTTCATTACCCTATGCCATTTAAAACGTAATGAGATTTTTAATTATAAATCGTTATTAAGGTTGAATAGATACTTCAACGATGATAAATTTACATAATGTTAAAAAGTACTATCCGAACGTACGCTACTGACTTTTTTAAAACGTCTCTTAGTAACACGATACTTTGCATACATTCTTAGCTTATCGTAATGTTCTCACAGCTGATGTGCACGCGGTCATTTAAATCCTTCATTTGTTAGCGAGACTATAGTGAGTTAACCCATTATAGTAGATTGAATACCGTCCGTCACATACGGTACCGCACCCCCGAGGTTTCTCACGACACGCTGTCTAAAACAGCTCTCATTAGAAAATATGGCAAATTATCCTAATGCTAGTGAATCTATAGCATCCGATTTTTATATGGATGATGGATTATCGGGATGCGAGAGTATAGGTGTTGCTTTCAAGTTATTAAAAAACGTTAATAGTATTTTAAGTTCCGCCGGCTTCATTCTGAGATAGTGGGCTTCTAACGACGAAAGAGTTTTAAATTGTTTGCAAAATAACGGTGAGCTGACAAGCGATAAATATGTCGTTAAAGATAACCAGAGTTCTAAAACTTTGGGGATTCTTTGGGATTCTTCTAAGGATAAATTTTCATTTACTCACAATTCAAATAAAGCGAGCTTCTTTACAAAACTCATTATACTATCAATGTAAGTCAGATCTTTGGCCCCTTGGTCGTATCAGGTCCTATTACTGTAAGAGCCAAGATTACTATATAAAAATTATGGCAGATTAAAATTGGGTGGGATGATCAAATTTCAGATCCCTTACTTGATATGTGGTTTAAGTTTTTATAATAAAATTGGAGCTACAAACAGTATTCATATTCCGCGGCATATTTTGATACGGGATCCCATTCATTGCTTTTCTGACGCTTCGCAAGTTGCTT
Organism: Agrypnus murinus; assembly: GCA_929113105.1. Classification (NCBI taxonomy): domain Eukaryota; kingdom Metazoa; phylum Arthropoda; class Insecta; order Coleoptera; family Elateridae; genus Agrypnus; species Agrypnus murinus. Next base: position 26,435,463 of record OV816028.1, on the reverse strand, counting down.
ATGCCACATGTGTTTATGTAAGGTCAAGAAACCAAAGCGGCGATACTTTGGTTAGACTAGCATGCGCAAAATCACGTGTAGCCCCTTTGAAGACGGTCTCGCTGCCTCGATTAGAAGTTTGCGGTGCTCTATTAGGTACGCAGTTATGTCAGACAGTTGTCAAAGCTATTAAAATTAAAACAAATGCAATTCATTATTGGTGTGATTCCACTATAGTACTGTCATGGCTAGCTTGTGATCCAAGTCGGCTAAAAAGATTTGTATCAATTCGCATATCTCAGATCCAATCACTCTCAAATGTTACTCAGTGGCGTCACGTGCCTACTGATTCTAATCCTGCCGATCTGATATCTCACGGTATTAATCCCGATGAAATTTTATCATCTGCTGCTTGGTTCGATGGTCCGAACTGGCTATATTTAGATGAATGCTTTTGGCCTAAAAACAAAGTTAGCATAATAAAAATGACACTATTCCTGAAATAAAGCTAAATACTGTTTCACATGTTAGGTACTACCGAGATACTAGATGACAACATATTGTTTAAATATTCATCTTTTACGAAATTATTACGAATAGTCGCTTAAATTTTACGTTTTGCAAAAAATACTAGGGTTAAATTAGCATTACGTAAATTAGGTTACTTAACGGTTGATGAAATTAACTATAGTTGTCGTTGCATTCTTAAAGTGGTGCAAGGTAAAGAATTTTATGTTAAAATTAAATGTTTAAAGGATTCTCTCCCTCTTCCTCAAAATAGCAAACTGCTTGATTTAGACCCGTTTGTGGACGATAATGACCTCGTTCGAGTAGGCGGTAGACTTAAAAACTCAAATCTCAGTTTTGATGCTAAATATCCAGTGATAATTCTAGCTAAACATTACATTACGACCTTAATAGTTAGACACCAACATTTGAAGGATTTACACGCTGGTACGTATTTTTCGAAAATTTTCGAGACGTATTTCTTTAGAGCAAGACATTTTGACAAAACATCGTCAAAATTTAATCAGGCAATTTTAAATGCACGCGGGGTATTCGGCGTGATTACTTCCTGCATAAATAGATATTCATGAAATATAATATAAATACAAAGATTAGTTAAAGTTTCACAAGTTTTATTAATATCTTAACCTGACAATATTGTTTCGACACTTTGTGTCATTATCAAAGGTACATAAGATTGATAAACAAACACGTTGCTAAGGATGAATACATACAGAAAATAGGTAACTAGATACAATACATAACGAAAACTAAATATCTAACACTTCTAATAAAGGAGAATTACTAAGCTCAGTTTGTTCATTCATTAAAGGTACTGTGCGTTTATGTCTGTATATTTCAAAAGCTTCTAAAATGTCTAATTTGTGTTTGTTGTTGCAAAAATGTAAGAATTTAATGTTGTTTTGAGGTGTCATTGGGTGGTTCTGTTCCAAAATGTGTTTGGCATAATTTGATTTTTCTGGATGTTTAAGTCTATAAGAGCGTACGTGTTCTTTGTATCTTATGTCGAAATTTCTAAGTGTTTGGCCAATATAAACCGAGTTACAAAAAGAACAATTCAAACGGTAAATGCCGGATTTCATGATATCTTGTGTTTTGTGTTTAGCATTGAATAAAAATGAAAAGGTGTTGGTGTTACATTTATAGGTTATTTTGTAACTGGTGGTTTTTCTTAGTATAGTTGCAATTTGTTCTGATATCTTGCCAAAGTATGGTATTGATATGTAGTTTGTGTCTTGTATTTGAGTGTCAATTGGAAATATTCTTTTGATAGCTAACCTATAATCTTTTTGTTGAATTAAAGTGTCAATCATGTTATGGTTATAATGGTTTGCATATGCTAATTGTTTGATGATTGAAATTTCTTTATCAAAATGTGATCGTTTCATTGGAGTAGTTAAAGCTCGGTGTACTAAAGATCTATAAGCCGCTAGTTTATGCATTTTATGAAGACATGAATCGTTAGGTATAGTGACGTCTGTGCTTGTGGGTTTTCTGTATATGGAAAAATCAAATTCATTGTTTGTATTAATTGTAATAGTTATATCCAAAAAACTAATAGCTCTATTTTGTTCTGTTTCTAGCGTAAACGTGATGTTTGTGTGAAGACTGTTAATAAGAATTAAAAACTCATTGATAACCTCAAAAGAACTGCCAAAACAAGCTAAAATGTCATCAACGTAACGAAACCAAAAAATAATGTTTTTAGAAAGATCCAATTCAAATATTCGATAGTCCAAATTATCCATAAATATGTTAGCTAATAGAGGACTTAGAGAATTACCCATAGGTAAACCATCTTTCTGTAAATAAATTATATTATTAAAAGTGAAATAATTTTGACTGATACAAAGATCAAATAATTGAATTAACTCGAATCTTTTTACTAATTCTACATTATTATTAACTAGGAAATTATCTAACAAAGGAATACAGTCTTGTGGTGGAATCTTTGAAAACATGTTACAAATGTCAAATCTTACAAGTTTTGAATGTGCTGGAAGATGTATGTTCTGTAGTTTTTCTACTAATTCTAATGAATTTTTGACAGAGTATTTCGATTTGTATCCTATGATGTTAATAATATGGTTGAGTTTCTTGGACAAGGTGTGATTAGGTGCGTTAATATATGATACTACTGGTCGTATAGGCATGTTGTGTTTATGTGTTTTAATCAGTCCATATAGCTTTGGTAGTTGGGGGTTTTTATGTATGATTTGTTGTTTTTCTAATTCGTTAAAGCAGATATTGCAGTTTGCTAAAGCTTGTTTTATTTCTTTTTGAAATTTTGTGGTAGGATCTTTGTTTAAAACATCTAAATTTTCTTTATTAATAAAATCATTAACCTTTTGTGTGTAAACATCTTTCGAAAGGATTACCAAAGTGTTACCCTTATCTGCTTTAACAGAAATTAAATTGTTTTCTGTAATTTTATGTCTGATAGATTGAAGTAGTGATAGGTTAGATGTTTTATTCTGTGTTTTGTCCTTTTTCAAAGATATTTCTTTTATTAGATTCAAGATTTGGAATTTTGCATAATTGTTGTGATCTTTTCTGAGTATAGTTTCACATTCAACAGCTAAGATTTCTTTAATTTTGTTAGTGAATTTTGGAAAAGGACAAAATTTGAAGCCTTTGTTAAGAAATTGTGTTTCTCTGTCATTAAATTGTGTATCTGATAGGTTTATAAAACGTGGATAGAAACTTATCGTATTCTGGGTATTATAATTACTTTGTATTGAGCGTTTTTTGTTGGGTGAGGTTTTGTAGTTTCTTTTTTTGAGTATTGTATTTTTGAAATTTAATATGACTGACAGTTTCTCTAACATCAAAATCTAAAATGTCAAATTGAATATTATGTAATTTATGTGCAAGTTCTGTGTGGAGTACGTTTATATAAATGTGCAAATTGTCTCTAATTCTAAACCATTTCTTTGCTTCTTCTTTGACCCATCTTCTTTTAGCATTTTTGATAATTTTCTCAGTAATGTAATTACTAGTCTTGGTTGTGATGTTGACATATTTGGGAATGACTTGACGTTTAATACATTCTTGATTAAACCAAACATTCTGGCTAGCGATTCCGTGTTTAATCATCAATTTCTTATATAGCTTGGCTTGTTCTTCCAACGAAGATGAAATGATAGCGTTTACTGTCTCCAGCCTTACTTTGTGGAACTCCATAATCATGAAATATAATATAAATACAAAGATTAGTTAAAGTTTAACTAATCTGTCACTACTTCAATCTATCAGACATAAAATTACAGAAAACAATTTAATTTCTGTTAAAGCAGATAAGGGTAACACTTTGGTAATCCTTTCGAAAGATGTTTACACACAAAAGGTTAATGATTTTATTGATAAAGAAAATTTAGATGTTTTAAACAAAGATCCTACCACAAAATTTCAAAAAGAAATAAAACAAGCTTTAGCAAACTGCAATATCTGCTTTAACGAATTAGAAAAACAACAAATCATACATAAAAACCCACAACCACCAAGACTATATGGACTGATTAAAACACATAAACACAACATGCCTATACGACCAGTAATATCATATATCAACGCACCTAGTCACACCTTGTCCAAGAAACTCAACCATATTATTAACATCATAGGATACAAATCGAAATATTCGGTCAAAAATTCATTAGAATTAGTAGAGAAACTACAAAACATACATCTTCCAGCACATTCAAAACTTGTAAGCTTTGACATTTGTAACATGTTTTCAAAGATTCCACCACAAGACTGTATTCCTTTGTTAGATAATTTCCTAGTTAATAGTAATGTAGAATTAGTAAAAAGATTCGAGTTAATTCAATTATTTGATCTTTGTATCAGTCAAAATTATTTCACTTTTAATAATATAATTTATTTACAAAAAGATGGTTTACCTATGGGTAATTCTCTGAGTCCTCTATTAGCTAACATATTTATGGATAATTTCGAAGATCAGATATTTGAATTAGATCTTTCTAAACACATTATTTTTTGGTTTCGTTATGTTGATGACATTTTAGCTTGTTTTGACAGTTCTTTTGAGGTTATCAATGAGTTTTTAATTCTTATTAACAGTCTTCACACAAACATCACGTTTACGCTAGAAACAGAACAATATAGAGCTATTAATTTTTTGGATTTAACTATTACAATTAATACAAACAATGAATTTGATTTTTCCATATACAGAAAACCCACAAGCACAGACGTCACTATACCTAACGATTCATGTCTTCATAAAATGCATAAACTAGCGGCTTATAGATCTTTAGTACACCGAGCTTTAACTACTCCAATGAAACGATCACATTTTGATAAAGAAATTTCAATCATCAAACAATTAGCATATGCAAACCATTATAACCATAACATGATTGACACTTTAATTCAACAAAAAGATTATAGGTTAGCTATCAAAAGAATATTTCCAATTGACACTCAAATACAAGACACAAACTACATATCAATACCATACTTTGGCAAGATATCAGAACAAATTGCAACTATACTAAGAAAAACCACCAGTTACAAAATAACCTATAAATGTAACACCAACACCTTTTCATTTTTATTCAATGCTAAAGACAAAACACAAGATATCATGAAATCCGGCATTTACCGTTTGAATTGTTCTTTTTGTAACTCGGTTTATATTGGCCAAACACTTAGAAATTTCGACATAAGATACAAAGAACACGTACGCTCTTATAGACTTAAACATCCAGAAAAATCGAACTATGCCAAACACATTTTGGAACAGAACCACCCAATGACACCTCAAAACAACATTAAATTCTTACATTTTTGCAACAACAAACACAAATTAGACATTTTAGAAGCTTTTGAAATATACAGACATAAACGCACAGTACCTTTAATGAATGAACAAACTGAGCTTAGTAATTCTCCTTTATTAGAAGTGTTAGATATTTAGTTTTCGTTATGAATTGTATCTAGTTACCTATTTTCTGTATGTATTTATCCTTAGCAACGTGTTTGTTTATCAATCTTATCTAACTTTGATAATGACACAAAGTGTCGAAACAATATTGTCAGGTTGAGATATTAATCAAACTTGTGAAACTTTAACTAATCTTTGTATTTATATTATATTTCATGATTATGGAGTTCCACAAAGTAAGGCTGGAGACAGTAAACGCTAAATAGATATTCTTTGTAAATTATGTATTGGTATTTACATTAGTACAGTTAGTATCACTAACGACCATGGCAAGTAGGTATTGCTCCCCTTGAGCGTGGGAAAATTTTGATGACCGTGGGAACCTAATTAGCATAATTAATTGCTCTAATTAAATAGATTGATCTAATAAATATGCAAATGAGGCGCGAATTAAATTTATTGCTCTAATTAATATGCAGGTGAGGCGTGAATTAAATTGATTGATCTAATTAATATGCAGGTGGGGCGTGAATTAAATTTATTAATCTAATAAATATATAATTGAGACGCGAGGTAAATTTATTGATCTAGTTAATATGCAAACATGAGGCGTGAATTAAACCATATCATTCGCGGTATCGTTTGCATATCCGCCATCTTGAATCTGTCAATTTTAAATTTGTCATTTTTGCATATGTCATTTTTGCATCTGTCATTTTTGCATCTGTCATTTTAATTCTGTCATTTTTGCATATGTCATTTATACATCTGTCAATTTTAATCTGTCATTTTAATTCTGTCATTTATGCGTCTGTCAATTTTAATCTGTCATTTTTGCATATGTCATTTATACGTCTGTCATTTTTGCATCTATCATTTTAATTCTGTCATTTGAAGGAGCCATCTTGGATTTCCCCAAATTTGAATTTGTTTCTCGCTACGACCTACAAGTTCTGCTTCTGCTACCATTCTCTCTCACACGCACCTTTTCTAGAAGAAATAATAAAGCCAGATAGGAATTAGAATTATGTTTATTATTATTAATATATTGTTATGACTACATTTAATTTATAATAAAATGATGATAGATTGCTGGTGATGATGATGATAGCTTGAGGACTTCAGGACTGACCTCTGTTTTCTATTTGCGGTTCCAGGAGCTGTAACAACAACAACAACAATAGAACATTAAAAAGGGGTTTATTGTAAACTTGATGTTTCCCCATACCTTATCTGTTTCCACAAACATGCAGTCCGCATATCCTCCTCCTGTTTTTCCCAAGTTCGCTTAGGTAGAAATGTAACGTAGTTTTCACCAACAACAATCACGCTTTGACGTTTATCACGGCAAACGACTCGTTGGAATTGTAGTATTTCGACGACCTCTTTAACTGTATAATCGCACAATTTCTTGATTTTTTTTAACCTCTGCCTGAAGGTTTCTTCAATTATTGTAATAGCAGGTCCATTTTTCTATGTAAAAAAAACAAAGACACATGTGATAGATTTAAATAACAGCATTTTAAAATTTTCTTGGTAAACACGCACACACCACGTTAATAATAATAATAATAATTTGTTTTAACATACCTGATTTTGTTGAAGCAAACAATAATAATAATTATCACTATCACCGTAGCCGCCGAGAACAAAACTAAAAAACGGAAGGGCTCGGCGCTTTTATAACCTTCTAATCTGCAGGAATGAACAGGCGTACAGCTGTTTGTAAGATACAAATCTAAATTTACTACACACCGAGCAAAAGGGTACAAACTCGTTAACGGTCAAAAGGGGCCGACACCTGAAACCAATCTAACCGACTATGTATTGCCGAGCCGTGAAAATTATGCAAGGACTTGCTCGAGGTTGCCAAAATATGAGAATGCGTATAAACGACAGAAGGCCATATCTTATTGTGTTATATATATTAAAACTAAAAAAAAACGAAATGTTTTCTTATAACAGATTTAATTTTTAATTCATGCATCAGTTCATTTTTGATTAATAAGAACTAAATATGAAATAATATTACAACATGTTTTACTTATTATGCTAGATGCTTTATTGAAAATATTGTATCACCAAATTATCATAGGTACATATAAGTGGTTATTATACATGTTCCCAGTGACGTCACGCTTCAACTGAAATTCATTCAACTAGAAATCGTTCGTGAGACTTCTCATTCGCTAACTTTGATAGTATACGTCTTATTTAGATTGAACAATAATAAATATATAGATGCATTATTTTATGCGGTGATAATCCCTTTATAGCGTCTCCATTAAAAGGTTGAACTTATATTATTATTTACATATTTCGATTTTAAGAGGTAAAACTATTACACTAGGCAGGTAGTAGCCTGTCAGCTGAGAAATATAAACGCTTTGGGTTGTATTCAATTTAAAGTGTTTCCTAAATTTATTTACCAATCTTATTATTTAATCTGCCTGAGAATAAAACTTCTTTAATCTATTTGAGAACGGTTTCCGTGAATTTTATTTTTGTAAACCGTTATAAAATTTTTAATGTTATTAATTAGTATTAATGAATACTATACATAAGATAATTATAATTGATAATAAACGATGAAATTGCATAGTTGTCGCGATGTGCCGTATAATTTACAACAATTCTTTACGCATTTTATTACGCGTCAACAATTAGTTTCTTTACATGATTTATTCTCTTTACGTCAAAATGTAAACAGTGTAAAGAAACTAATTCTTTTTCAGGTAAATCTTTATCGGTAGATCGATTGATACCTTAATTAAGAGTTCGGGGTGTTATATGACGATTTGTTGCTAGGGCACAGCCGGCAGAAAGAACCCAAGATAATAGGCGTTATAATCCTATACAAACCTTTTCTTTAAACAGGTACAATGTAATATAGTACATAAAACTGAAAGAATATACTTTAATGTTTAACTGTAAATTTAACAGAGTTTGAAAGAGATTCATAATAATAATCTAACAGTATGGTTGTTACCTCTGTTCTTTTAGCAAAAGAGTTCTGCTTAATTATGACGTCCTACGGTTCATCGGGCATTTACCGTTTAAATTGTTCTTTTTGTAGTTCGGTATATATTGGACAAACACTTCGAAATTTTGACATAAGATATAAAGAACACGTACGTCATTACAAAAATAAACATCCTGAAAAATCGAATTACGCCAAACACCTTTTAGAACAAAATCACACAATGACTCCTCAAAATAATATTAAATTCCTACATTTTTGTAATAACAAACGCAAATTAGACATTTTAGAAGCCTTTGAGATATACAAACACAAACTCAGGGTACCTTTAATGAATGAACAACTTGAGCTCAGTAATTCTCCGTTACTGGAAGTATTAGATGTTTAATTATGATTTTTATTATTAATTTTTATTATTATTATTTTATCTAGTTACCTATTTTGTATCTACCTTAGCGACGTGTTTGTTTATAATTATATTACCTTTGATAATGACAGCATAGCTGTCGAAACAATATTGTCAGGTATATTTTAATAAAACTGTGAAACTTTTAATAATCTTTATTTATTTCATTAAAAAATTTATTGTAGACACTCTGGAAATCTCTCGCAACCACCTGATGTTTCCCAAGAAGATTTTTCGAGAAGATCCTACGACGGATTTCCCACTTTCGAAGAATTGCCCGATTTGTTTCTAGAAAGCACAAGCAACAATACCCAAGAATTGCACAAGAATATTAGTCGCATTTTTAGATCAATTAAAATCATTAAAGCATGTTGGATTCGACTGTAGTTTTTATAACATGAATCTAATATCTGAGAAGAGGATAGAACTGAAAAGTGTTTTGACTTTTGAGTGTGAAGTGTGCCATAAAAAGGAGACAGTTTCTACGGAAGGGCACAATAGTGTCAATATTAATGAATCTGCTGTTTGTGGTGCAATTTCAGTAGGCATTGGTCATGCACAATTAAGTGAAATATGTTCTTCATTAAATATACCTGCTATTACGTCTAAAACTTATTTAAAGTATCACAGTGAAGTGGAAGAAGAAATAGATAAGGCTTGTTTTAATGAATTATTGTTAGCCGGCGCTGTAGAATCGCGATTAGCCATAGAAGCGGGTGATGTTGGTCCCGATGGAATACCTTTTACAACTGTAATTGTGGATGGAGCTTGGGCTAAAAGATCTTATAAGACTAATTATAATGCATTATCCGGTGTAGGTTGTATAATTGGAACCAGAACAAAGAAGATTCTGTATATAGGTGTAAAAAATAAGTATTGTTCTTTTTGTGTAAAACATAAACAAAATTCGGAAGGAATACCAGAACACAAATGTTATAAGAATTGGTCTGGTACTTCCACGTCTATGGAAGCGGCTATTATATTAGATGGATTTCGAAAATCAATGGAGATGCATAATTTAAGGTACACGCGATTCATTGGAGATGGTGATAGCAGTGTTGCTAAAAAAATAAGAGAAGCTAGACCCTACGGACCGCAAATTTTCATTGAAAAGGTGGAATGTCGAAACCACATTTTACGCAATTTTTGCCATCGAATAAAAGAATTAAGCATCCGATCAAGAATAAATCCGCGTATAAAATCTTTATTAAAACAAAATACACTAAGATTCAGAACCGCCATTGTGGATGCTGTAAAATACAGAAAAAAACAAAATACCTCGTTGACACAGAAAATAGTGTAACGGGAGAGAAAAGGAACGAACCTCTTTTCGAGCGACAGGTGGTGTGTTCTGCCGCCTTCGAGAAAATGACGCATCGTACAAGCATGTAAATCAGACGTGGTTTATTCTAGCATTTTCTAAGAATACATAGAAGGTTCCAGCGATTTCTGGTGCGTTTATATGAAGATATAAAAGCGGATTGCGGATAAAAGAGAGTCAGTCAACAGCAAGTCATTAACTGTGTATTACAAAATAAATAGTGAATATAAATGTTGTATTAGAAATTCATAGTCTGTAAATAATAGTTTTTAATGGTTTATAATTATAGCGTTAATTTATAGTGTATTCATTAGTGTATAGAAATAAATATTTGTTTGTGAATAGACGATTTAAACAGCACTTGTGTTATTATTTGAAAAAGAATGTTACAGTGGTGTCAGGTGTGGGGTTGTAAAATAAATAAAATCGCGTAATAATTAATTAAAGTGCTGTGAGAATAAAATTTTTGGTGTTAAAACATAATTTCAACAAACAATTAAAATGGTGATGAAACTATTAAAGGATCTCTTAGTAATAGATTTGAAGCGGGAGTTGGACGAGAGGGACTTGGATAGTAATGGAAAGAAAGAAGTTTTGATAAATCGGCTAAGAGAATGGCTTTTAGAACAGAAGGAAGATCCTGAAAATTACCGCTTCGAAATACCTGGACCCGCAATTGATACTAGTTTGTTGTTAAGTAAAATGGAAGAAAGTTCTAGAAAAGCCGAAGAAAATTCTAGAAAGTCCGAAGAGAATTCTAGAATTTTAAAAGAAGAATTACTGCAAAAGTCCGAAGAGAATTTTAGAAAGTCTGAAGAGAATTCCAGAATGTTAAAAGAAGAATTACTGCAAAAGTCCGAAGAGAATTCTAGAAAGTCCGAAGAAAATGTTAGAATGCTTAAACAAGAATTACTTGAAAATACTAAAGCACTGGAAGAAAATGTTAAAATGATGAAAGGAGAATTGTTGGAAAATGTCAAAGCGTTGGAAGATAAAGTTTTCGAAGAATTTTTGGAGAATGCCAGTGCGTTAGGACTATTGGAAGGTAGATTGGCGGAACAAGATAGGGTAATAAAGATGGTAGAAGAGAAAATAGCCCAAATGCAATTACCACCAACAACTAAGAAAGACGATATGATCGAAATGCTGGAAGATAGAATGAGGCAACTACGGTTTCCCTCAACTTCTGAGTGGCCGTTTAATGAAGTAAAGAAACAATTTAAAGAAGAAAAGGTTCCTGCCGTAGGGATAAAAGTAAAACCACCCACGTTCGATGGAAAGATACCTTGGTCCACCTACTACAAACAATTTGAGGCGGCCGCTGGGGCCAACGGATGGACAGGCAAGGAAAAGGCCGTTTCTTTAACTGTGGCTTTGCGTGGAGACGCGTTGAACGTCCTGCAAACAATCCCAGTAGGACAGGAAAATGATTATCAATTGTTAGTGTCTAGATTGGAGATGAGATATGGAGATGCGTATCTTCAACAAGTGTATCACGCGCAAGTGAAGAATCGTATCCAGAAGAATGGAGAAAGCCTGCAGGAGTTTGAAGCCGATGTTGCGCGGCTTGTCCGATTGGCGTACCCTACGGCACCCGATTCATTTTTGGGACAGCTCGCTGTGCAGACCTTCATTGATGGGTTAAGAGACGGGGAAACACAACAATCATTGAGGCTAGCACGACCAAGAACAACTGATGATGCGCTTGCTCACGCTTTAGAATTTGAAGCTGCAAAACAAGCGTCCCGAGGTCACGGGCGTGTTCGGGCCGTTGTGGAGGAAGAAGAAGGTTCTAAAGATCACCTAGAAGAGTTAGTACTGAGAGTTCTTCGGAAGGAAGAAAGCCGTAAGAAGAATCATCAAGAAGTTCGAGGGCCTCGTTGTTGGAATTGCGGCGAACAAGGTCACATACGACGTCGTTGCCCTAAACCAAAACAGGTTCAGCAGTCGGAAAACTAAAGAAGGTCGACGAGTGGGGGCGAACGTTGACCTTGAGTAGAGATGCCCCGAAGATCACCATCCATGCCGTAACATCAAACAATAGTACCAGCAGTTTGTTCGTAGATGGGAAAATTGCTAACCGAACTGTTCCACTACTTATTGATACGGGGGCGACAAAATCCATCGTACGCCCTGATGTTCTACAATCAAGTATGAAGCTGTTATCAACAACTACTCAACTCCGTACAGCAACAGGTGAAGTGATACCAACACGCGGAGTGGTGAAGATGAAGATTGGCATTGGAAGTGAAGAACGTGATCATGAGGTGCTGGTAGCTGATATCACTGATGACTTCATCTTGGGAATGGACCTCCTGAGAAAATTTGGTTTTACGTTGGATTTGAAAGAGGGTGTTTTGAAGGTCGGTAACGAAGAACTTCCGTTGCATCCACGAGAAGATCCGGTTGTAAGGGTTTTGCTGACTGAAGATGTGATATTGCCGGGTCAAAGCGAGATGGTTGTCGAGGCGGGTTTGGATGGAGATCTTCGGGTAGGATGTGTGCGAATGATGGAGCCTGTTTGTGATAAGAAGATCCATAGTGGCATACTGGTGGGAAAAGCGCTGATCAAGGTTGGAAAGAGAGTACCGGTGAGAATTATGAACGTTAATGTGGATCCGGTGACATTGAAGAAGAGTACCCTTGTGGGACAGTGTGTGCCAGTATTCCGAGTAGCCAGGTGTATGGCTGATGTTCCAAAACCAGTGCCCAAAGACCATGGTGGAAAATTAGTGGGTATGGTTACTAGTTCGTGCGAAGACCTTAACAGAACGGAAGTGAAAGAGGTACAGGGTTTGGTTCACCGATACCAAGATATCTTCGCTCTTGACGATAGCCAGAAGGGACGAACAAATATAGTAAAACATAAAATCAATACAGGCAACTCTATGCCTGTCCGTCAGCAGCCGAGGCGTCTACCTCTAGCAAGGCGAGCAGAAGCCGAAAAGATTATTGCTGATATGGAAGAACAAGGGATCATCGAGCCATCCAGCAGTCCATGGGCATCACCGGTGGTCCTGGTCAGTAAGAAGGACGGGTCAACGAGATTTTGTGTGGACTATCGGCAGCTTAATGACGTGACCAAGAAAGACAGCTATCCCTTACCACGCATCGACGACACGTTAGATACCCTGTCTGGTTCACGATGGTTTTCGACTTTGGACTTGAAGAGTGGTTATTGGCAAGTTGAAATGGAACCTGAAGACCGGGAGAAGACCGCGTTCACTATTGGTTCCGGACTATGGCAGTTTACGGTTATGCCTTTTGGTCTATGTAACGCTCCGGCCACCTTTGAGCGTCTAATGGAGACCATCCTGAGAGGGCTGTCGTGGAAGACCTGCCTGGTATACCTAGATGATGTGATTGTAGTCGGAAAATCATTCAACGAACATTTGAAAAACCTAGAGGAAGTGTTCCGAAGACTACGCGGAGCCAATCTGAAACTGAGTCCGAAAAAGTGCCACATATTCAGAAAGGAAGTGAAATATCTCGGGCACGTCGTATCACAAAATGGAGTGGCAGCCGACCCCGATAAGATTCGTGCAGTTCAAGAGTGGCCAACACCGAAAGATAAACACCAAGTTCGTAGTTTTCTTGGGTTATGTACCTACTACAGGCGTTTCGTTCCTGGGTTTGCCAATATAGCGAAACCTCTGACAAGGTTAACTGAAGATGGGCGCGAGTATGTTTGGAGCGGAGAGTGTGAAACAGCTTTCCAACAGCTGAAGCGTGCCCTGACAACAGCACCAATATTGAGCTATCCACGGACAGAAGGGCAATTCATACTTGACACAGATGCAAGTAATCTGGCCATTGGGGGGGTACTTTCTCAGATACAGGATGGACAAGAAAAGGTCATCGGCTATTTTAGTAAGGTTTTGTCGAAAGCCGAAAGGAATTATTGTGTGACCAGAAAAGAACTATTGGCCGTCGTGAAGTCCGTTGAGCACTTCTACAAATACTTGTACGGACGGAAGTTTTTATTGAGGACGGACCATGCAGCGTTGAAATGGCTTCTACAATTCCGTAATCCTGAAGGCCAGGTCGCAAGGTGGATCGAACGATTACAAGGATACGACTTTGACACCGAACATCGAGCGGGCACTAGTCATCGAAATGCCGATGCTCTTTCAAGAAGACCCTGTCCAACGGATTGCCGTCATTGCTCTCGTTTGGAAGAGAGGGTTTGCCAAGTATTAAGGACTACCATCGTCAACGACAATTGGTTGCCGGAAGAATTGCAACGACAGCAGGAGGCTGATCCCGAACTAAAAATGGTACTGGAATGGAAGCGCGTGGGAGAAAGGCCTGCCTGGGAGGCCGTCAGCCCTTTTAACAGAACGCTCAAAGCATATTGGGCCCAATGGGAGTCCTTGAAGGTGGAAGACGATCTCCTGAAGCGAGTACTGGAGAGTGAAGATGGCACCACCATTAGGTCTCAGTTCGTGGTTCCAAGAAGCCGAGTGGCTACAGTATTGCGGCATCTCCATGACGGTGCCTCAGGAGGACACTTCGGTGTGAAAAAGACTTTGGAGAAAGTTAGGGAGCGTTTTTATTGGGTCAATTGTAAAGAAGACGTGAAGGAGTGGTGCCGGAAATGTGAATTATGTGCCACTGGCAACGGACCCTTGGGGAAGCGAAGAGCACCTATGAGGCAGTACAATGTGGGTAGTCCTCTGGAGAGAATAGCTATAGACATTGCCGGACCATTTCCCGAAACCGACGATGGGAATAAATACATCTTAGTGGCAATGGACTATTTTACCAAATGGCCAGAAGCATATGCCCTACCAAACCAGGAAGCTGCGACTGTTGCTGACGTACTAGTCAAAGAGTTCTTCAGTCATTTCGGAGTGCCCATGGAGCTGCATTCGGATCAAGGCCGCAATTTCGAGTCTGTACTCTTTGGAGAAGTCTGTCGATTGTTGGGCATTCGCAAGACTCGGACCACACCGTTACATCCGCAGTCCGATGGAATGGTAGAACGCATGAATCGGACAATGGGCAAATATTTGGCCAAGGTCGTCTCCGATCATCAACGAGACTGGGACCAATACCTGCATCTGTTCCTGATGGCTTATCGTGCATCGGTCCACGAAACAACCGGTCAGTCACCAGCGTCTGTAATGTTTGGACGCGAGTTACGGTTACCGTGTGATCTGGAATTTGGGTCTCCACCTATAGAGCAGGAGGTAGCTGGGAATGATTATGTCATCAACTTAAAGAAGAAGTTGGAGGATATTCACGACCGAACCCGAAATAATAGTCGAATCGCGAGTGACCGGATGAAGGCTACGTACGATGTGAGAGCCCAAGAAGGAGGGTTTCAACCTGGAGAGCTTGTCTGGTTATACAAGCCGCAAAGGCGTCGTGGCTATTCTCCAAAGTTACAGCGAAATTGGGAGGGTCCATACCAGGTGAAGAAACGAATAAATGACTTGATTTATCGCATCCAGAAATTGCCAAGGGGGAAACCAAAGGTGGTACACTCCAATCGTCTGGCGCACTATGAGGGAAATAATGACGCAGTCCCGGATCGGAAAGATGAGGCCGAGGTGGCTATCAAAATCGTAAGGCCTGAAGATGATCAGCCAACCTTTAGAGAATTTATGGCTGCGTTCTCTGGAACTAGAAAAGCGCGATTCGGAGTCACGACTGAGATGCAACAAGATCTCTTCCGGGTCCCTGGTGATTATTCCATTGCCCACTGTGTCTCCGCGGATCTCCGTATGTCCAGGGGGATCGCAGTAGTGTTTAGAAATAAATTTGGACGGCTGAATGAACTTCGAGAACAAAATCCCTCTGTTGGTAAATCCTTACGCTTGCCTGATCATGACCGATCCATTTACTACTTGGTAACCAAGCAGTTTTACTACCAGAAACCGAGTTACGCCGACTTGTGGAGGGCACTATGGAATTTGAGAATCGAGTTGCTTACCAGGGGAATTAACAAATTGGCAGTTCCCAAACTCGGCTGTGGGCGGGACCAGCTGGATTGGAGAATCGTTAGAAACATGCTGGAAGTTGTCTTTAGAGGTACGGACGTCAAGATCTTCGTCTGCAGTTTTGACCCACAGCCCGCATTAAGGCCAACGAAGAGTGTAGACTGTTATTTCTACCGTAATGGAACGTGTAGTCGAGGTGAAGACTGTCGATATCGTCATGACCCGTTCTACAGGAACCAGAGCATAAAACCTGTTCTGGGACAGAACAGACTTGAAGAGGGGGGCAGTGTAACGGGAGAGAAAAGGAACGAACCTCTTTTCGAGCGACAGGTGGTGTGTTCTGCCGCCTTCGAGAAAATGACGCATCGTACAAGCATGTAAATCAGACGTGGTTTATTCTAGCATTTTCTAAGAATACATAGAAGGTTCCAGCGATTTCTGGTGCGTTTATATGAAGATATAAAAGCGGATTGCGGATAAAAGAGAGTCAGTCAACAGCAAGTCATTAACTGTGTATTACAAAATAAATAGTGAATATAAATGTTGTATTAGAAATTCATAGTCTGTAAATAATAGTTTTTAATGGTTTATAATTATAGCGTTAATTTATAGTGTATTCATTAGTGTATAGAAATAAATATTTGTTTGTGAATAGACGATTTAAACAGCACTTGTGTTATTATTTGAAAAAGAATGTTACAATAGCATATCTGAAAACGGATTTCATCAACGGACCACGCCATATGTATATTAATTATAATTAATACCTATATACGTGTATTACTGACTTTGAATCTTTGAGTAAAATTTTTAAATTTCAAATTATAGGTTTCATTTATTACTTTGATTTTTACAAAATAGCTATACCGCCATAATACGCAATATGATGTAAGTATGTGTTTGAAATAGGGTCGTTTCACAATTTTGAAACCTAACGTTTGTATATTCTACAGAACTAGTAATAATTTTTTAACTAATAATAATAACTACGAAATTTTTTCAAAATTTTTAGCGCAGCCGTTAACGAGATATTCAATTAACAATTTTAAATTTTTCTGTCCTTTTCTAGTACAACAACGTCATCGTTCTTGCATGCATTGTATTTAATCGCGTTGCATCTTGAATAGTATGATGACGTCAGCGGTGTAGAAAAGAACGGAAAATATATAAACTTCGTATTATTAAGTTATCGTAATGCATTTATCGATTATATGTGGACCTGTTCATTAGATAACGATACTATACTAACAAAATCTACAAATTATGTCAAAATCTAAATTCCATGCAACGACCCTATTGACTTGATTTCAAACACGATTATTCGTTTCTAATCTACAAACTGTAGATCTGCCGTGACTGGTACCCTAGTTTGTGCTGGATGCATTCTTATTTCTTCACTTTCTGTTTGATATCTGCAGCTATTTGTGTTACCTTATTTTCTAGAAAAAGCATAGTATAATATCAGCTGACGAGTTTGTTCGTAGCTGTACCAAAAAATTATATTTCGGATACTACTAATTCTCCGGTCAAATTCATTGAGTAGTATTTACATTTCCTTATTGTAAAAACCACAAACTGAAATGACAAATAGGGATTATCTTGTTATTGTCCGAAAAGTTAAGTAAAGGTAAACCGACTACCTGCTACTTCTATTGTTCCCTATACCTATTCTCTGTTCGTATTTCCTACTTTCAAATAACAGTATGATGAAGTGTTGGTTGCCTATACTTTAATTAATAAATCTCATTTACTCGCGAAGATATTGATGAGGAAAAAATTTCAAAACGATACAGTGTTAGAGCATTAAATTGTCTAACAGTTGCATAATACCTTTTGTTTTTAAACATAAAAGCAACAATATAATATGGCATAAACGTTTGCAGGTTTTTATTTAATTAGAGCAAATTCCTTCGTATTTTAGTTATTTGAACACGATTCCGAACTAAAGAATATTATCGAGAACCGTTTTATCTATCGACGTTTGTTTTAAAGCGAAGCCTAATCCTTAAATAATGTTTTTAAAAATCAGCATTTTTAATGGACTGTAGAAACAAGGACTGTAAAGCCTTAACAATTTCAACCAACTATCTTTTAGTTTATGAGAATGATTTTGTTTTGCCAGAGGTTTGTCATTATATGAAGTCGTTCTGTTTATATAAAAGCAACAATATTAGCAAAAGCAAATAAGAGATATTGCCTGGAAGTATTAAATTTTAATCTTGTTGCATATTTTTTAAGCACGTGATGTTAAAAGAGATGCTGCATATATTCTAAAAAATTATAAATCCATATATTTACACACATCTTTTCAATTATTATAACGAAATTTATAATTCGCCTTGTATAAAGTATTTTTATATTTTACACTATTTAATAAACGCTAATTAAGGCTTCAGATTCAGAGGCTAAAAAGTGCAGATATGCGATATTCTACATACAGTTACCAATACGCCATAGTTTCAGTTTTAAATCTTTTAGGAATTGTCATAATTATTTCCAAGTTGAGATATTATACATTCACCTTAGATTATAAAACTTTTGATGCTGTCATAGTTTTAGACTCAAAAACTTAAAGCTTCGTAACTTTTAGTTTAGTAGTTTATTTATCATTTTATAAATTAATTTATTATCTGTAGCAGTTTTTAATATAGAAGAAAACAATGGCGTCCTGGGTATATCAGACCTGGCCAGGAAAAAGCTTTACGTTCAGGCCACTTTAATTGCTATTTTCAGTAAAATTATTATTAGTATTATTTTACACCCAAAAGTAACGCCAAAATCTATTTTGAAATTGATTAGTCGTTTTAGACGTTAACACACACACGTTTAGCAACACGTTATGCCGAACTTGAATTAAAGACGCATTGCAATATGAACTTTGTGCATATCCAACATCTCTTTTCGAGTCCCCAGCAATTCTCAGAAAGGGCGAAAGTCGAAACTCGCACATTGCATCAACAAACACATTAAGAACATGACTGATGGATCACAGAGTTAGCAGACGTCAAGTGTATCTACAGAAGTATCGCAAGGGCCAACTAAGTATGTCTTAGATGGAGGATCATTACTTCATCGAATGCCTTGGAAGATTGGAATCACATTCGACTTTATCGAAAGATCTTATGCAGACATCACAGTGAAAAAGAATGACTCAGTTACAGTTGTTTTTGATGGATACAGTGTGAATATCCCAACCATCAAAGAATGCGCACATAGGAGACGAGGTATGAACTCAAAACTATCACCCACAGTGAACTTCTCTCCAGACACTATTTTTATTGGCAAGAACAAATAACTTTTGCATAATGCCGTGAACAAGACCAGGATGATACATCTCATTGGTAATCTCCTCGGTAGACAAGGATGCCATATTATTTATGCTTGACAATGTGCTAGGACAAGGTGTTACATCGTCTAAGTGTATAGATACAGTTGTGTTGGGAGAAAATGCTAACTTACTCATTCTGCTGTTGTTCCATTCTTCGGGCAGTGGTTTCCCCTTACATTTGAAAAGTGATATTTAAGTATTCGAGTCATTTTCGACAGTGTATGACATCCCTGCTATAAGAAATATTTTAGGAGTTGATATGTGCAAGTATTTGCTTTTCCTGCATGATTTTATGGGCTGTGATAGCACATCACACATACATGGAACCGGCAAGACCACTGCATTTAAAAAACTTCTTGTAGTAGTGACCTAAAACTACTAGCAGAGCTCTTCTGCTCAGAGAACAAACCTAAGGACGAAATTGAAGAAACTGGGAAGAAATCCATGTCATTACTTTATGGAGACAAGAAAGATGAAACATTACATGTGCTACGTGTCATGAAGTGGATAGGAAAGCAAGAAATGGTTGATGCCTGCTCTTGGGGATGGTTTGTGCGGAACAATGAGTATTTTCCAAAATTAAGTGATTTTCCTCCAGCTCCATGGGATCTCCTAACTATTATCCGCTGCAAGTGTACAAAGGAATGTGGAACAATACGATGTAGCTGCAGAAAAAATGGTCTACCTTCTAGAGATGCTTGTGGACACTGTCAGGAATCTAGCTACGTTAACTTCATACACGACCAATATCTTGATTCAGAAGACTCCGATATTGATGGATGAGTGTTCATATTACAGACTTAACACAATTCTTGGTTGCTCATTTTACTTCATTTTGTCCTTTTTGTCATTTTGGAAAATATAAATAAAAGTTCACTATTAGAGGAGATTTGTCGTTAGCATGGAAAAGTAGACTAGAAACATATGTGTCACGTTCATTTACTTGTTGAATAATTAAAGTAAATTTTAAGTAATTTCCCGTAGATGAATTCTGGCGGATTTTCGATAGATATTGTAGCACATATTATTGAGACTAACCACGAAGAATTTGCTTCTGTTACAATTTTTTCAAGGTTAGCTCTATTTTTACATAGTTTGACCTGACTAATATAATAAAATAACCTTTAGAACTGCTGTGCACCATTTTAATTTAAGATATAGAGTAAGCATAACCCCACCTGCTCATCGCACTGCACTTTTTGAACGTGCATTTTCTTTTAACATTTATATATAAACTATACTCAAACTCATGTCTGTCTGATTGATACCTTCAAGAATTATTCGGTGAATTCCTTCACGCAGCATCTGCGTAAGATCTTTTTTTAAATGCAATCAAAGTAAAAATAGAATGACTTTCTTTTCTTTTCCTATAATCTCGCCTTATTTATGCCTTTTGTATAAAAATATTAATTTTTAAATTTCTTGTAATAACATGCTCATCATAATCAACATCATGTTCTTTTATTTAATAAAATTACTAGTAAATTGATTACAAAGTACATTAATAGTACAATTTTCCTTCAATTTGTGTTTTAATCTCAACGCATTTCTTATATATAAGATTAACTGCAGAGCTTATTATTTATCAAAAATAGAAATATTTTTAAAACTATAAAATAAAAAATTTAAATCACTTTCGAAAAATGTTTAAAAGAATCACATTAAAGAAAATTCAAAAAAACACGTTGCGATATTTCGGAGACAACAACACTTTGGTAACAGGATCACATACGCTGCTGAAGGTTTAAACTACTAGAAATCATTTTTAATTAAAAAAACGTCGATATTGCAATACGTTCGCCATCTGCTGTTCACTATATAAAATCATACTTCATCTACTGCAACTGTGAAACTAAGATGATTGTGGATCCAAACCCCCCTACATTTATTTGTATTAGTTTGGCTAGTTAACAGCAGATGGCCACCGTATCGAAAATCAAAGTTTTTTTTATTAAAAATTATTTCTGTAGTTTAAATCTTCCGTAGCTGATGTGTTTCTGTTACGAAAATATTGTTCTGTCTCCAACATAGCGCAACGTATTTTTGTATTCGCTCTAATGTGATTTAACTTTTAAAAAAGTAATTTTTAAATAAATTTCATCTGCGTCATCTCCAACTGCAACTGTGAACTAGAATAATTGTAGATACAAACCCCCCTACATTTCCATGTATAAATTTATTTAACAAACAGCAGATGGCGACCGTATTGCAAAATCAAAGCTTTATTTAATCAAAATGATTTCTAGTAGTTTAAACCTTCAGCAGCTTATGTGATCCTGTTAGCAAAGAGTTGTTGTCTCGGAAATATCGCAACTTGTTTTTGAATATTTCTTTAATGTGATTTTTTTAACTTTTAAAAAATTTTCGCTAGGATTTCAATCTTTTATGTTATAGTTTTCAAAATACTTCTATTTTTGATAAATAATAACAAGCTGTGCAGGGACGTTAAAATTAACGTAGCCCAGGCACCAGAGCTCAAGATTTTGCAACCACCATCATATAAAGATTTCTTATTGGGAATCGCAGGGTCATAATTCAACTACATCAGTATTTGTAAAAAATAAAATATATAAAAATGCGCTGAGATTAACACACAAATTTAAGGAAAATTGTAGTATTAATGTACTTAATGTAATCACAATTTTCTATTAATTTTATTAGATAAAAGAACATATATTATGATCCCACGGCTAAAATTGATTGAGCAAGTTATTGTAAAACATTATTTTTTTATAAAACGGCATAATAAGGCGAAGTTATAGGCATAGAAAGGAATGTCATTATATTTTTGTTTAGTTTCCCAGCATTTTTCTAGTACATAGTTTTATTCCATAATTTACATTTAAAATTACAAATCACTGCATCTTGAATTATTATATTTTTGTTAGGCATGTTAGGCACATTTTATGTACAAATGTAGAATAGGTTGCCTACACATTATTATCAAATAATATAATTTTCTTGAATTATTGCATTTCAAATAGATTTATGTTACAAATTACCTTTTAAAAAATTGCAATTAAGTATATCCAATAATTAAAATTCTTCAGGTTGCTATTAATATGTATTGGACTTCATTATAGAACTGTGAAACCTTCTTAACCTTTTCTAAACAAGTTTACCTATTACAATAATTATGCCTCAAAAGCAGCTATAAAATAAATAATTTTGTACGTACAAGTATTACATTCATAGAATATTTCTTAAGGTAAAAAAATGTAATATTTTTTGCAAAATAAATAAGTAAAGGTAATGTATCGAATAAATAAACAGTTAGTAAATAACTCTTTTTATGTTTTATTTGATTATTTGATTAGAATATTTAAAATGTCTATAAAGTTTATAAGCTTATCTTGTGATTTTTTTATTTTTCATAATGTACCCACCATACTATAACACAAAATATAACAAGACTATTAAATGGATTTTCGGCAAGTCTGTAGGTAAGTATAAAATAAATATATTATTGTGATTAGAGTGTTATAGCTAGACCATAATATCTCTTGAAATATTAAAATACAAATTTTCAACTTCAACAAATTCTTTTAAGTACTAATTTCAAGAAGGAATTCTTGTTGCTTGGTAAATAGTAATAAAGCTTAAAGCATGTAGTATGTTGCAGCTTTTAAACAGAGGTAATGGATTTATGTACTACTACAGGTACCACATCAGAATATATCAATAAAAAAATATTAACCTGACAAATTATTCATTGTTAAATTAAATCTGATTTGAATTTTTTGATTAAAATTAAATTGTCTATAGCTAACTAACAATTAGGTAATTTTGCAGTTGAATTACTTTTCATCTTTAAACTTTCCTTTTCCACTTTTTTTCTTGTAGTTTAAATCACCTGAATCGAATACAAAAAAAGGTAAATCGCTACCTGAAAACTCCTCTTTGAATTGACTCCTTGTCTTGAATTTACTCTTATAACTTGTTCGTCGAAAAATGTGCTAATTAACTGAAACCTATTTCAAGCCTAATTTATTACAGGTTCAGTTATCCAGTTTCTGAATAATTTTTCTTGTAATCTGGATTTTTGAAGCTCTCTTTAGAAATTCAAGTTTCTTTCAAATAATTTGTATTTTTTTTTTGATAAACCATAATTTTAATAATCCGGATTTACAAAAGAAATACATTCGGTAAAGGGAAAAACCGTAGCCGTTTGGTTTATATACTATGATAAATTCTTTCGAGGAAAATTTTGATGAGCAGAATAAATGTATCCATTAATTAAATGAAGTAAACGGAATCCATAAAGACAGATGACACAACTAAAGAAAATATTACGTTCCTAGTTTCTTCCTAATTTCTATGTGCTCAGACATTGTACAAAATAACACTTAAGGGGAAATACTAATCTGGTTTTCATGAACAGAAGGTAACAAAAAAGAAGTCGAACAGGAGAACCAAACTTACCTACTAATACCAGTCTATTTGTGATTCAATCAACTGAGTACATCGTCTTCTGTGACAGGAAACATGACAGTGACCAATGTGGAGAAACCAAAAGAATAGCATATGGTGATTACAACAGAGAAGAAAGTAAGCTTTTGCTGCCTTGTGTACTTAAGTGTGCTTACACCTAAGTGTGCTTAAGAGTTAACATAAAAACCTGCGATGTAGAGGTTTTATTTTGTATTTACTGTGCCAAAAGTGTCACGTGACTTCGTGACTATAGTGAGTACCTCTGTATGAAGATAGATTTTCATAGAAGGCTCAGGAATTCTCAAGAGAAACAGATGTAACAGTACTGCAACTACACACAGCGTTATACACTACACCTTCACAAGATTCTTCAGTGTACAGCAACAGCAACTCAGTTCAATACCAAGTGTACTGGAGATATTGACAACAATTATAGTGAATTAAATAATATTGATAGGTCTAAATATAGAACTGTAAGTTCACTGTGTTCTGATCTCTAGTGAGTGGCAAGCAATTGTGCGATTTGATGGGTATATTTAATATATAAGATCTACAAGCGAGTTTTCCTCTTCAGTTTGCATAAGTAGATTAATCTTATTCTACGAGAAAGACTCCATCTGGCGATGGAATCTCCAGGAGTTCCAGTTAGTCCATGGGTAGTCCACCTTCAGTGTCAAGGTACATATATGACTGATGTCGAACAAAGGAAATCGAAACTAAGAGACATATGTAGATATACGTATTGAAAGTGATTATCGGAATACTGGTGTCATTTAGAAATTATAAAATGGAATGGATGCAACACGAACAGTTTTTGGTTGGTCATTTGGCGGTCTAGTTCCAGATATACAAACTTATGAGGGTGAGCCTATCTAATAGAAGCTGGAAGCGATAGGCATTAACGATTCAATTACATCATACTAACAGAGAAAGAAGAGGAACCGAATGCATTAGTTATTAGTTATTAGTTGTTATTTGAAGCAACGTTGATGGACGTTACTCAGTTAGGCTTTCATTGATCGATACACCTCAAAATCGCCCAACAAATTGATTTATAGCAGAAAAGAGACTTTATCCCACCAACTGAAGACTCGAACAAAAGGTCACTACGAAACCTACAGCAAGATTTGTTATGACTGAATGGACAAAGGAGATTCATCGTAAAAGTATCAGAGGACCATACTAATTGTTACGATCTTCCCCAGTAGCTATCTTTAAGAATAGTGAGCACTCCTATTAAACTGGTCTTTGACGACTATTATACGACAGGCAGGCATCTCTTACTAAACGATTTATTAAACAAGGGGCTTAACTTATATTTAATTGCTTTCCTCAACGATAATGACATTTGGGGACAGAGGACAGGTTGGAGTTTTTGTGAACATTCGCAAAACTTTCTAGATGATGGGAGTAAAGCAAGGGGATAAAAACTACCTGAAGTGCTTATGGTGGAAGAAGAAATACCAAAATATACTAGTCTTTCGTCGCAATCGTGTTACTTCAATCAATAAAAATGCGAATTTGAAGATTTTAAGACTAAAGCTATTCGAATTATGCACAAAGTAAGGATGGACTTGAGGCAGTGGGAGAAGTCTCTTGGAAACCGATCTGGAGTCAGACTATCTATAAACGAAATGTGCGAATAGGAACTAAAAAAACAAAGACGCCAGCAAAAGCCTTGGCATGATTTGGAACAATAGATGTAATACCATTGGATGCGTCCAACACACCGCTGGAAATGCATCGCTGCAGCAACTTTCACAGCCGTCTTAGATTTAAAAAATTACTGAAACAATAAAATCGTATAAAAATAACGTTTTTATTCCAAGTAAATACGTTGCGTCTTGCTTGTGTTAATTTGTTATTTTTTTAAATAAGCCGTATGAGATTAAATGCAGAAACACGTATTTCCTTATTTTTTTTTTACTTTTGATTAACTATGGATTTACTTATGATTTACTTTTATTTAAAAAAAGAATTTTTGATACGACCGACACGTCAGCTGTAAGCTTCCATTGTTAGTATAATAACTTTAAAGTATATATTTTTGTTCAACTAAAGTGACAATCATCTAAATCATTTAAAGTACTACTTTAAAGTAGTACTGAAAGTTCCTACCACCAGTCTAAAACCATTGCTTAGCCCTTTTTGCTACACAGGAGAATCACTTGAAAGTGATTTTTCGTAAACTACTCTATCTCCATATTTACTTGTAAAATGTTGGAAGCCATTAATCAATTTGCAATTTGTTATGATTGTTAATAGATGTTTTACTATATAAGCTTCAATAAAAATAACAAATTGGTGCCAAATTGTGCCTTGGGAATAATATAAAAATGGTTTCTATCATGTGTATCAACTTATAAATATTTTTGTCATATTTTATTAGACATTTTTTATTAAAAAAAATATAATTAAAGAAGGCACGTTGTTATTTTTCGATCTATCATTATCACGTTTAACAGAAAAGTTGCAATGGTTTATAATTTTGATATACTGGATTGACAAAATAATTAAAAATTTCATCGCCTTTTGTATTATCAGGTACGTATTACAAATAAAATAGTAATTCATTTTGTGAGACGATCGCAGCATTAGTATAGAAATTCATACAATATTTGCTAAGTTACAAGAGTAAGAGAGCCACCACGCGGCACGATGTGTCAAAGAGAAAAGAAGTTCCACGAAAGTAGCAATTACTACGCCGCCACGTTTCAGCTACGTAGCTGGACAAGTTCCAGAGAGGTTACTGCAACGTATCTGCTAGCTAAAAATTGTTCCCCATTTTGGTTCGAGGCACGTACCAAAACCGTAGCAATTACGTGCTTGCTACTAGTGGCAAAAACATAATAGTTCCACCGGTAGTTACTGGTACGTAGCGATGACTAAAATGCTGCTTGAGAAGAAACATAATAAAAAAATAGAAATTTTAAATGGTTAAAAGACGGCTGTTAAAGCTCCTGCAACGCTGCATTTCCAGCGGTGTGTTGGACGCATCCAATGAGTGCGCTTCTGCAACTTTCACAACCGTCTTAGATTTGAAAACCAACGTTTAAAATTTTTAGCTTTTTATTATATCTTTTATCTACTGTCGAAATGCTCTGACATTTTAATGATTGACATTTAGTAAATCAGTCGTCTAGTGTTACTTGTCAACGCTTTAAGCATTTTTTGCACGTCCTATATATAAGGCTCTACTTTAGTCCCCCAAAAGAGGGAGTAAAGTAGCACTTTTACTGCCTGAGGGAGTAAAGTGTTTCCATAACAACAACAACAAGTAAATAACAAAAAAAGTAATCGCGGTTAATGTTAGTATTTATTATCCTAAGACTATGTTATTTTGGCGTTTACAGAGTTTAATTGTCAGAATGACATGTAACGAAATTATCGGAAAAAACTTTTGAAATTTTGAATTTTTGCGATTATGTCCTTAAGGACGTGAAAGAGCGTATATACTACTGGTCTAAAGTGCCTGGGTATATAATATACTATTTTCTACTAATGACATTGAAATCACTCATTTTGCAATCGATAACAATGGTTGAAATCGCATTTCAACCTCTAGAGGTTGAAATAATCGGACTACCGCGATTTTGAATTTCAAACTGTTCGATATTCAATTGCTGACAAGAGAAATGTCACTTTAATGTCATATTTTGTCACTTAAATGTAATATTTTTTTCTAAAGTGCATTCATATACTAAAAATTCGAAGAAAAAATAGTATATGGAACGCGTGGCTGATAAAATTTCAACGTCTCGAGTTACTTTTTTCAACTCGCTATCGCTCGTTGAAAAAAACCACTCTCAACATTGAAATTTTATTTCAACCACTTGTCCCATAATATACTAAAAAATTATATGTATAAAGCGATGATGTATTTCAAACGAGTTTATTGCTTCCGTGGTTTTAAATCTAAGACGGCTGTGAAAGCTGCTGCAGCGCTGTATTTCCAGCGGTGTGTTGGACGCACCCATTAGATTGGCGAAAGATTTGCTTCATCGCATGCTGCAAAAGTCCACACTTGCTTATGATGGGTTGCGAACCTGCCTAATATTCGTCGCCTCAACCATCAACGAGCGTTCACTTAGAACTGTTACAGAAAACCCAATGACCTTCAGCCTTTGTCTCCTACAATATTTATAAAAGGCACAAAGGGGGTCTTCATATCCTGAAGGCATTCTCATATCTTTTCAGGGACACTAAGCAAAGGTTAAAAAAACGAAAAATTCGAGTATATTAAAAATGAGACAGTTAAGCACTTGTGGGATCAGACGTTATAAGACTGCTCTTCTGGACACTTAGAAGAATCTGGCAATGGCAGCAGAATAAGGACGGTGAGAGTCAGGGCAAGTTGTGGCATAATCGTTTACTCCAACGTATTTACTGTCTTCCGGGCACAAGTCTGTT
Source organism: Agrypnus murinus (assembly GCA_929113105.1). Lineage (NCBI taxonomy): Eukaryota > Metazoa > Arthropoda > Insecta > Coleoptera > Elateridae > Agrypnus > Agrypnus murinus. Next base: position 26,407,226 of record OV816028.1, on the reverse strand, counting down.
CCAACATTGGATGTAATAGTTAAAAGTGAACTGATCCATATAAACATTTTAAATTTGGTAGAAAACGTAATAAACCTTTAAGATACAATTGAAGTGTAATTTGAGGACTGTTGGCTAAAGTCTATACGTTGTCGATTTAACAATGGGATATTATAATCAGATCTCGCAGATCTATTAATAATTTGTAGATGTATAGTTATTGGTCGAAGACAGTAGTCAGGAAGCCATATATAAGACCTGAGATCTGGACTATAAGCTGCTTTTAGGTTAGATTTAGGTCGCGCGCGACCTAAATCTAACCTAAAATATATTCGTAGACTGTAACCCAACTAATATTATATGTAAGTTTTTCGAATGTTAATGACGATTTTGTAAGTAGCTACAATGGTCTAACCTAATAAATATTTTATGAACTAATCTTAATAGAGATTTTTTGTAAGTAGCTACATGCTCTAACCTAATAAATGTTTTATGAACTAATCTTAATAGAGATTCTTGAATCTTTGCAACAACCGGAGTCTAAAATCTATAACCTTAATATAATTTTTGGGGGTCTAACCTAGATTGCTTCATTTAATTTAATCATTTATATTAATATTATATTGATTTATCATGCAATTTTGGGTTTTAAAGTAAAGAAGAATAATTAATGTTTTTTATCACAGAATCTTGAAATAAACTTCTAATCTTTGTATTCATCGTTTTGTTCCGAGCTATCTCAATTTCAAAAGCAAGACTACAGCTATGTTGTTTTTCCTTACGGCGCCAATCTTACAAAACAAATAGTTTCTAAAAACGATTTGATTATAACACCCTCTATTAATCTGACCTGACTACTAAAAACTTCTAACTTTAGATGTTTTAAAGATTACATCTTCAGTTTCTACAATTGAATTTCTGTAATAATTAGATTCAGCCACTAATTTTAAAATATCAAGTAAGCTCTATTATATTACAGGTGGTATAATTGTTCATGATTTTACTGTCTATCATCTATAGTCTAGTCTAGTCTGGTCTGGTATGGTCTGGTCTGGTCTGGTCTGGTCTGGTCTGATCTGGTCTGGTCTGGTCTGGTCTGGTCTAGTCTGGTCTGGTCTGGTCTGGTCTGGTCTGGTTTGGTCTGATCTGGTCTGGTCTGGTCTGGTCTGGTCTGGTCTGGTCTGGTCTGGTCTGGTCTGGTCTGGTCTGGTCTGGTCTGATATGGTCTGGTCTGGTCTGGTCTGGTCTGGTCTGGTCTGGTATGGTCTGGTCTGGTCTGGTCTGGTTTGGTCTGATCTGGTCTGGTCTGGTCTGGTCTGGTCTGGTCTAGTCTAGTCTTATGAACCCTCTAGAGGTCGAATACAGGCGTATATATTCTGTATATAACCTCTTAGTTAACATAGTATTTTATAAAATATGTCACCGCTTTCGCCCGCTTAAACGGTAAAGGTGATGTTGTTATCTTGTTCTGGCTTAACTAGCTCACTAGATGTCGGAGAGGGGAAGTGGGTGAAAATAAAAGGAATTAAAATCAACCACCTACCTATACAATCAAAATAAATGCTCGGGGCGCCACTTGGTTTAACCCTAGTTTAAGAGTAAATACCAGACTCAATTTCAAAATGCTTTCTTACCACCAAGAACTCCAAAAGCACCCACCTAATACCTAAAATTAGTTCGGACAAGAACAAAGGTTTCATACAATAATAGATATAAGAGTACCCAAAAACACAATGAGATTTATTATATCAATAAGTTTAAAAATAAAGCAAACAATTTACCACATAAAAATAGTAAGAGAAATGATCAAGTTCATGTCATATAGATAAATTAATAAACTGAATATGTAATAACATACATTGAACAATTAAATAATCAATATTAATATTTATAAATTTAAACACCAAAAAAAATAATATAATTACCCAACTTAATTTGAGGCAAAAAGGTAAAATATAGTTGATAGAATTTTTTAGATACGAGAAGTACCTTATTTATACAAATGTTACTTCCATTCAATCAAGCATACACCAAACACAACATTTGAATCAAATAAGTTATAAATTAGATAAGTAAACAAAAATTACATTACCCGGTTACCAATAAATAATAATTATAACCCTCAAAAGAAGTTATCGGTTTCCTGTGAATTGTCTGTTATTACAAAAATTGATTGACAAGATTGAACTTCTTGATTTCCAAATCCATAAGGTCTCCAAGGTTACTTCAAGATCTCTACCAAGTGATCTCCATCTGTACTAAATTCACCAAAGACCCATACAAAAGAAAATAAAACAGCTCCAACTTCTTCACTTATCAAAATGTAATTTCCATCCAAATATTACATTTAATCTTCTTAAATAAAAAGACGTCGATTGTATTGTCAATACCAATGATACGATGAACAACAATTAAATATTTAACAAATTAAGAGAGGTAATAACCACGATGACGATAACGACGATCATAACGTCGATGATAACGACGATGATAACGACGATGATAACGACGATCCCTACGAAGAACAAAAGAATTAGTCGTAGAATTCACAAGGTTATACAAAAGATAAAATAATCAAGCAAAATATGCGTACCTATAGATAACAAACGGGATCAAGGTAATAAATCCACGACGTATGCACAAAAATCAAATCCTCGAAAGATGAAAATTAACCAAACTAATCTACCAAATAGTTAATCTTCTTATTAACTGAAGAACTTTAATCCATCTAAGATGCGGCTATAACAATAATCGAACCAATTCCAATTAATTCAATAAGCCAAAATCCTTCAGCAATATGTGCGATACGAAAGGAAACTTAAATTGGAAAGAAAGAACAATTTCCTTGCGATTGACAAATGACAACCCTCAACAGACGCTAATACGCAAGACCATCCAATCTCAACTACAATACGGTTCATCGGATCTCAACGCTATACCGCAAATAAAGGTTCATGGGATATGAAAATCTTAGATCGAAAATATACCGTAACAAATAATTAGATATAGTTATATTTACTATCTATTCTTTTAAACTGCTGTTATACTTACCATGTTTACTTTATAGTCGGGTATGTAGTACCATTATTAGTGTATACGAAATGTACTATTTTAATAGATATTATATATATATATATATATATATATATATATATATATATATATATATATATATATATATATATATATATATATAAGTTATGTATTATGTTTTAAGTAGCGTCGAAACTACTCGTATCAATAAACGTTCTTGTATGAAAGTATGTTGTTTTGTACTTACTCTGCTCCCTACGTTCTGCCCTAAAAATGTATTCGTAGGCTCTAACCTAATCTAACCTAAATTATATTCGTATGCTCTAACCTGCGATGTAATAAAAAACAATAAGGTTACAGATTATTATTAGTCATAAGAGTTTACTATAGATACGTTGAATAACCTACAAGAGTATATAGTATATTATTACATATCTGCGTATTTCGAAGCTATTGAAAATGTATGATGTATTGTAAAATAACGTTTAAATATGGCGACGAACTTATTTCTTTTAAACTGACGACAACTCATCATACAAAACATACTGTATTTATGTATTCCCTTTCTCTGCTGATATGTTTTCTACAGTGTGTTTTTAAATATTATACCCCGTTCTCTCAAGAATGCATAAAATTTTCGAAATATCTGTTTATTATTTTACTTAGCACATATAACCTACTAAGTATGTCCTAATGGTAAAACTGTAATCGACGAGATCTAATATCATAGTAATATTATAACAGATTAGGTGACCTAACAAACTCTTTAAAGAAATGTTTATTTACATGTATGAGATAGTATTTAACATAATGTCCTTACATACTGGGTTACGATAGAGACGGATAATCATACGAGCTGCTGAAATGTATGATATATTGTAAAATAACGTTTAAATAAGAGCTTACTTTAGATGCTACGAATATCTATATGGTGTATAAACAATAAGAACGTATATGTAGAAATCGCTTACAAGGGTAGTAGATATAACGAAAAGGGTTAAAATCTGTTCAAAATTACATTACGTCTAGAAAACTAGAAATTAGATAATTGTAGCATACGCATGTTAAATGTACCTATTCTTCACCTCGTAGTAGATATAATGAAAAAGGATAAAAATCTGTAGTATAGGGTTTATGCTTATACTCAGGCTCGCAATCATATGTACCGTATTTATGCTTACATAGTATAATTATTTTCTCAACGTAGGATAGAACAACCGATTGCTCTGGTCGATCAGTATAAATCGACGGGTAGTGTTCCTGTTCCTTCATTAGTCGAGATGGACCAGCGTAAGAAGAAGAATGGCTCTGGTCGACAGGATTGCAAAATACAGTGTCCGGTTTGCTTCAAGTCTTTCGCGAGGCCATTCACCTGCAAGAGACACGTAAAAACCATACCCGATTCAAACAGAATCTGCTGTTCTAGCTGTGTCAAAACTTTTTCACGCTCTGACAACTAAAAAGACATGCGAAAAACGTTCACGAATCAATCAAAGTCCGGTGTTCTAATTGCTTCAAATATCTTTCACGCATCGACAGCTATAAAAGGCATTTAAAAAACGTACATAATAACGCAAATGTTGTAAAGACAGCTCTGGTAAAGGAAGCAAATGGACCTACTGATATCGTTGAGACAGAAGAAGAAGAAGAATATATGATTTCAGCCATGCATTTGGGTATTGATGAATGTGATTCCTCGTTTACCAACTGTGATAGTAACGAAGAGTTGAACAAGGGTTACCGGTACAGTTCCAATGAGTCAGTCGTCGGACTTTATACGTATTAGTATTGCTGCGAGGGCATACGACGACTCAGAGACCCGTAGAACTACAACAGTCGTCATAGAAAACAACTTATGATCTATATTCTTGTATTTATGTTATGTATACTAAATAAATGTTTGTAAAATAACTTTATATGTTTTATTTATCACGCCCATACTCTGATTTCTTGTCTAACAGGGTGGACTCAGCCATTTTTGTTTCAAGACTGTTTCTAGCCTAAGGATGTATAGCCCCAGGGTTAATTAATTGAGTTTGACCTGTAGAGCATATTATGTTAGCGTTCAGTTAGTATGGCTTTGATATCCCTAATTGTTATTTACGCCAAACCTGACTACATGTATTGTTAAAGTAAAATTTGGAGGTAATATACAGGAATATATGCGCCTGTATCCGATCTGTAAAATATAAGCCTTTTAAGTCTTTTAAATATTACTTTGTAGAGCTATGTTCAACAGGTATGCGCTAAATATGTTAATGTCAGCCTTGTACATAAAATATATATATAGGTCATTTGTTGCACGGAAAATTAAACTTCTCTGTAACGTATATCCTATATTACTTTGTACAACTGCGTTCATCAGGTATGCAATCAGCAGTAGAGTATCATACGTACCTGGTATAATATAACGCTTATCAGTAGGTCCCTCGTTAGGAATTTTAAAAATAATGAAATTTTTATTGAATCAGCTAAATAGATAGTGTACTTATAAGTCAATCTCTAAATAACGAATGCGTTAACAGAACTCCTGCATTAATATACATAACGTTTCATCGTGTTTTTCAAAACAAATTTCATTGTAAAAGAATAAGAATAATTTCAATTTTATTTATCAGGCGATATACATTATATTATTTTCATATATTAGTATGCAAAGTTATCGTTTCAATAGAAGTAAAATATTTATCTGACTTATTTCTCTAAGTTAAGTCTTCAGGGTTCTCGTAACTGTAGATATTGCAAGAGGTAACTACCCTGTATTTCAAAGTTATAAAGACGTATTACAAACATATGTCATACACTTATATTTTGAAGGTATCGAAAATGGTTACAAATTATTATTATTCATAAACGTTTAGTGATGAATACTCTGTGTTCTAGAATACTTGTATAGAGGCTAGGAAGCTTGATTTGAATACTACAATCTTGATCACGTGGTTGGAGTGTACTGATACATCGATTGTGTGCATAGAAGTATAATGAGTACCCGTTATCGTATATTCAAATTAGTTGAATATATGTAGTACAACTTTATAGATTCTAGAAAGTTCCTATCAATATTAGAACGATGAATGTAGACTAATGTGTGTGTTATATAATACCGATTCTCGCATATACGAACTTAGGAGCTAGATGCTGACTCTGCATGACATTAGATGATTATGATAATGATAGATGATCGTGATAAAGAATGTTGTTATTTATATCAGTGACTTTATTACAATTCTTACTAGAATATAATTGTATAATATCATATCATGATATGTACCTACAATTCGATTACCTACAATTTGACTACCTAAATTAGACCTTAGTCTAAGAATAATCATGTGTTTTATCGTTATCTTATGATATCAGGAATGCATTACTTCTATTAATCTTTAGTTTAGCGTAGATATAAATCTCTTTGTATAGCTCAATAAATGATAGTTATAGGGTTGCATTGTCTTATATAACATTTCTCTCATATATGAATTTGTATATATCGAGTTAAAGTTAACGAAAGAATACTACATAAATCATTACTCTACGTATTCCGTGATTAAGACATCAATAGTTAAACGAGTTATTCGTACAATTAAAATTTCATGCGGTTTCAGATGATTCCAATTTTCAGTTTAAAATATTGAGAAGTAATGATTGATTGACCTAGACATCTAATCTAATTCTTTTAATTGTAAATTTTTTCAGAACTACTGTAGTCCTTGTACTGTTGCTTAGTTTTTTCAACTAGCGGTTGCTTGATATTAAAATTCTTTTCTGATAATGTATGTCAATTTAAAATATATTTAAAAGCAAATTTGCATTGCTACCGCAGTAAATGTAAATGTAAATAATACCCGTTTTAACTTCTATTCTATTCTATTATGGGCTATTTATAATAATATCTGTTTTGCATGTGTTAGTATATCTTCGTTTTCATACTTTGCATCCGTTTACATGATTGCATGCGGTTAAATATATTATTTTATAGTATGTGTACTTACGTGTTTATATGTATGTATTTATATGTATTCATATGGATTACTATGTCTATGTTTGTACCTGTTTATATGGTTTCATAGTCCTGCTCCTCATGTTTATAGTATGTATGAGTAGTTTGAATATATTTATAGTAGGCAAACGTATGTGTTTATCTGTGATCGTTTAAATGATTTGTATTGATTAATGTATGTTTATATGCGAATTTATACGCCTTCGTATTCATACTTCATACTGGCTGATAGTAAATGTGGTTGTTCAGACAGTTTTGACTAATAGTATTTGATAGTTCATAACTTGTTAATAGAAGTAACTTATAAGGTATATAATCTCAGCAAACCTTTATTGTCTAGCTAAAAAGCATCATTTCTTTAACTATCTTGCATACTATAATCTTTAATATTTTTTCGCAGGTTCCTAGGGAAACTACCCCAAATTCTTAAATTTATTGGCGCATCTTTACATCGTCTTCTCGGTAACACCTGTAGAGGGTATATAAGCTCATTGTTAATTCATCGGGGTATTTGATTGTAATCATGGGTGATGCTACCTCGTCTGTGCTTTGTACCGGTAAGTTTGATACATCATCTACGTAGTATGGTTCGTTCAGACCTAAACAAGGAATAATTATTGAGCAACATTCAAAAGGTTTTATTCTTTTAAAACTCCCTTTTTCAATCTAACGCTTTCAACTATTGTCATTCGGTGTTATTAATGATTCAAATCTCGTAACAAAACCAGCAGAAGGTCGCAGCAGCTGATGAACAATAATTATAAGCCTTCAATTTTAAAATATATTCTTTCAGTTAATCTAATAACTTTTAAATCTAAAAAGAGAAAAATAGCGGTTAAACGCAAGCCTCGTTATTCGTGTTCAATTTAGAGTGTTTTCAGGGATTTATTTGATTATTTAATCTATAAATTGCATATGTGATATGTTAATTATATGATATAAATCTGTATATGTATAATTATCCAAATCTAAAATTGCATATGCTATGTATTGTGAAAATAGTTGAATAAACCATATTGAATTGCAATATACTATGTTGTATCATTTAAGAAGGATAAATGTTATGACTAATAGATTTATATTTTAGGAATGTCTGTAGTTGAAATGTTATATGCAGATGAGATATAGAAAATGAAATGCTTGATATGAACAGGCACGGTAAAACACGTCTTTGCTAATGATTTTGTTGAGATAATGGATATCATATCTATTAATTTATATGAAAAATGAGATCGGTAAGGTAAAAACATGACGTCTTGATTGTGATGTCAGCTGTCTGTTGTTTTTATTATCACATATTGAAAAAATTAACGTATTTTAAAGTAAGCGCGTTTTGTTTATTTTGTATTTGTTTGAAAGCAGTTACGTTTAAAATTGAACAAATTATTTATAAAATCTAAATTCATTTCAGTCATTTGTAAGAACGTTTGTTTATTTATGCTTGAAAGCAGTTTTAAAGAATGTCGAAAACAACATGGTTAATTAGTTTGTACGTATTTTCATGCAAAAACATTTGAAAGTAACTTCTTAAACAGTTTTAGCTACAGAAAATGTTTTTTTGAATTTTAAAAATAATGCTTTACAGTATTCTAGTACTACATACCCGACTATAAAGTAATCATGGAAAGTATAACAGCTGTTTAAAAGAATAGATAGTAAATATAACTATATCTAATTATTTTGTACTGATATAAAAAGCCGCGGATCGACTGATGTTACGGGGCTCATGTAGTAATAATATCTGTATATAGTTTTCAAATTGTTATATTTAAGATGTATCAAGAAAAATTTCTCGAGTTTCTTCACGATTGGCTCATATAAGGTTAATAATTGTCTCATCTCAATGACTCATGATAATAATCATAATTGGCTTATAATTTTGGAATCCTAAAGATTTAATATTATTAATGTACAATATTTATAAATATTTTCCGGGAATTATTTTTAAATAAATTGGATTTAATCAAATATACGTGAAAGCATTTTTATAAATAACTCGTATGTAGTAATTTAAAAGACAAGTTCCGTGGTCTCGGGGTTAAGTCCTAAGCTTATAACCAGACGGTCGAGCGTTCAAACCGTGCCGGCTCCATTGGTTTTGTAAAAAAGTATAGCGGGTTGCCTATCTACAGGCGTATAGAAATCTACTTTACCGATCATATGACGTCACCGATAGATGGCATTAGCAGCGCTAGGAATTCAAATCTTTCAGCGGGAAATGATGACAAGTTGGAAATGAGGAGAGAGAGGGAGATATGCAGATGACCCCGCGAGATATAAAAAATGATCCGCTAATGACCCCGCGAATTAAATTAATTAGATCGTGATATGCAAATAATACCGTTAATGATACATACATAACACCGCGAATGATATGCAAATGATCCACTAATGACCCCGCGAATGATATGCAAATGAACCTCGAATTTCGCGGATGACCTTGAAATCCAAAACGAACCTTCATAAGAAAATACATGGGATTTTGCGCTCGGACGAACATAGCTATACTACTAATAAACTATCTTAGAAATAGGTTACAAAAATATTTGAACAATTTGCAAGTGTTACGCGATGATCTCAACTCATACTGTGTAATGAATAATTTGTCAACTAATATATTACAATTGTCCATTAAATGTATAGCAAAATAAATAATATGTATATTTAAACATTGATGTTTCATTTACTAGCACGACTAAGGGTGAAGGAGGGTGAAGAGACTAGCATGACTAAGGGTGAAGGAGGGTGAAGAGACTAGCATGACTAAGGGTGAAGGGGGTGACTATATATCATCAGCGAGAGAGTACACGAATAAAGCCGAAGATTTCCGACGGCGAACATCCTAAGCTACAAAGCAGAGCCGGTAAGTAGTCATACTATGAGAAGGAGAGAGAGAGAGAGAGAGAGAAAGAGTTCCCGCTTAGTGAAAGGAGGATCCAATCCCAGAGTTAGCGCTAAAATTCAAATCTAGAGAAATCCAAGATGGCTGCTTTAAGAACGACAGATTTAAAATGACAGATTCAAAAATGACAGATGCAAAAATGACAGATGCAAAATGATAGGTGCAAAATGACAGACGTATAATTGACAGATTTAAAAGGACAGATGCAGAATTGACAGATTTAAAATGACAGATGCAAAAATGACAGATGCAAAAATGACAGATGCAAAAATGGCAGATGCAAAAATGACAGCTGCACAATTGACAGATTTAAAATGACAGCTTTAAAATGACAGATGTAAAAATGACATATGCATAAATGACAGATACATAATTGACAGATTTAAAATGACAGATGCAAAAATGACATATGCATGCAAAAATGACAGATTCAAAATGGCGGCTGTGCAAACTTGACAGATTCAAAATTGACATACGTATAAATGACAACTGCAAAATTGACAGATTTTAAAAATGACAGATGTAAAAATGACAGATGCAAAATGACAGATGCAAAAATGACAGATGCAAAATGACAGATGCATAAATGACAGATGCATAATTGACAGATTTAAAATGACAGATGCAGAATTGACAGATTTAAAATGAGATGCAGAATTGACAGATTTAAAATGACAGATGCAGAATTGACAGATTTAAAATGACAGATTCAAGATGGCGGATATGCAAACGATACCGCGAATGATATGGTTTAATTCACGCCTCATGTTTGCATATTAACTAGATCAATAAATTTACCTCGCGTCTCAATTACATATTTATTAGATTAATAAATTTAATTCACGCCCCACCTGCATATTAATTAGATCAATCAATTTAATTCACGCCTCACCTGCATATTAATTAGAGCAATAAATTTAATTAGCGCCTCATTTGCATATGTATTAGATCTAATAATTTAATTCACGTCTCATTTGCATATTTATTAGATCAATCAATTTAATTAGAGCAATTAATTATGCTAATTAGGTTCCCACGGTCATCAAAATTTTCCCACGCTCAAGGGGAGCAATACCTACTATGGCAGACGCTGTTGTTGTTAATTACACTGTTCTTCTCTTACATAACCCACTTTTACTATAAACTCTGGATAACGGGCTATTCGTACTACGTAATGGGTATAACCCAGCATAGTTATCTATAAACAAATTATGTTTACTGTACAAATTATTGTCGATAACAAGAATAATCTATGTTTCTAAAAGAATTTCGTATTGTTCACTTGTAGTTGGTTTATATTTACTATCAATATCAGTCAGAGCATATCAACAATTATAAACAAGTATTTACATCTCGCTTCAGTTTTGCTGTAACCTTCTTTTAAAAATGTTATGGTTTATTGTCTATCTAGTATCCTTTATACATTTTACAACTTTAGAAGCCAAAACAGGTAAGAATTACAAATTGTGAAAATAAGAATATAAAGCTCTGTATATAAGAAATATAAAGCTCTTAAATTAGGTTTTAGCAAAAGTATCATATGGAAATCTACTAAAAGTGATAGGAGCAAAAAATATTTTGAATTAACTTAACGTTATACCTAATTAATTTTGTTTTTTTTTCAGAAGACTGCACTTCAAATAACGAAACACTACAATGTGTTCCATTATATTTTTGTCCATTTCTTTTTAATGCAGCACGCGAACAAGATCTATCAGTTCTAGAACTGTACACATCAAATATTTCTGAAAATACTGCATGTAATGCTAACGGTACCACTCCATTGGTGTGTTGCAAGAATCCTTCCAATTTTATAAAGCAAAGAAACAACACTGATGGGACTGATCGGCAAACTATTCAAAAAGATAGGCTGTCACGGATTTGTGGTCTACAACATTCTGATGATTATTTCCACACAAACGATTCTGTCTTATCGGAATTCCCATGGCTAGCCAGAATTAAATATGAAATTATACAAGAACATCCTGTAGAGATAAATAACACTGATTATTTTTTTGGTTTTCTATTTTCGGGGTCCCTTATTAGCGATCGATATGTACTTACTACAGCTTATAGTCTTACTCAAATAAACCTTAAACCGTAAGTACTTAATTGCTACATTAAAATTATAAATTTCTATAAAAATATTTTCTTAGAAGCTTAGAACCACAGGATAACCAAAAATACTAAAGTAAACAATTTTTATTTAAGAGTGGCTGTTCGTCTGGGCGAATACAACATCTTTAACAAAACAGATTACATTAATGATTCCAAGGTCTTTGAAAGCAGTTATGATCCAGAAGATTTCGATATAGAAGAAATGTTAGTTCATCCAGGTTATGAATTCTACGAGTATGGATTTTCACGTCACGATATTGGTTTGATAAGATTAAGTCGAGTCGTTAAACTTACAGGTAAATAGATCCATCGTATGTAATTAATTTGTACGTTTTCTTTACAATACTATTTGTAGATTACGTGAGACCAATATGCCTTCCTTCTGTTGATACACCAAAACTTACACCAGGTGACATCTTAACAACAACTTTATCAGAACATAATACAGGAAACATTAAACCTAAACTTATGCGTCAGCTTGTAGCAACTGACAAATGTCGAGAATTGGCACTTAGCTTTCATGATTCACCTACCATTTTTAATGATGGTCAGATGTGTTGTAGATCGGTAGATAGTGCTTCAGAAGATCTGCAGGCAGCTGCACCAGGTAGCAGAGTGGCTATTGATGTAGGTATTCCTGTAATGGCCAGTCGCAAAAAAAAGGGATCCAAGAAATGGTATCAAGTAGGGGTATTTTTACATTATTTGGGTTCTACAGCCGATTATGTTTATGATAAGAGTACTAACGTTACGTACTACTCCAAGTGGATAATGGACAACATTTTACAATAACGATTTTTTTATCTGTACAAAGACGTGTTATGTATTCAAGGTTACCTGAACATTACTAGTTAGATTAAAAGTTTAGTTTCAAAACAGTTTATTCTTACAGACTGGTAACCTGTTATATAAAAAATAACAGAAATAAACGGTTTTGTCGTTTGTATAGTTCGTTTTAGACTTTTCTTTACCCCAAGTATTCAGATACGAGTTGTATTTTCTTAAACAAAACTGCTTATATTCAATCGCCCTGTATATCCGGAAAGCGGCAGTGCAGAAAAATTAACTATTAAATACTTACCTAGTTGTAGAGGTATTTGTGGCCATTGATCATTACTACTGTTCTAAAATACAAAGAACATAATTATAACAAGAAAAACATCTAAATAAATATAAAGCACTGTTTTACTTATCTGAGTTTCATAATAGTTATTTATGTACCAAGTCAGTAAAATGATTCTTTATCGAACGAGTTTGAGATCATGAGTCGAGCGAGCGAAGCGAGCGAGGCGAATAACAGGCGAGTTCGATAAAGACACTTTACTGACGTAGTGCATACAAAGTTTTATCACCAACCATATTTGTGGCAGGTAAAATGCTTGATTTGTACAGTAAAATAAAGTGTTTGTTTACTTCCACAAATCGCTATGGTAATGCATAGCTTTATTGATGGTTGGCGATAATAGCTATTTATGCAGCAAAAGCAAAACCGTAGTGTTTTACGCACTAGACGTTAGTTGACTCGCTGACGCCCGTGAAGAAACACGCCGTGTGCGTAAAACACTCAGTTTTGCTATGTGTTGGATACAAGATCTTTTCTACAACCGATTGATTGATGTTGCACAAGATTTTTGTTACAACCAATTCATTTGTCTTAATGTCAGCGTCACAGAATTGCTTTTCATACCAAGGAAGTTGTTTACAAACTAAAAAACTAAAAATTCATTCAACGCCATTTGTACTCGAACTACCTTCTAAAGTGTGTATTTTGGCGTGAGAATTTTCTTTAGGAAATGGGTGACTCCGATCTAGATGCATTGTAACGGGTACATTTTCCACCGGCATTTAGTCGGCCGAATTTTGTAATAAATCTTATTAAAAATCTTAAGTTCGGTCCTGTGGACTTCGCTTTATTTAAAAAAGCATGTCATCAAGTAAACAGTTCATATAGAAAACACCTTTAAGAAAGGATTGTTTCATATTTGATGTAATTAAAGAAGTAACGTCATAAAGATATTGTCTTTTTCGTATCGTGCTAAATTGCTTTTAGGTATAATATCAATTACTTTGAGAGGCCTTGATAAAAAAAAACTGTGTGAAGTGCTTAGTCAACTCATTTATCGAGATATTTTTGTTACCATTCTAAGAATACAGGACGCGAACATGAAGTTTTCTTTGTTAGCAAATTGCGTTTTAAAATTTTAAGTCAATTTATAGCGTAGGAATTTTGCTACCAGCCAGACGCTGTATCACTCCACATGTGCGATTTGGCGCGCAATTTCAAGTGCTGCTTTTTACACTTAGAGTCGGGAATCCTATAGAAGGTCAAGCAAAAAGCTCCCTTGCCGCATAAAAACAGATGTATTCTCGCGTAGTTAAGGGAGCAGAGTTAATAAAAAGCGCTTGGTGGTGTTGAGACGGGGTCTTCCACTATAGCACGCTGAGAGCGTACGGTCGATAGCGGTCAATATTAGAAATGTACACGCTTTAACCTGAGGTGAAGTTGTCACCGTTGGAGTTTCGTTCAATAATGATTGATCGATTTTGAATTAGTGTTAACGGATTACAGTTCATTAATCCTTTAGAATTGAAAGATATTCTGCATACCGTGTGTTAAAGTTTTATTGCTGTGTATTGCAACGTGAAAATCTTATTGAAACGGTTTTAAGTTCCGTAAGTTGTGTTTGAAGGACTTGTAATTTCGTATTGCGTATAAACAATAGTGGTTTATTCCTTGGTTAAGAACTTGTAAACACAATTACTTTGTTTCGTCTGATTCTAAGAGAAGTGCAGTTTGTTAATGAAAGAAAAATCATTTAAAGCTTTCTTGAATTTAATGACCGATTCTCGTGCGTTTGTAAATTAAAATTCCGCTTAAAGAATTTAAACGCATTTATTGATATAAGTGATTAAAAACAATTTGAAGCTCCAGAAACATTTTTGTCATTTTTCCAAAGGAAAATAAATACGTCAGCACGTATAAACAGTTTAAAATCTTGGTTTTATTTGGTGAGCTCGACTTAGTTTGTTCATGAAATCATATAGGCTGATGACAATAATTAAATAGTATCGCGTTTTTGGTACGGAGAATCCACACTTCAATGCAACGCCGAGTTCTACCACAATTTCCCGAAATGAAAGGCCAAATTTCCAATTTCTACTGGACTATATGTATGGTATTCCATGAGTTTGATGGATAATATTCAAGGTACTGTAGTTTTAGGGATTTGTTTATAATTCAGTTAATTAAGAATCTCATAGTTAAGAATTTTTCTTTAGGGAGAGCTCTCTTCGTTATTTAGAAATCTTTAAACTTTAATTTAATTGCAAATCATTCATATTGATAACAGTCGAATTGATTTAATTTGTCTAATCTCATTTAGATATTTGTTTATAAATTTTGTCAAGAAAAAGACCAGTCAATACAAATTTTAATATTTGAATTAATGTTTTTGAACAACTTTTGTGGTCAATCTAATAAACTTTTTGGGTTATTTTCGTCAATCGAGGAAAAGTTCTAGATGAAATTTTATTGATGTATTCTGGTTTAATTATAATCTAATGAATTTAGATTGGAATTGTAATAAATGTATGAGGTGTGTTTTATTTCCTATATATGTGTAATGTTATGTCTTAACCGTTTTTCTCCTTATTAAATAAATGTTATTAATTCAAAACTAAGGATCTAGAAAACGGAACCATATTAGTTATGAATGCTTAGTTTCATTTTCTTCAACAATTTTAAGTAAACAAAATTTTTGATTCAACTAAATATTTTATTCATTTTCTGGTTAATGAATTTAATAATTTTAATGCTTATTCAACTAATATCTTTGATTGGTTATTCATATACCTTAAGCTTCATAACCAGATGGCGCCCTTTTAAGTTTTTATTTGTGTTTGAACCTTTATCTATTTCTTTTCACAATTTATACAGCTGTGGAACCAATACCTACGACTTGACTAATTAATTTGTAAGAGAGAGTTTAAATCTCAAGCTGAGGCAGACATTTGAGTTTTTTAGTTACAGTAAGTATGAAGTATTTTTATAGCCTTTTATAGTTATTTTTCCGGGAGAGAAAAGCTTCGTTTCAGCATATCTAGATACTTCTCAAATTTTTTAACTGTATTTGGAACAGGTACATTTTCTGTAGTATATGTGTATCTGTATTGGGCAGATGCTATTTTGATATTTTTATAATATAAAACTTTCATTAATGAGGAGTCAAATTCTAAATTTGAAATTAATCGCAGAATATAATTGGGACGCGCCAAAGATCGCTGTCCACTTTTGCGATATTTTGTCAATATTGTAGAATGTGATAATTTTATTTTACTGATATTTCAATAATTATAAAATCTAAATATTTTATTAAAAATTATCATAAATATTAACACAATTATTAGATTTATATCGTTGATTCACCATTAAAATACAGCACAGCACAACAACTGCTAAAAAGTACATCAAGTCATTAGCTACCGCATATCTAAGACATTTCCATGTTGTACAGCGCCATCTATATTTAATGGCGTGTCCCAATAGAACTAATTTCATGGCTGACTATGATTTATAAAACCTTAAAAAGAGTTCGATATGGCTGGTCCATCCATAAAGTATAAGTAAAAGCACTGGCTAACGCGAATTTCTTGCCAACTTGAGAGTTTCAAATTTTGTTTGACTTTGTCGTTTGACGTCAATGTCAACGTGAACGTTGAGAAAATTATTTGAGAGTACGAAATTAAATGTATACTTATTAGTTGTTTGACTTTAACATGTAGATAACTTTAGTATAATAAATTACGCTCTTATTAGTTATAATCCTTTACGTTTAATTTTTAACAATTAATTATCTTCTATCATTAGTGCACTAATTCTCTTCTAAATAACAAATGAAAGTAAAGCTCACGTTAATTGTTAAAATTCATTTTAAAACTTTTCTACTTAAAGGTTTATTCTGTTATAACATTTACACGTAGTTTACACGTAGAGTAATCCAGTAAATGTACAATCGAGATTATTATTGATGTAATATGATCAATGTAAAGTTAAAATTTGGATAACGAAGTTTACCCTGTCTGGAAGATAAAGAGAATTAAATAAAGTTAAGAGAGGGCTAGTTTTTCAGATGTTTTCAACAGAAAATTCAAGCATATTCTAGTAGAAAAAATTCTAGCGATACATCTCTTAAAGTTTGGGTTGAAAAGTATTTCATGCATAAGATTACATTACTTATACTGTAGCATTCTTTAATACAGCACTTTTCTTTACTTATTGTTGAAGCTAAATAGTTAAATGTCCACCAGAAAACACAAAATTAGTTTTAATTTTTTAATTATAATGGTTACATTTAGCTCACAGTGTTCTACTATACTGTAAGACTACAGACTACAGAAATTAGTTATCAGATGTCGCTGGCTAGCGTGAAAATTGGTTAACAAGAAAAGTGAATGGGCCATTCATATACAATTATAAAGCCTTCTTTGAGGTTTTATTAATTGTAATCAGCAGATTGATGTTGTCAGTTTAATAGTTAGAAATAAAAGCTTATAAGAGTTACTAGTTACTTAGGTATTTTCAATTTTATAGGTTCCTTTATAGATAAACCTGTAAGGGTGCCTCGGGTTTGCCTCGGTACGCGTCTCTTCTCGGACGCCAAATTGGTACGTGGCGCAGGGTGGTTTTCGGTAATCGGCAGTAACTCTCGGGCGCCAGTTATTTTAACGTGGTATGCTCCATGGATTTGGGTGACTGCTAGTGGAGAAAGGATAATCCAGACCTGCGGGTAGGGTAGAATAGCGGGTAATAGGTGTAACGGTATATTTTCTATCGGTTTCAAATATGTGTAATTTTGCATGTATATTTATTGAAAATCTAAAGTTCGGTCCTGCAAATCTATATTTCATTTGTAGCTAAAATTTTGTTCGTATAAACATATTTACAAAGTAATATTTCAAAAGGTTGTTTTTGAACTCTATAAAACTCGAAGACGTTGGAGTAATAAATTATGTCCTTAGTGCTTTGCTTGTTCACGTGTATCCGCTAAAACTGGCCACGTTGTTAAAACCTTGATAAAATGTAGTGTCGCATTTAAGTTCGTACTGCTTTAAATAAATATTCCAGTTTGCGTTCTGAGAAAACATGGTAAAAAATAAACTTCCCTTTTGTTTGGAAAATAACACCTAACACGTGTTGACGAATTTAGTGTGGCCTTTCTGCGTTTTAACTTGAAAACTGCATGATCCGCATGTCTAGCCTGCAGATGTTACCCCCTTTGATGTGTCCTTGTATCCTCTCTCGCGCTATTCCAGTTCTATTTTTGTTCATTAGGACAAAAATCTCTCGTAAGAACTGCTTTGTTGCACAGAAAAACAACTTCCCCGCGTAAAAGAGAGGTCCAAAGTGTTAAAACACTTCTGATTCAGCATTCTGAGAAGACAGTTGACTTCGGTCGACATTACAGAATTACCGCTTCATTTTAGTTAATTAGAATTAAAAAAAATTCTAAATCTAGTTTTCGTATAGCTTGATCGACTGCCGGTGTCGGGTGCCGTGCATCGTTATTTAAGAAAATTTACAGTTAATAATTATACCGTTTACTTAAGTGTCCGGATATTAATCAAGTATTTGCGGTTAATAAAAAGTACTGATATATCGTTAAATACTTTTCCGGATATTTGTGCTTTTGAAGAATGGGAAATCTAGCTTTTCCTATTAAAGTGTAATAATGTTAATAAGGTTTACCGTACCGCATTCTCGTTAAACAATTCTCGTACCGAAACAAATTAATAATTACAGACTTTCTCTTCAGTGATCAAAATCTCGATTAATAAATAAATTTGAGTTATGTGCCTTCTAAATCCAGTTCAGATTTAATTAATAAGTGGGTTGTTTTAATAAAAACAACGAACCTTTGTGATGGTTATTAAAATTAAATTAATAACCAAATCTTATGGAACTTTTATGGTTGCATTCAGTTATTTTATTTTGGGTGAATTCGTAAATAATGGTTCACCACATGCAGATATTACGAGGGTTAATCCATTGCATCCTTGAATAATGAAAAGAAAAACCTACGGACATTCCAGTTTCCGCCTGCGGCGATTGATGTATGCAGGAATCTTATTTGTGCAGTTTAGCGTTAATTCTGGTTTGTGAATTATTGACAACTAAAGGTACAGTGATTTATGTATTTTCTTGAGTGTTGAACATTTATGTAAATTCTTTTTGAATCTTGGTAATAATTTTACAGTTTGTTTTTCATTTATATGTACTTCAATACAATTTTATATTTATTAAAATTTCATTAGTAAAAGAGCTTTTAGATAGGGACTTATTATTTGAATGATTTTGAATTTAAAACTTGTAATCTTTTTATATTTTTTATATCCTTTCTGGTGTTTTCTTAAATAAATATGATTTTAAAGTTAATTAAAACCAGTAAGATTGAACCATATAATTATGAAAGTTTTTATCAATATTTTCATTAAACTAAATTTTGACTTTGTTGAAATTAACCAATATTTTGCACTAAATTTTTATCGGTCTGACTTCATTTTCTGATTATTGATTTCAGACAGATTTATTAGATTCATTTAATCTATTCGATCTATTTAATTACTATTATTAAGCTTCATAATCAGATGGCGCCCTTCTTGTGTATGTTTTTGTGTTTTTGAAACCTTTATCCATTACTTTATAAATTAGACAACTGCAGAACCAATACCTACGACCTGAATTAAAAATTTGTAAGATAGAGCTAAATCTCAAGCAGTGGTGGTCTTGAGCATCTTTAAAGTAAGTATTATGTTTATTGTTTTTTATTGTTTAATATTGTTTATTTAGTCCGGCAAAAAACCTTTGTTTCATAGGGGAGGTTTATAGTTTACGGTAAAGGGTGGAGGTTAGGATGAGGCCCCCGGGCACACGCACAGTAAGACCTAGGACAAGGTACGATAAAGAGGGTGAAAGTAGGATGAGACCCCCAGGCACACGCACAGTGAGGTCTCGGACAAGGTACGATAAAGCGGGTGGAAACAGGATGAGACTCCCAGACACACGCAGAGTGAGGTCCCTTACAAGGTACGATAAAGAGGGCGGAAGTAAGATGAGACCCCCAGGCACACGCACAACGCGGTCTCGGACAAGGTATGGTCAAACGGGTGGAAACAAGATGAGACACCCCAGGAACACGCACTGTGAGGTTTCGGACAAGGTACAGTAAAGCGGGTGGAAACAGGATGAGACCCCCAGGCACACGAACAGTGAGGTCTCGGGCAGGGTGTAAGGGGCGAACGGATGAGAGCGGCGGTAAGGGAATCAGAATGCCGGTAAGAGATTACTCTTATATTTCCTTGGATCGGTCCGGTCTGCTGGGCTGGTAGCTTCGAGTCCTGGATGCGGACTGCCTAAATCGGTGCTCCGCACCTTTTTATATAGGTAGTCTCGGAGCGTGGGGGAAATAGTAGACAAGCGACAAGCCCCCGAGTTATCACTAAACTAATCCTGAACTTAACGCATGCGTTCTGTGCAGCGTCTTGACTTCAATTCGATAGGATATGTGCAAATTAATATTAAATATATTATTAATTACAGTTCTGATTAGAAGTAGATAAATACATAATTAAATTTTTTTAGTTAATGATTGCATATAGATTATATAAGTTAAAAAACACAAACGACCAAATCCAAATTAACGTTTTTTCAAAGAAAGAAAGAAAATTATCTTTTGGTTTTAATAAAAAGCGTGTTGGGACGCTTTAATCCGATAAAACATGTGTAAATAAATATTAAATATATTAGTAATTATATACTTCTGTTTAGGAGTAGGTACATACTTACCTTTTTTTAAATTAATGATCGTATATAGACTGTATAAATTAAAATTAACGGGTTTTCAAAGTAAAGTTACAACTTTACCTTGAAAACCATAAAACCTTGAAAAGGTAATGACTATGGTCATTACCTTTTTGTTTCAATAAAAAAAAAACTTCAGTAAACTTTAAATATTTATTAGAATGAAATAATCAATAAAAAAATATTTTTATCACTGCAGTTTTTACAGTGGGAAAATCCCCTTCACTATTATTAGGCATCATTTTTATAAAGTACTAATTGCAGGGCAATGTTTTCGATATCTACACCTGTGGCTTTAGAAATTAAATTGCATCTTTTCTTCTTCTGTTTCCCACTGCAAAAACGTGCAGTGATAAAAATAATTTTTTTATATTTGCGTGTCCTAATGGCTTCATTAGGACACGCATTTTGCGTGTCCTAATGAAATTTTCTAGAATACTAGAAACAGAAACATTTTATTTTTTAAAGTTGATATCACTGTTAGGACAGCTGTTCTTAGAATGTCAAACTTATGTTATTTACGCAGTGAACTCTTATAACTGGAATGCAACGCTTGCGAAACTAGTATTGCAGCCTACATAAATGCGCCGAATAATAATTAGTCTTAATAAGGGCGTAACAGTTTTTACTTTATTATTAACGAAATTGTAAATTTTGATACTGACATCGTAAGGATGCATTGTGTTGTGTATCTGCAATTAATAGCTCACGATAAACTTAACGTAATAAAATTAAATTTTATAAAATTATACATATATCTTTACCTTATAAATTATAATATCCAAAAGATCCAATGAATAATTATTTTGGTTAACAAGAATCATTCTTTGCTGAAAATACTATTGCATTTATACCTCATTAATCTTTTTAACAAACAAGGTATTTATTCTATGAAATGAAATATAATTATTTTTATTTCATCCAAGTTTTTAATTCATTAAGTAGCAATTTTTTAACTTATACAATCTATATGCAATCATTAACTAAAAAAAGTTAATTATGTATCTATCTACTTCTAATCAGAACTGTAATTAATACTATATTTAATATTAATTTGCACATATCCTATCGAATTGAAGTCAAGACGCTGCACAAAACGCATGCGTTAAGTTCAGGATTAGTTTAGTGATAACTCGGGGGCTAGACGCTTGTAAATAGTAGGAGAAGACGGAGCGGCGCACGCTAAATATCGGTTAGGGAAGGGACACGTGCTCTTGCTTGAGTCGGCGGCTTAACCGAGCGGTCTCAGATTGCAATAGTCGATAAGCGTTTTTATTCTTACACCCAAAATAATTAACTAAAATTCAATAACTTCGTTACAAACTCGTATGGTTTTGAATGCGACCTCACCACGTTGGGATGTCGTTACGTCATTGCATAATGTATATAGATAGTCTCTAAAAAAATCGTTCCATTAACAGTCAGTTTATAATGAACTGCTATTTCAGTTCTTTAATGATTACTTCATGAAACTCATTTAAGTAGCATAAAGTACCCCTTTAAAGAATATGAAATTTGATTTTGTTAGGCTAGTAACAACATACCTACATTTCTTTGTTCTCTAATTGAGGCCTATTCGAGAAAACAGGCATATAAGTCTATAGGCCCTTTTTTCGGGAAATTCTTTTAAATGTTTCCCCATATTTCAAAACATATTACTCCAAATATCAGCTTGATATCTCATAAACACACACTAGGGGAATAAATTGGCCAGGCAGATGTTCAAGTGATATGGCTGTTTAACATTGTTGTTTATATGCATTGAGTGTTGACTGTTCCAGTATAGCAGTTTGGTGAAACTTATTTAATAAATACTCCTAATAAATACAGCGCTATTAAATTAAAATGCAATATACTCTATTATTCTATATTGCATTTGAAAATAACGAAGTAAAAGCATTAGGCTAAATTACTTAGTTGGTTATAGCAAGTACGTATGCATTTTACCACGAACAGAGGTGGTTTGTTATAAAGAATACACCTTTGCATCTTTTATTATATAATAAATGTTATTTTCATTTACGTTTGTATTTTTAATAAACTCAATTAGTGTTAAATTATGCCCAAGTGCAATGAAAGAGAGTAAACGGCTAGCGCATTTTGAGCTGTTATGTATTGGTGATTGCATAAACATACAGTAAATGTAATGGTTTGAGATCATTATTTTTAAATGCAATATAGAGCATATTCGATTTTAATTTAATAGCACTATATATTTCAAATAGTTTCTCTGTGTTTATTTCATATTTGTCAGCAAGTTTATATTTATTTGAGCATATATATGTTACTGTAAAAATACATATTAGGAAAATGATCACTTTGTCCGAGAAATGTATATATGTTCCGGCAAAAGTAAAAATAAAATAAAGTATTTGTACAGCTTATAAATAAGTTGATATTAAATTTTAATAGTAACCTAACAGTCTAGGTTAGGTTATTGGTTTTTTTAGTGATTAGAATTTAATTAATAAGATTTTTAGTATTCAAATTTTTACTATTAAAAGTTCTGCTTACATTTACCAATTAGGTGAATGTACCGCTCTGTGTACTTTTACCGTAACATATTGTTATGTTATTTAACATGGCAAAAAGAAATTCGACCACATAAAAAAATTTAATTAAGCAGATTTAGGTAATTTCACATTAAACCGATTTTTATGGGTTGTATAACCTCAATTTCAAAATTATTATTTTGAGTAATTTTCTTTTGATGAATTAAAATATAGGTAATTATAATTAACATGCACACTTGAACACGTTAGACATAATAAGTATATTTGGAAAATTGCATTTTTCAAAAAATTTTGTTAAATCTTTTTTTTACTATAAACCATTTGGGTGACGTTAATCTTATTTTTCAATTGATGAAGTTTAGGCCAATATTAAAGTGAGATTTAACCTAAAACTGTTATTTTGTGTATAAGTAGTCTTTCTGATTTTTTAACATCCAGCAAAGAGGAACATGTTCACAACAGTAATAGTCTTTTTGATAAGGTATTGTAATTAAGCTCCAGTTATTCTCGATTATATTTGATAAATTAGTTTCACCAGACTGACTACCAGTTTTATTTCGAACATATGGACGGGGTACGTTTTAATAAACGTTATGCAAAAGAACATAAAATTGTAACCTTTAGATACAATCGTACCACTGCTGCTATTAATATGACTTGGACATTTGCAGTCGATATTGGTAAACATTTAAATGTAAGAAGATGCGAATGTGTAACTTTGTAGTATTTTAAACGTGAATTTTATTTATAGGTAGAAGTTCAAGCCTACAAGTTCGCTAGTAATGAATATCGTTTGTTTCCAATGCATTTTCAAATTGATCTTTGTGAAGCTCTTGAAAGTAACATTGTAGGATTAAGTAGTCTCAGAAATTGTGGTAATTTTACAGGATGTCCCTTCTTAATGGTAAGAATAAAGATTACATGTACAGGAAATAAGGAGTATGATGGTATGAATGCCATTTTTAACGTTCTGTATGATAAACAGAACAGCCTATAGCCCACCCTTACTGACAACGTCATCAGTCCGATTGTCGGTTTCGCTTTTTTACTTACTAGCCAAAGAGAAAGCGACACCAGAACTCTATGTAATCAAAGAACATAAGTGAAAAGTGATGCCTTTCAAAAACTTTTCCATGAGACTACTATCCATTTTTTTTCTAGAGTCCTCTGACTTTGAAAGCGTATTGCTCGGGAACTACTGAACCAAATTAAATATTTTAAAATCGCGCAAATAGTAAATTCATTTCTACATACAACAGTAAAATATTATATTTATAACTGGTATACTTTTGTTTTTATCGGACGATGCGCAATAAAAGGTACCCATTTTTCGGGACAATTTCATTGAAAATAAGTTCACTAATATTTTTCTCAGAAAGTATATGTCATATATCTATGAGATCTTTGTAGGAATTAGAAAGAAACCTTGCGGTTCTTATGCTATTAATTTTCAGACAAACAAGCGTTTTATTTAAGATTTATGTGAAAAAATAGCGAACTATACGTTCTTGTTTATTAATAGAGATAGCGTCAAAATTTTTTCGCTAAATCAACACTTTTCATGTGTAAACATTATTGTTTTCAAAAAAATGTTCCTAATTTTAATAATAAAAATGCGGAAACAAAAAAACGATTTTTGATTATAAGCGGTTTCAAGAAAAAACGGTTTTTCTGTTATTGCACTTTTATTGTTAAGATTCGGAACATTTTTTTAAAGAAAATAATGTCTACATATGAAAAATGTTAATTCAGCGAAAAAAATTTGACGCTATCTCCATTAATAAACAAAAACGCATAGTTCGCTATTTTCTCAAATATATCTTAAATAAAACACTGTTTTGTCCGAAAATTAATAGGATAACAACCACAAGGTTTCTTTCTAACCCCTACAAAAATATCATAGATATATGAGATATACTTTCTGAGAAAAAAAATAATTAACTCACTCTCAATGAAATTGTCTCTAAAAATGGGTACCTTTTATTATGTATCGTCCGATAAAAATAAAAGTATATCAGTTAGAAATATGATATTTTACTGTTGCATGTAAGAATAAATTTACTATTTGCTCCTTAAAATATCTAATTTGGCTTAGTAGTTTTCGAGAAATACGGTATCAAAGTCAGAGGACTCTAGAAAAAAAATGGATAGTAGATCGATGTAATCAACTTTACAGACTTCACTGTTGAGGTCAGATTTATATTCCGACAGTCTCTGTTTTACAAGGGTGATCATGGTTTAAGAGTGATATTTTGAAAAAGTAACGACTGGACTATATGTAAGCGACGCTAGAAATCCCCTCAAAGAGGTCAGATTTGATCTAGGGTCACTCCCTCCTTTCTAAGAGAGAGCATATGTCAAGAATAGTACTTTTGAAACAATAACAGTTTTATATGTAATCGACCCTCAGATCAGTCAAAATCAGATTTGATATCTCACATTCCCTTCAGAGGGAATCCAAAGTAAAGCTTTTGAAACGTGACAACGTGGAACTTGCCTGCGAGGTCAGTTATCTCCCCCCTAGCAAGGGGGTCATGGGTCTAAAATGACACTTAGATTTGATTTGACCACCGGCCACACTCCCGTCCTGCTAACAAGGCGAGGTCCAGACGCAACTCTGTTGAGCATAGGTGATATTCTGTAGTCATAAATCTTCTTCAATTGAACTTGCTCCAGGTAATTATCGTGGATCAGATGTTCAAGTTTTCAAACCTCAAGCCTGACGTTAGTACAGAACGCCAGCAGGTTACCATTAGTCATCAGGTCATGAAAGGCACCACTGTAACTGTCATTGCTACAGTTTTTCAACAGAAGACAGCCGATACCAAACGAAGAAAAACTAAAGAATGTTTTTCCATCTTAATCTATTTTCGTGTTATTAAAAAATATGTTTGAATTTATGGCGACCATGTTAAAAATAGTTGGCAACCTTGTTTAAAATTAATCTTTAGAAATTAAAGTGTTTGAATGTCTAGATTAAACTAGAAGCAAAACTTAATTTTGAAAATAATGCATTTTAAGGGAGACTTTTTGAATTCTGTTTTTGACATCAACCCTTCAATTGCAATTTATATTTATTAAAAACTCAAAAGAGAAATACATAAAAATTCTTCAATTTGCTGAACATCAGTTTATTTGTCAATTTACATTACATAATTTTGTCAAACTTCGTGTTTTTAAATTGGTTTAGTGCAAACGGATCACACCAACCAGCGTCTGTTTCCGCGTTGGCCGAACTCTTATAAGTAATGTAGAGTGATTCTATCGTCTCTCACATTTCAAAATACTAAAATTCTGGTATTAATAATAT
The DNA here is from genome assembly GCA_929113105.1 of Agrypnus murinus. Classification (NCBI taxonomy): domain Eukaryota; kingdom Metazoa; phylum Arthropoda; class Insecta; order Coleoptera; family Elateridae; genus Agrypnus; species Agrypnus murinus. The sequence goes on along the minus strand of OV816028.1, from coordinate 26,380,517 downwards.
TAAATTTAAATAATTTTGAAATAAATTTTATTATTGTTTATTGTTTCCAGCCTTATTTTGTGGAACTCCATAATCATGAAATAAATAAAGATTATTAAAAGTTTCACAGTTTTATTAAAATATAACCTGACAATATTGTTTCGACAGTTATGCTGTCATTATCAAAGGTAATATAATTATAAACAAACACGTCGCTAAGGTAGATACAAAATAGGTAACTAGATAAAATAATAATAATCATCATAATTAAATATCTAATACTTCCAGTAACGGAGAATTACTGAGCTCAAGTTGTTCATTCATTAAAGGTACCCTGAGTTTGTGTTTGTATATCTCAAAGGCTTCTAAAATGTCTAATTTGCGTTTGTTATTACAAAAATGTAGGAATTTAATATTATTTTGAGGAGTCATTGTGTGATTTTGTTCTAAAAGGTGTTTGGCGTAATTCGATTTTTCAGGATGTTTATTTTTGTAATGACGTACGTGTTCTTTATATCTTATGTCAAAATTTCGAAGTGTTTGTCCAATATATACCGAACTACAAAACGAACGATTTAAACGGTAAATGCCCGATTTCATGATATCATGTGTTCTGTCTTTAGCATTAAATAAAAATGAAAAAGTGTTAGTGTTGGTTTTAAATGTTATTTTATAATTGTTGGTTTTTCTTAGTATATGTGCAATTTTTTCTGATATTTTGCCAAAATATGGTATAGATATGTAATTTGTGTCTTCTGTTTGATTGTCAATGGGATATATTCTTTTGATAGCTAACCTATAATCTTTTTGTTTAATTAAAGTGTCAATCATGTTCGGATTGTAACGATTTGCATGTGCTAGTTGTTTAATGGTTGATATCTCTTTGCTAAAATCTGATTTTGTTAGTGGAATAGTTAAAGCTCTGTGTACTAATGATCTGTAGGCTGCTATTTTATGTGTATTACGGTGACAAGATTCATTTGGTATTGTTATGTCTGTTTGTGTTGGTTTTCTGTATATGGAAAATTCAAATAGATTGTCTGCGTTAATCTTGATATTTAAGTCTAGAAACTTTATAGTCCTGTTTTGTTCTGTTTCAAATGTAAATTTTATATTAGGGTGGATACTGTTTATAAGAATTAAAAATTCATTGATAACCTCAAAAGAACTGTCAAAACAAGCTAAAATGTCATCAACATAACGAAACCAGAAGATAATGTGTTTAGAGAGGTTTAATTCAAATATTCGATCTTCTAACTTGTCCATAAATATGTTAGCTAATAGAGGACTTAGAGAATTACCCATAGGTAAACCATCCTTTTGTAAATAAATTATGTTATTAAAAGTGAAATAATTTTGACTTATACAAATGTCAAATAATTAAATTAACTCTAACCTTTTAACTAATTCTATATTACTATTGATCAAGAAACTATCTAATAAAGGAATACATTCTTATGGGGGTATTCTGGAGAACATGTTGCAAATATCAAAACTAACAAGTTTTGAATGTGGTGGAAGATGTATGTTTTGCAGCTTATCTACTAATTCTAATGAATTTCTAACAGAGTATTTCGATTTGTAACCTATCGTGTTAATAATCTGGTTCAGTTTTTTGGATAAAATGTGATTAGGTGCATTGATGTATGATACAACTGGTCTTATTGGCATATTCTGTTTGTGCGTTTTGACTAATCCATATAGTTTAGGTATTTGTGGGTTTTTATTAATGATTTGTTGCTTTTCTAATTCTGAAAAGCAGATATTGCAGTTTTCTAAACCTTGTTTTATTTCTTTTTGGAATTTTGTGGTTGGGTTTTTGTTTAAAGCTTCTAAATTAACTTTTTGAATGTAAATATCTTTTGAAAGAATTACCAAAGTGTTACCCTTATCTGCTTTAACAGAAATTACATTGTTCTCTGTGATTTTCTGTTTTATAGATTGAAGAAGTGATATGTTAGATGTGTTGTACTTTTGTCCTGTTTCAAAGACATCTCTTTTAACAAATTCGAAATTTGGAATTTTGCATAGTTATTATGATCTTTCTTAAGTATAGTTTCGCATTCAACGGCCAAAATTTCTTTAATTTTGTTGGTAAATTTTGGAAAAGGACAAAATTTGAAACCTTTGTTAAGAAATTGTGTTTCTCTGTCATTGAATGTTATATTCGACAAGTTTATGAAACGAGGATAAAAGTTTGCAGTGTTCTGACAATTAAGGTTATTTTGTAGTGTACGTTTTTGTTGTACACGTCGATGAAGTTTATTTTTCTGTGTGGTGTATTTTTTGAATTTAATGTGACTGACGGTTTCTCTAATGTCAAAATCTAATATGTCAAATTGGATATTGTGTAATTTATGAGTAAGTTCTGTATGGAGTACCTTTATATAAACGTGCATATTGTCTCTTATACTAAACCATTTCTTCGATTCTTCTTTGAGCCATCTTCTTTTGGCATTCCTAATCACTTTTTCAGTAATCGAATTCTTAGTTCTGGTAGTGATGTTTATGTAGTTAGGAATAACCTGACGTTTCAGACATTCTTGGTTAAACCAAACATTCTGACTTGCGATTCCGTGTTTGATACTTAAAACTATTAAACCATTACTTTAAACTATACTTAAGAAAGATCATAATAACTATGCAAAATTCCAAATTTCGAATTTGTTAAAAGAGATGTCTTTGAAACAGGACAAAATGTACAACACATCTAACTTATCACTTCTTCAATCTATAAAACAGAAAATCACAGAGAACAATCCAATTTCTGTTAAAGCAGATAAGGGTAACACTTTGGTAATTCTTTCAAAAGATATTTACATACAAAAAGTTAATGAATTTATTAATAAAGAAAATTTAGAAACTTTAAACAAAAACCCAACCACAAAATTCCAAAAAGAAATAAAACAAGGTTTAGAAAACTGCAATATCTGCTTATCAGAATTAGAAAAACTACAAATCATTAATAAAAACCTACAAATACCTAAACTATATGGACTAGTCAAAACACATAAACAGAATATGCCAATAAGACCAGTTGTATCATACATCAATGCACCTAATCACATTTTATCCAAAAAACTGAACCAGATTATTAACACGATAGGTTACAAATCGAAATACTCTGTTAGAAATTCATTAGAATTAGTAGATAAACTGCAAAACATACATCTTCCACCACATTCAAAACTTGTTAGTTTTGATATTTGCAACATGTTCTCCAGAATACCCCCACAAGAATGTATTCCTTTATTAGATAGTTTCTTGATCAATAGTAATATAGAATTAGTTAAAAGGTTAGAGTTAATTCAATTATTTGACCTTTGTATAAGTCAAAATTATTTCACTTTTAATAACATACTTTATTTACAAAAGGGTGGTTTACCTATGGGTAATTCTCTAAGTCCTCTATTAGCTAACATATTTATGGACAAGTTTGAAGATCGAATATTTGAATTAAACCTCTCTAAACACATTATCTTCTGGTTTCGATATGTTGATGACATTTTAGCTTGTTTTGACAGTTCTTTTGAGGTTATCAATGAATTTTTAATTCTTATAAACAGTATCCACCCTAATATAAAATATACATTAGAAACAGAACAAAACAGGACTATAAACTTTCTAGACTTAAATATCAAGATTAACGCAGACAATCTATTTGAATTTTCCATATACAGAAAACCAACACAAACAGACATAACAATACCAAATGAATCTTGTCACCATAATACACATAAAATAGCAGCCTACAGATCATTAGTACACAGAGCTTTAACTATTCCACTAACAAAATCAGATTTTAGCAAAGAGATATCAACCATTAAACAACTAGGACATGCAAATCATTACAATCCGAACATGATTGACACTTTAATTAAACAAAAAGATTATAGGTTAGCTACCAAAAGAATATATCCCATTGACAATCAAACAGAAGACACAAATTACATATCCATATTTTGGCAAAATATCAGAAAAAATTGCACATATACTAAGAAAAACCAACAATTATAAAATAACATTTAAAACCAACACTAACACTTTTTCATTTTTATTTAATGCTAAAGACAGAACACATGATATCATGAAATCGGGCATTTACCGTTTAAATTGTTCTTTTTGTAGTTCGGTATATATTGGACAAACACTTTAATGAATGAACAACTTGAGCTCAGTAATTGTCCGTTACTGGAAGTATTAGATATTTAATTATGATGATTATTATTATTTTATATAGTTACCTATTTTGTATCTACCTTAGCGACGTGTTTGTTTATAATTATATTACCTTTGATAATGACAGCATAGCTGTCGAAACAATATTGTCAGGTTATATTTTAATAAAACTGTGAAACTTTTAATAATCTTTATTTATTTCATAAATTTTATTATATTATTTTATTCCTTTTGTGGGCTGTTTAATTTGTTAATAAATTTTTTTTTGGTTATTCTTTATGACTGGCAGCTTTTAATTAACATTAATACATTGATTTTTTTTAACGTTTCGCCCCTCAATGGAGACTTTTTCAAAAGAGTTTTATTTATAAAAAGTTGAACATTTTTATTGTATTAATTTTTATTGTATCAAGAACAGTCATCTTCGTCAAGTTATCCTTAATATTCTGCGGCATAGACAAAATCGTGCTTTATTGACAAATTATTTCAAGTTCAATAACCGACAATCCTTGGCATTATGCCACATAAGGAGAATATCTAGCAGGGTGCAGGATCGGACTGAAAACTTGAACTTTAAATAACTTGGAAAGTAAACATTTTAGAAAAAAGTTATAGGAAAAGTTTTTTCTACACATTATCATCATTAACTATCTCGTATTCAAGTATTTTTGAGTCTCCCTGTATATATAATTATATATTATAATATTTTATTGTTGTTATATTGTTAAAAATTAACGTTTTCTTAACGTATAAAGATTTTAGACTAAAATGTAGAAATGGCAAAAACGTTAAACTTAATATTGCAAGCGGGAAAATAAATTTAAAAATTTAATCTTTTTTATAAAATAATAAAATCAAATGTTTCAAATTAATAAAAGTTAAATTATAATAATTGCATGAAATTGATAAATCATTAATGTTCAATAAGGTTTTATGATTTTATTTATTTTATTATATGTAAGTAGGCTGCAGCCGTACTTAGGGCCTACGTAATAATAATAATCGCCCCCTCCCTCCCGCACAAGCTTATAGCTTCTGGGGCCTGGTTTCCAGGCTATGGGTTGTAGCAATTATTATTATTATTATTATTTATTAGACTGTATATATTCGGTCTTTTTCTCAGACAATATTTTTCTAAAATATAATGAAATGGTCGCTATAGGAAACGTGCGCTAATGTGATTGTTGGTAGCATATAATAAAAATAATTGTTTCGTTACAGAATAAGCAGGTACTATTGGTTTAATAATGATCTAGGACAGCAAGGCTAATATGATGCTATTTTATTCTTTTTTTTTCAATGTAAATGCATAGGATAAAATAATAAAAAATAGCATCACATTAGCCTTGTTGTCCTATATCATTATGAAATCAATAGTACGCATGTGTAACTGGGTTCCTGACCCTACGCAATTTCCTCCATTTATTCCTAGTGGCAAATACATGATAGAACTGCAAGCCATTTTTCAAGCTTACAAGTATTTCTTAATTGTGCGTATGGAACTGTATCTCGACCAATTGTATAAAATTAAATAAATAATAAGTGTTTAATAGTATAATTAATACATTGAACTTATGCACGCTGTTAAATACTTAATCTGCACTTTTTTGTGTTATATAACAATACACCTACTACAACAAGCTCACATACAGCTTCACATCCAATTTAAAATCCCCAAATGGGTGTGTAATGGCGATGAAATGGGGTGATAGCGTTGAATTGGCTAGTTGAAGGAATTTTTCATCACTTTCGGTTCCAGCACATCAAAATACATGAGAATAGGGGGATATTTGAAATTTTTACGATAAATGAATTTTCTACCCGAAATGGAAGGAAATGGGGTGAAAGCGTTGATTTGGCTAGTTGAAGGAATTTTTCATCATCATATTCGGTTCCAGCACATCAAAATACATAAAGAATAAGGGGATATTTGAAATTTTTACGATAAATGAATTTTCTACCCAGAAATGGGAGGAAATGGGGAGTGAAATGGGGTGAACGCGTTGATTGGGCTAGTTAGAGCAATTTTTCATCATCATATTCGGTTCCAGCACATCAAAATACATGAGAATAGGGGGTTATTTGAAATTCTTACGATAAATGAATTTTCTACCCCGAAATGGGAGGAAATGGGGAGTGAAATGGGGCGAAAACGTTGATTTGGTTAGTTAGAGGAATTTTTCATCATCATATCCGGTCTCAGCGCGCAGCGCATCAAAATACATGAGAATAGGGGGATGTTTGAAATTTTTACGTTAAATCAAAATGAGATCATTTTGCTCATTTTTTGGCCATTTTTGAGGTTATGTACAAAACCTGAGGTAAATCGGTGATTCTTACCGCGGATTCGGATTCAGCGCTGAAAATTACATGGGAATATACCGGTCAGGTGCTTTGTCCCGGCCACATTTGTTTTGTGTGGCTGTGTAATTTAAGTATAACAGTAGTAAATCGTTGATGTATTTATTATTACAAATTAAATACAGAATAATTAACCTCACCGTTTTTAATAAATAGTACACGATGCCAAAGTAAGGTCAGGTTCATTCATCATATTCAGCCCCAAGTTGATTTTTTTAATAAACATCATTTTAGTTACAAGTTATGCAGTTGATATATATCTATTCAGCGTTGTAATAATATATTATTTCAAATAAATTAATGCAATTCTTTTAATTAAAATAATCCTGAAAGTAACGTCTGTTAACGCAATGATTAAATAAAATGTTTTTACATTGTGAAACGGGTTTCTGTCACGAAGCTCTACCCATTTTAAATTATTACTCTATCTGTTCGTGGCATAGACTTTAGTACAGTGTACTCTCCTAAGATTTAAATTTTCAAACCGAGATTTTCATCCGACGAAGAGATGCTAAGGTAGAAGATGAATTTCTCTATAGAGAAAAATTTGACGGTAACCGCAGTAATATCTATATTCTATAATATAACAATAAAACCTAATCTACTGGTGTAGAGGTAATGAAAATTACATTATTAATATAAACACTATTAAATATATTTCTTTTGAAGTAGACATGTGAACAGTTTTATTTTTGTTTGCTATTGGGCTGATACCATTTTTTTATTATACCGACCCATGAAAATATGTCCTCACAGCTTTAGAATTGACTTTAATGGAAACCATGATCAGAGGCGAAAAAGGTTTTCAGGAAAATCTGGGTTTTCTTCAATATTGTATAATGTACAGCGCTGTTATTAAAGTTGCCTAGAGTGTTAAAACGTTAGATAAGTAATACTTGAAATTAAATCACTTCAGGTTTTCAGAATTGTTGGACAATTATTTTAACTTACGCTTTGCTTTGATGGGAAAAATCTGTCAAGAATATTGGGGCACCTTTTACGGCATTAAGTTAGTTCATAAATTTTATCCTTTCGCAAATTCTAGCTGTAGGGTCTAATACCGACGTGCTAAGCTCAGGCGGTAACTGGATTTTTACGAAATTCTAAACTGATTTGCGAAGGTTTTATAGTCGTAACTGATCAGAATTTTGAATAAATGTGATCTTTTTTAGCGGTTTCTTCATTTTCTAGTTGATTTACTATGCTTCATTTACATAGCGTTTACATAGCGCATTTACTAGTGTTAGTATCTAGCAGTTAGCGCCAAAATATCTTCGTAACTTATCGGTTAGCGTGCAAATCATGACGATAACATCTAAGCAGATTTTCTTCTATATAAAGTTCAGGTTTTTGTTAGCTCACATTTTTGATTTATAGAATACTTTTTTTAAATAAATATAAAACACTTTTAGCATTATTTATCACAGTTTGAACACTTACTACTGATTGTTAACTGAAAATAGCGGTATCTTTATATTTTGCGGTATTTTTTTGTTAAAAATGTCGTTTTGAATTTAATTTAAGTCTTTTAGCTTAAAAAACTTACATAGAATTACCTTTTCAGAGAATTTTTATTTTATATCGGTTACTGTTATAAATTTGTGGGATACGCAATTTCAAAGTAAATTGTATCTGTAAAAGTGACATTTGACACTTTAGTTCCCGCCATTGGGCTTGGCACGGCAGAGTACGTAATTGCTGTCTTAAAAATTAGTTTCAAATAAAATTATTGATTTCAGCAAAAATTATATCTATGTGAAATATCAGACTTTAAGGCTGATGGCATTTTTCAAGCAACCCTCTCAGTTATCTCAGTTGTGATATTGATATTATTCAGTTACTTGTTCATGCTAACATGACATTTTAAAACAAACATTTTTTAAATATTATACAATTAAATACATTTTTATAAACTAAAAAAGGTAGAATTGCATTTTGCATGTAATTAAATAATGCATTTATTTATTTTGAGGCGTAATAATGTAATAAACAGAGCATGCAGGCTAAAAAATATTAAGCCTTAAGCGGCAGTTAACATTAATTAATGTTAAGTTCGTAACATTAATAAATTATTAAACTTATAAATTAACAAAGATGGAACACTATTATTGCTATTGTGTATAGAATTTTGATTTAGAATATTTAAAGTCATTTGTGAAGCTATTTGAAAGATGATGCAATTATAAGAAAAATATGTGCAGCTGTAACAGAGAAGAAAAATCACAGAAAAAAATTGAATCCCGCGCACAATCACTATAAATTAATGTAAAATTATTTTTACAAAAAAACTGAAGCAAAAGAGAAAATGTATTATTTAACATAAGATATAATTAATATAATACGTATTATTATTAATATGTTAAACAACATAATTACTCTATTGATGCATTACTTATCAGTGGCGACTCGGCATAAGAATTACTACCCTCCCAAAAACTAACAAAAATCAAATCCAATATATAATTATATTTCTGCGTTTAGTTCTTTCCAATACATTATCAAAGCTTTTGCAGTCATTCTAATCATTTAAAATTGAATTGCAGTCCTATAATAAGAAATACACTGGGGTTGATCCTAACTTTAGGGTAATTTTTTTGTAATAATTTTTGAAAAAATTCTTTACTGTTAAAAGAAGGCTCTGGTAGGAAATCGTATACGTAGCTTTATATTACTGTCTAATCGGAAATTCCCAGATCTTGGAAAATCTCTAAGAAATTTTACATATGCTAAAGAATGCAATAAAGAAAAAAACTTCACAAAAACAATAAAAAACTATTTCCACTTATCATTGAAGCTTAAGCTTTCAATTTGTGTAATTAACTGTATAATAAATTAGAAATGTATGCGCACCTATTTACTCAGTTTCAATATTTCCAAACAGCTTGAAAACTCTAAATCACATATTATAACATATGTATCATTCAGGGACAGATTAATTATTTATTTTTAAGTTTTAAATCCATTATAAAAAAGTACAGTTTTAGGCAAAAACATTTATCGAATTATTTCAGAGAATTGAGGAGAAAATCAAGGCGTTGTTTATTTCTTAAGTTTCTGGTTTATAAATTCCTGTAATATTTATAAGTGAATGCTTAATGGGGATTCACTAATACACATTAAGTAGGTATACACAAACGTTTCCACCTTGGATTTATATTGTTGTATGATGTAAATAATGTAATATACTGAATAACTAATAAAACTCCCAATAAAAACAAACACTATGTTTACAATACTATATTTAGTTCATATAAAAAATCTACTGGGTCTTTGTTTACAAATAGTTATATACTATTGATATTGGAGAATATGGCAAATGAACAGTGGCAAAATTAATTTAAATGATGATTATGAATGCGTAATTGGATTTTTTACTGTCTTTTTATGATATTTTTTTTATACACAAAAACCCGGGGGAACCAAGAGTTGAGGTCATATGAATCCCATCTAACATGCAACACGATCCAACACAACCATATTTATTAAGGTGGCAGATCTTTTCAATTTAGAAAAATCATAGTGGGGTTTGAACTAGGGTTTCTGGGTCTCGACAGTTTTGCTATTCCCGGGACTCGAGACTTGTTTTTCTGAAAATCTCGGGAATTCCCGGGAATCCTGGATAGTAATTTCACATAGGTACCGAACACAAAAATCCAAATATTCATTTTTAAAATTGCTTTAATTAATCCTGTAACTACTTTCTTATAGAAGTTCAAATTGGAAAATAACTGTAAGTATTTAATGAAAAGCACGGTAGTACATAAATAAATTCTTATATCATAAAATTATTTTTTCTCTCTTTTATGCCAAAACATTCCTGTTAAGTGTTGTACTGTTTGTCGGTAAGTCTTAAGTCATTAGTAGCTTTTTTAAGGAATTTTTTTCAGAATATGAACACGATAAATATTATTAGCAATAGTTCGAATTGATATTCCATCTTCTGCGACTTATTGAGATACATACAATTTCAGTCAAATTCCTTGTCTCGCAAGATTTTAAAATTGATTGTTAATTTTTAATATTTTTTGAGATACATGGTACAATATCTTCTTCAGTATCTTTTTTCAATGCGATTTGTGCATGCTGCATGCTGCATGCGGCCTCTAGAATTCCAAGCTTACACGAATTTTGTTTGAGGTAATAATTACATTGGGCTGTTCCGACATTTTTAAAACTATTTCAAACTACGATTTGGTTTATTTTCATCTTCAAGCTAAACAGAAAACATTTTATTTCTAAATATGATAGGTAAAAGTAAGTATAGTCAGATGAATTAAATTCAGAAATCTAGTAAATATGCAAGTAATCGTGAAAGCGAACTATTCTCATTACAAAAGCTTTTGAAATTTCCTTGGAACCTTTTACCTATTGAAAACGACCGGTTCATACTTCAATATGAGTTTTTAGGTAAAAAAGTTCTGTTTAGGCTTTAAGAAGAATACCTTACCTGTTTATAAATAAGAGAGGAAATTGCGGATGGAGACCCTTTTTGAATATAATTGAATAGAAACTGCAAGTTCACTTATAAAGAATTCTCTGACGAGGCACCATACCTAACTGTACTTTCTTACTGAGACTAACCTTTTTACCTTTATTGATTGTTCATATACAGGTTGTAAATAATTTATATAACACTTGTTTAGAATTATCTTTTTTAACTAATAATATTTTGCTCAAGAAATTGAAGCAAATAAAACTTTTCAAATTCTAAAGTAAGAATTTTAATTGAACACCTTGTATATAAAAGTCCCATGTCTCGAATGATTTTTCCCAGGACTCGAGACAAAAGAAAATAGAGTAATTCCCGGGATTTGGGTCCCAAGTCAGAAACCCTAGTTTGAACCCACGACTCTTCAAACAGAAGTAGTGTTCTCATAGCAATCATCTACAGCCGCCGTCGGACACTAACCAAATGTAACTTTATAAACTACTACTTTTGAGCAATGTATGACAATAGAGTGTTTCTTATTTTTCAACTTTTGATTTTTTTCATCTCACCCCCCCCCAGATCGGCTCCAATTAATAAAAAACCAATTTGTGAAAAATCTTAGCACGATCGGATAAAGGCAAAGGATGCCCCTGGGCCTTAAAATATTCAAAAACTCATTTAAGTCCAAACAAGTCGATTTTATTTGATTATCTTGCAAAATATTGATTATCAAAAAATGTATTTAACACAAGTTATAGATCTAGAGAAGAAGTATGATATATAGAAGAAAGTGTAATAGATCATAAGATCTATTACATTTTTTCGTACGACTAACGGTTTTCGAAGAAAATACAGTAGAAGAAGGAAAAATAGTTTATTGTAGTTGCAGTCTTGATGCTGCCATTTAAAGGATGGTCTTTATTTTCTGACCTTGGTTTTTTGTTGCCACCCCATTAAAGTGGTTCCAATTGGTTAGAAAAATCCCCGTGAAAGACGTGCCCTTGAGATTGTTTCTTAAGATTGTCTGCTTTTTCTCGTCAGAAACACTCTATATATCGATGAATGGATGACCTATTAATAATTAAATTCTGTACAATAAAGGTTATCCTGAAATGCTTCAGCAGCCGTCATTAAAATATGCACCACATCTCTATCATTGATTTTACATTTATCGAGCACTGCGGTGAGTTTTGGGGTAATTATTTCACGGTTTCCTTTTCTCTTTTTAGGCTGTGATGGTCCAGCCTCCATCTTATCCGAAACGGAAAGTTCCAATTCTGGCACAGCGTTGAGGCTATCAGTAGCATTGCAGATTTCATTGCTGCTTGAAGGATGTCGTGTCTCGGATCTCGGTAGTTGCTCCTTGTAATTTATTTAAGAAAGCCATCAAAATACGTTAAGTGAAAAACTTAAAAACTTACATGTTTCTTCAAATTCACGAAACCTCCTTTCTTTCCTTATTTAAGCTTTTTTCTGTCGTTCTGCAGCTGTTTCTTCCTTTCTAACTTGTGTTATGCCAGACATGTATCCTTGCAGACCTTTTTGCCTTCGAGCAACTAAAAATTTCTTGCCCTCTTCGATCGTAATCGTATCAAGTGCATTTCGTGAGCTATGTCGAAAAGGTCTTCAAATTTGTAGACAAACGCCTGTTCTTTCTTTTTATGAGGTTTAGTCTTTCTTCCAGATTCCTCTTGTAAGCCTCTCCATTCTTCATACAGAGCTTTTAATTTAGCAATACAATGTTGTTCATCTCTGGTTGGAATTCAGGGGTTTGTTCCAAAAAATTAGAACTTCACGAATTGTCGGTCCCGCACTTTTTTGCAAGTTTAATTTTACACGTCGAAGATTATAAAACAACAAACATAAAACTTGTTTATTCGATGGCAACTTACTGCCAGCAATTTGTTGCGAAGCACTTCCGATTAAATATATATTACGCAAATTAATAATTGAAGTCATTGTTAAGACATAGGTAACTTACAGACAAGAAATGACACTGTTATCTGTTCAAAAGCAAATTGAGAACTCGGTAAACACAAGTAGCTACCCTTACAACCTGGTAAATAAAAGATGTCAGTTAGCCTTTCGTTGACTATCCTTAAAATTTTCAAAGACACAGGGACACGTCTTCCCGTTATCTAATCGAACTGAAATTTTCTAGAAATCTGTTTTTTACTAATTGGAACAATTTTGGGGGTGAGACAAAAAAAATTTAAAAAAGATTTTTCCCTATAGTAATAAGAACCACGCTAATGCGACAATATGAAACGATAACAAATTGATACATACTGTTGTGATCTTCAATCATGTTAGGAATATACAACCCGTATTAAAATAAATATTTAGCACGCATATTTCATGCAAATTTTAAAGATTCCGTTCTATGAGTGCAACCTCACTTTTCGATTTAATTGGGGAAAAATAATTTCTTTATATAAAAACAACTAGTTAGTCAGAACTAACATGCACACTAAAATACTTCAAACATAAACAGGATTTAGTGAAATCTTGTATTTCTAGGTAAAAAAAAAGGTTCTTAATGATAAATTTAACGATGTGGGGATCGTTAACACTTTTTAAGACTTAAGTTTTGATGCCTTTTCAAAGTCATTTTAAGGAGGTATTTTGTTTGTATAGTACCTTTGCGTAACATTTAAGTTTGATATTTTTAAAGCTTTTTGATAACATGTTTTGTTGGAATTGCATACTCCTTAACCACCTAAAATGATACTAACTATCATATAAAGATTGGTTTCTTTTGAAATAATATGTGAAAAACATGAAAAAAAAAGGCTACGCGTTTATAACGTGCAGTAGTTTTATATAATTTGGGCGGCATAGTGTTTTGTAGTATCTAGAAAAATATAATTAAGACCATAAGATGTGTACAAAACATTGGGAAATTGTGTTAGTATAAATTTATGTTATAATTTTAGTTGAATACAATGTTGTCTCATCACAACAAATTTAGATGAATGATCTATTATTTATACCACATGTTATATATAGCTAGATCTGTAATTTTGTGATCTACAATATGGTATAAATAGTTTTTTTTAAAGAAAATTTGTAAAATAATATAGGATTATAGGAAATTTGAAAAAGTCATTTTTTTTGTTTAACATTAAAAAATTCAGTTGCTTTATCAAAACGTTTATATAAAGGAAGCTATTTTTTAACAAGTAAGTAGCTCTAAACCATCGAAAGGAGATCATGCACCTTTGAGCGCTTTAAATTAAATTTAAGGTTATATTCTATACGTTAAACTTAAAAAGTGATTAAACCAATTTAAACAATATTAATTGTTTAAAATTGAAAATATAAATAATAATAACATTAAAAGTTAATTACTCAAAGAAGGGAAATATTAATAGGAATTTATGGAAATAAATGGAAATTATTGAAAGTTTGGACTTACCGATTGTTAACAAATAATATATGGAATTGGAATTCATTTATATGATAATATTCTGTATCGATTTGGATCACTGCAAATATCGATCAAGAATCTTTGTTTTGTCATTTTATGTTGATGTAAATGTGAGAAAGCAACTGACTGGAAATGGATGTAGAAATAGTAGCAATTGGCTTAACTTTTAAAAATATAGTGATGAAACGTTATATTTGTGGCTAAAATCTAAAGCAACTAAAATGATAAACTGTGAGTTTTTAATTAGTTAAGTTAAACTTTAATTAATTTCAAGATGATAATATACCTAGTTAAAATAATGTTTTTATAATTAAAATGAAAAAAAATTATAGAGTTATTATTTGTTATATGAATGCCCAACTAGAAATCCACTAAGGAATTTTGGGATTGATAAATTTAAAATAAGACAAAAAAAGATTCATGTTGATGCCAATAAAAGGAAATTTAATGGTTTAATTTTTAATTATGGTAAAGATCAGTCCTTTTGAATCAAAATAAAATATATTTCAGATTGGTATCTATTTTTGTTATTGTGCTAATAATTGTGTTAAATAAAAATAAAGAATATTGTTATTATTCTATAAAAATCTATTGTGTTGGTATTTTAATTATTTGTATGCGAAATAAGAAATTAGAGAGAGTTTCAATTTTGTGGGATATAAAAGTTTATTCTGACAATAAAAATTTTAAGCCGGACCAGGAACCAATTTAAGGGAGGTATATATACTTTTGTGCGACGTTTTAATTACATTTTGTCTACATTTTTCTAACATCCCCCAATCGTGATAATACATTACCTGAGAAACTATTTATTATAATATTAAATTGTATATTATTAAAATATGATCAAAAAGTGCAAATTTTCAATATCTTATTTTATGACATTAACAACACATATCGACTTTTTCTGAAACGTCTACGTTTCCTTTTTTTAGACTTCCCGGGAGTTGGAAGTTTGGAAAAAGCGTTGCATCTTATTCTGTTTGAAATTGCTAAATAAAAAATAGCTAATTTATATTTCTACAAAAGAGGTCTCTTCTATTTTCCAAAAACGCACTTATCAGCAAGACGGCTGAAGCCGCCATACCTACCTGTTTTATACTCAACATCGACCCACTAACAAATTCCATTAATAAAATTTGCTGTTGGAATTGTATGCATTTTGGACACCTATTTTTCGGTCTGCTGACATGCTAGTGTGAATGAATTGCTGTCATAATAGGAACACAGAACGTAAGACGTGAAACGCTGTTTTCCAGGTTGATGTGCAGATACCGTTTTTAGATCATTTCTGAATAGTCGCTTCGTAAAAATAACTCGCTAAAGGTGACCTCTTCTGCAACGTCCGTAATCTATTCACAAAATTATACTTCACTTATTGCAGTTAGTTAATCTCGTTCAATTGCTACTGTTTCTTCCAGGATGGAATTTGTTAATTATTCCAGTGATTATGGTGGTCTAGTTTTGGAATAACTCTGACTTTAGATAACCCTACAAAAAAAGTCGGGATGTCAAATCAGGAGATCGTGCTGGAAAAAGGATGTTACCAGCATTATTATTCACAATTTACAGAGATTCTTCTCAAAACTGGAGATGTTAGTCAGTTAGGATGAAAAACCCAAGTTTTTGCAAAATTGTATGAAATGGTCAGATCCAAGAATGTTTAGTAGCGAAACGCGCTTGCTGTATAAAAATAATGTAAAGACCACAAAACTCTAAGATATTATGGAACACTACTTGTAACAGGGAAATCAGCCTAATAGTTTAAGATTTTATCTAGCTGAGGGCTAAATGCAGCTGCAGGACCCGACGCAGTGCTGCTAAACATTCGATTCCCTTTTCAGTAAGTCCAAAAGCATCTTTCCATGAAGATATTCGGTTGATGAAGTATTGATACGTAAATATATGATACTTAGCAAAACCAGTTATTAGACAGTTACCTTTCAGAATCTGGATATCAACAAAAATTACGGTTACAGTTTCATAGTATATAGTTGGATTAATGATCGTTTTTAGAGCACCAGAAAAATCAGGTAACAGCCAAACTCGCCCTATCAATAAGCTTAGGGTTTCCAAATTTCTCAAAATCTCAGCGAACTATCAAGTGGTCAAGACTGCTGTACTACATCATGACCATGTAAAAATTGTATGTTAAACTGCTTTGCCTTAGAGAAAGTGACAGGCACGTCATCAATTCTACGCGATGATGTCGGACAGAGCTTAGCTGTTAATATATTGAGATGATATGAGTTCAACTGATTGAAAATTTATTGGACGATTTGATCGTAAACACAAATATAATTATTTCATGCAATAAAATAAAATAAAGGATAGACATGCTAGGATGTTAGGTTTATTTAATCTAAAAGCTACATGTTACAATTCCATGCATTCGTAACCCCAATGTTTAAATAAAAAGTTTCAATTATAAAAAGGCATATCAATCATTTAGATTGTTTTCATAGTAATACATGTTCTATGCAACCCAAGTCACATGTTAGGATGGTTTTTTC
This sequence comes from Agrypnus murinus, assembly GCA_929113105.1. Classification (NCBI taxonomy): domain Eukaryota; kingdom Metazoa; phylum Arthropoda; class Insecta; order Coleoptera; family Elateridae; genus Agrypnus; species Agrypnus murinus. The sequence continues at coordinate 26,363,626 of OV816028.1, read as the reverse complement.
ATTTGTCTGGAAGATTTAATTTTCTTGATTAGATTTGAGTTCAACAATGGATAACGTAGGGAAATTCTTTCTGTTTCCCATGCGACTGATTCAGTTTCGGGAAAATATTTCACTAAAAATATGTAAATTAGGTCAATATTGTAATGACTACATTAGCACATTAAACTTACAATCTCCTGAATACTAATAAAGAGCATTTATTCTTATGAAGGTTTCGGCTTTGCTGATATGCTTCGATTTTTCCAAATATTGATTTAAATATAACATTTGACACCATTGTTTGAACACAAGCACTTGGAGGACTGTATGCTGGACAAGTTTGACTATAATTTAATTTCATTTAAGTTGATTTTGGTGTAGGAGGTTGTATGGCATCATTGAATTAATGAATCGTAGAAACGAATCTTTAATTTTGTTTTTCTTCTATTGTAAAGATGTTCTTATCTAAATTTTATATGTATCAGTTACAGAGTGTAGTTATGTATCCATTTTTGTAAAGGTAGAGCTGGACTTAATGAGTTTTGTTTATAATTAAGTTCTAATGAAATTTTTTCATCGTATATCGTTTTTGTTAATTTTCTCAGTTATGATAAATTTTAGACTATAAGTGTCGTGGTTTTAATCGTTATCTTGCCAGCTACATTTCTATTTTTTTAGATTTAAGATTAGTGATAATTATGAACATCTGTTTCTGTGCAGTGACGTCATAAATGGAGCGTGTAGTTTATTTTTCTAAAATTTGACATCGTCGTCAATTGTTTTGCAAAATCATATAAAAAGGTCAGGAAAAATTAACAAAGTTAGTCGATAAAACGCTTTGGGTGAATCCACGCACGACTCCAGATCAAAAATCTGTAAAATAAGTGAGGTTAAGTGATAACCATATATTTGTATGTCAACAAACGAAAGTTCAACGAAATGTAATGAATAGCTACCTGGATATTTTAAATTAAAGAAGATTTATTTTCGTTCTTAAACAATTGTATGGAATTGTGAACGATTTATTTATTAAACTAAATCAAGAAAATTTTATTTCCATTATTGATTTGGATAATCGACGCATTTTCATTATAAAATCTCCTGTGTGAATAAATGCAGTTGCACCAATTGAAAAAAAAAGATTTGAAGTGGATCTCGACGTACTTTATATACAAGGTTGGTCAAAATAAAAGGTTTTGATTAAATTTTTTAAATAACAAACTTATAAAGACAATCTGAATAAATTCAGAATTTATTTTTCTTATTTTAAAAGTTTTTCAATAATAAAATTCTACCAAATAAACAATTTAAATTTGTTTATAAAAATTTAATTGTCATAAGAAACATTTATTTTAACAATTGTAAATACTTTTAATTGATAACATTCATTGATGTCAGTTTGCTCAAATGGAGAACAGTTATTGCCCTATGTCAGGTTAATAACGACTAATTTACACATTTGAACAAGCTCAAGGAAGATTTTCCTATACTTTTTACTGTTTTGTATAAATAATTTTTCTCTTACTTTTTGAATTAGATTTTTTTTATTTTCATTAATAAAAATACTGTTTCCAAATTATATATGTGTTTATATTTATATTTGATGTGTATGCAAGCATCCATTTCTTTTTCTTTTTACATATAGAATTTAGTTTGCTGTTGTCCAGTTGCGGAAGTCCAAGTGTCTTGGTAGGAAGTTCTTTTATTCCAGGTATAAGAATCAATGAGATTTTATTATTTCATTTATTTCACGCTCTATAGAATTAAACCTGAGTCAGCCCATTGGGGAAAAGAAAAAAATATTGGACTTATATGTATATTTTTTATTAAATTTCACCTCAATATATATGATAAACTATAAACCATACCGAACGCAGGTATAAAACTATGACGCCAACAAACAAAGCGACTCGACGCCGACGCCTCTGAATTTATTTCAGCTGTTTAGAAATATGGTGTTACTAGGCAACGAAAGTACACATTCACAAATTCGTTTGTGCGCATGATGACGAGGTGTACCAATCTCTAAGGTAACGGAGTTTACACGTGTGTATGATGATTATAATTTAAAAAAACTGAATTTACATTTCTGAACGTTATTAATTTCAAAATAATTTATTTTAATTTCCAAATCGTATAATCAATGTTTATTTAATAATTTAATATAAAACAATTTTATTAAGTAGCTGTTACTGCAATTATCTTTAGATGAATCATTAAAATGAGTAAATTAACCACAATCAATTACAATAATTTTATTATCAACGGCCATGATTTACTTTGTATTGTGTTTTACTTTGTTGTAATCATTTCCAAATATTGAGTTACTTTTTTTTTCTAAAATTAGTTCCGTCAGGGTGTTACTGACCTGTCGCCATACAGACTATCGCTTTTTAAATTATTAATTTATTAGGTTAAGTTATCTATAGTTCAAAGGTTATTTTAATGTTGGTCATATCCGTTAATCATGCAGGATATGAATGCAAGGTAATAGATAATGTATTTAATTTGGAATATTTTTAATACAAATAAGCGCATACATTGTACATTTTATTGTAAATTAGAATAACACAGAAATGCAATATTTTTCCAGTGAGAAATGGTAATTACTGGTTTACCAAAGTAGCAAATTACGTTTCAATTAGTACGAATAAATTATGCATTAATATGTGTATATTTTAATAGTTCCTACATATATATTTACAAAAGTTAATAATAATATTCAGGAAATAAGAATTAGAAATAAATTTATCTCTAAAATTTATATCTTATAATTGTTAAATATTAGAAGGATAGACAAACAAGTTGCTAAGGTTAAATACAATAAATGGATAACTAGATACAATACATACATAAATCTAAATAGGTATGTACCACTTCTAATAAAGAAGAATTACTGAACTCAATGTGTTAATTCAATTAATGTACGTATCATCTGTGTTTGTATCTTTTAAAAGCTTTTGAAATGTATAATTCGTGTTTGTTCTTGCAAAAGTGTAAAAATTTGATGTTGTGTTGAGGTGTCGTTTTGTGGTTCTGTTCCAAAAGGTGTTAGATTTTTCTGGGTGTTTATTTTTGTGCCTCCTTAACTTTTGTAACTTAAAGCGTACGTATTCTTTGTATCTTATGTCGAAATTTCGAAGTGTTGGTCCAATATAACCCGAGTTACAAAAAAGAGCAATTTAAACGTAAATGTCGGATTTCTTGATATCGTACGTTCTATCTTTAGCATTGATTAAAAATGAAAAAATGGCATTGATTTTACAGGTTATTCTACTTGTTGTGTCTTCGTAATTTAGTTACTATCGTTTCTGATATTTTGCCAAATTATGTTATTGATACGTAATTTGTGTCTTGTGTGAAACAAGAACCGGTGGTACAAAAAAATTCATTAAGTAAGGAACAAGAACCCTCAGCCCAGCCCACCTACCGATCTAACAATTCCAGTACTAGTTAATCAGAAGACTGATTCCACAACTGCACCAGTGATTAAATGGAAGTGCTAGATGTGGATACAACCGCACTCCACATTTAAAAAAATCCACGTACTAAAAAAGCCAAAAGCATTGTTGAATGCCTTGCTTTGTAAGCTTCACTTTGGACCGCATAGTGGCGCCTTCTGTTACTGTACAGTTCTCCAAAGCAGGACAGGTCGATTGATGATTGTTTAAAAAAATATTAAAACATGTTCTATTCTTGAAATATTTCCTGCTATAATATCGATGTTAATTAACTGGATAAAAAATGAAAAATAAAAACTCATTCCCGAAGAAACGAATATTTAAAATTGGAAGAAGCTAGATTTTATAAGAAACAATTAATTCTTAGAAACAGTAATGGACAAACATATACGTTAATTTCTTTAGATCATTTTTTCAATAGAAGGTACAGGTTTAAAACGTTTCCTTATTTACGTTTGGAAATCTGAAATCTAAAATCTTGCGCTTCGAGTGTTAATTATACAGCAAAGAGGGAGTAAGAAAAGAGGCACTCGGTCGTCGAGTAATAATGCTAAATATGTTGCCGCCGACCCGTTTCTGGCATCACTTAGGACAGATCGTCCGGACAACATCGTTATAGAATACTATTGATTCAAATTGTATATGTCGAAATAATTAATTGTTGGTTCATATACACCACGTTTTCCTGCATCTATTTACTTGACTGGATTGATTCTCGTTATTTTCGAATCGTGTATAGTAAGATCGATAATAATGACCTTTCCAGTGAATCTATCGATGGATATCATATCAATCCACCTAATGCTATCTTTTTCAGATACGCCAATTATTTCCTTGTGTACCTCAAGTCCTTTTCAAGAAAGAGCAGAAGCCAACATTGATCACACGTCATTATGACGTTTAATTCGTATAGTTTCACGGTAGCCGCATGACCCCAACACATGAGCAAGTGTTTCTACTCGTTGTCTTCTTACAATGTCTGCAACGGTTTGTGTTAAGGCTGCGACCAGGTATTGCACTGACGGTTGTGACAGTACATTGCATTATCAAACAATCTCCTCCATTCGAATGTAGTTAAACCATTATTTCGATATATCCACTGGTTTGCTGATTTGACTTGACCATAGAGGATCACCCCACGTCCCTTTTGTGGGGGATTTTGCCAATCAACGAATGCTTTTTCACACGTAAGATGTTTCGTAAAGTGTTGCAGTGAATTTTAGGTGTATGTAAATATCTGGGCCAAATCATTTTATGTGAATTTGATTTTTCCAATAACAGGTATTTGTTGTAAATCCGTAAATATGCTTTCCAAGTAGATCTAAACAACTGAAGCCCTAGCTTTTATTGATTTTGCCAAATCTAGAAAATTGTTTGGAGTGTCTGAAGGTAATTGCAGAATTTCTTTCACACTACTCCTAATAATCTTATCAATGTCTTCTAAAAATCCTTGTGACATTTTTTGGACTGATGCCATTTGAAATGAATAAATCAGTGAAAGTCATATATATTGGCTCAAAATGTTAATCTTCTGATTACAATTTAACAAATTAGACCTTGTCAGTGTTTCTAATCTGATAGAGAAGTTTTTTGATTAATTAGTATCTGTAAATATACATCCCAGGTATTTAATTTTTTCGTCCATGGCAATGGAAGTAATGCAATCATTGAGCAACATGTACAATTTCCAAAGCTTTAGTAACTCATTTTCTAAAATGATGGCTGATGACTTAGAACGAGTTATCCGTAAATCTATTTCTGAAAAGCTATCTTCTACTCAAAGGTTATCGGTCTTTTATCAGCTTAAAGCCATTCACATTCTACATTCACATGCTACAGCAGACTCCGATACCATGTCAAATATATGACTAATACACATATTAAATAAAATTGATGACTATGGAGCACCTTGTAGTAATCTTTTATTAATACTAGATTTTAATATTGAAGATAAATTTAAGTTACGTTATTTTTCTGTAAGTTAAATATAAGATTTTGTAATTTTGTTGGAAGTTCTGAATGTAGAAGGGTGTTTTCAAATGTTCATGTTCTATGGGATCATATGCCTTTTCTAAATCTGAAAATATTAATTCTGTGTTGTATTTTTCTGATTTATCCATTCTTAAAAAGTTTTCTACAATTATTGCATTTAAATATGTGGCAACCCCGTGTGTGCATGAAGCCACGTTGATTTTCGTTGATTACCATGTAAGGCTGATATGTTTTTCTAAAGGTTTTTCTATGATTCGACGAATTTAACGAATTTACCAGCGCAAATGGATATTGGTCTTCAATTATTAATATGTTTTGAGTCTCCTTTTTTGTGTATCAGATCAGTTCTAGCAAGTTTGAAAGATTTTCGGACAAAATTGTTTTCCAACATTACGGTTTCAATCTTACTAATAATTGAAGGTATTTTTGCGTTAGTTTTGATTGTAGGCATTATAAGTCTGTCAGGATCAAGTGATGTTAATAGCAATGGTTGTAAGTGCTTTATTAACTTCAACATCTTCTAACAAAAATTTGTAGTTTTCGTTTATTGATTGTTTTTCAAAATCAGTAAGTTTAGTTAAATAATATGCTTGTTTTATTATTCTTAATTTCGAACACCTCTTGAAAGTGTTGATAAGTTTGGTTGATATCAATTTTAGATGGAGTACGCTTGTTTGACTCAAAAAAATCTTCTAACGGCCTTTCTTCGTTGATTGTAACAATAATATTGTGCCAACTGATAATCGTACCTTGTTTCCCACCTCTCTTTTTGATTTTCTTTGGGGATTACTTACTTTATAACTTTCATTTATTCTATGAAATCCTTTTCTTTTTACGCGCTCATAATATTTTCTAGCTAGGTGTTTGAGTCCGGGAAGTATATCTAGGGAATTTGCTAAATCCTTACTAAAATTTTCAACATGCATACTAAATTGCTCTTCTGTTTCATATATCGAATCTTTAAATGTTATACGTGACATTTTGAATATAGATAATAAATAGCAAAATACTACACCGTCACGTGTACTTGTATTTTTAAAGAACTTTTTAGCACTGTTTAGCATAAAGTTTTGAATTGGCGAAACACCTAATTCAAAGTGGAGTTGATTGCTACGGATGAACCAAGGAGCATTTCTACATTCTAAGAATCTTATTTTGAAATCATTGCAATTTCTGTATGTATGTGTTGAACCAAACCGGACAAGCGTATACTATTAACGGTCGTAGCAGGGTCTTATACTATAGTAATCTTGTACATTCGGGTTTGAGTAACGACTCCGGGGTATTTGTGGGCACTATCCTTTGCGTTCCATGATATATTAAGGTACTAAGGTACACTGTGGTATAATTCTTAGTTTCAAAGCCATTTGAAATGATTTCGCTGATACGTTGAAGCTGATGATTTGTTTAGTACCCTCTTCTAAAGCCAAATTGAAAAAGGTGACAAGGTATGTAACGTTTCTATAGTTTTCAATAATCGAATGTAAACAATTCTTTCAAGGATCTTTGAGAAAGTGGTTAAGTAACAATTTAAATATTTTATTAAATATTTAGAGGTCTATCAACTATTAAATTGTTTAAATAATCACAAATGTTACAATATCAGAATGTGCATACTTTTAGAAAGAATGTTAATAATATGAGTGATGGTTCAATATAATTGACCCAAACATTTTATTTTTGTTCATTACAGTTTAGTTTGAATGATTACTGTTGAATATTCGATGCCCTAAGTAAGATTTTCAGCTTAAAAAGCGAAGTTTTTAGAAAATTATAGTGTTTAGTATATACTAGGGTAGAAGCATTTTCTTTCCGAAATTCATAACTTGTAGATTTTTTTACTACTGTTAGACTTAAAGTTTCCCATAAGAAATACACGAGAATCTTTTCCATTTCTTACTTTGAGGATTTTTAGTACCATAGAAAATTAATCAGTGTGTTATTTTTATAGATCATTTGGCACATAATCTCAACTAAGCTATTCCGTTCACCAATATTAAGGAAACTCTCATCAGAATGACTCACACAACATATATAAATAAACTATATTTTGGTAAATTAATACAATCAAACAATTAAAATTCATCCATGATCAATGAAATTCAAAATGATCCAGGAAACAAACACACATCTAGAATGACTGTGGGATCAAGAATCCTTTAAGTAAAGAAATTGACACAATTGGGAAACCGAACTGCAAAAGCAACGAGAAAATCTTAATTTAAGGACTTCTATTGTGAAATCCTATCTCTAGACACAAACTGGGGGGAAATACTTGCAACCTAGTGTTCACAATATATCAGTAGATCATAATTTGTATCAGATGCTATTACAAAACTAAAAATATTACTTTAAACAAATGTGCTGAATAAGAATATTAAAAAGTTCAAAATAGTTTTGCAATAAAAATAAAAAAATCTTTAACGTTAATGTGAGATAAGATTAGAGATATTTTAAAACATAAAAAAAAGTTTTTATTTTTAAATCTCGCTTTGAATTGCAAATTCTTGAATGAGCGGATTATAGGAAATTATTATTATTCATACAAGAAATGTTGAAACAATAGATGACTAATAAAGGTTCAAAATACTACCAGGGGTATCAATAGTTTTTGTTCCTCACACTTATATTCACTCTCCTAGTGTCAAAGTATAACATTCGTTATCCACCATACAATAGATATTATGAAAACTCAGTACTTTATCTGTTAAGCGAAGGTCACGATCAACTTGAACTTTTCAATATGAGTCGATAAGAAAGTTGGTCGCACGAGGATGATCAGCTCTGATTCATACACTTTTTAGTTTTCTATTTTTAAATTAGTAATGAATGATTTTAAATAAAAAAAAGTTTTAAAAAATTAAGGAGATTCGGTATTATTACTAAGAAAAATATACGATCAACGAGAACAACTGCAATTGAACTATTTCACACTTCAGTTGAAATATGGATAAGGTTCTTTTTAAGATTGTAGTATTGAGATGTGGTAGTGAGTATGTTCATAGTACGGAATTTTAGATTCACATTTGAATATTTGCACTCAAATAACGATAAATAATGAACAAAAACGACGCTATAAATTTTTGGATTTTCCTGCTTATTACTGAAAGATAAAGCTTAATGCCTGATCGTACAGTATAATTCGCATGCAGCATCACCCTGCAGCATTGCAAAATATAAAGAAAATCTGTTTCTATTTGTTACGAAATGTCTAATGGAAAAGAAAAAACACCATAAAACCCTAAATGAATTTAAAAGCACCAGAAATGTATACAATATTCTGCTAATCCTAACCTTTTCTTGTTTTCCATAAACGCGTTTTCCTGTCTCGTCGCCTGCCGAAAGTTCTAGTTAAAAGCGGTTGGAAAAAAATAGTATGTTTATTCAGCTAGGATGGTCCAACAAAAAAGCTAAGTCGGAAATCTTATGCTCTCACCCCCTAGGATTATTGTATATCGAAAAAAAAGTACCCCTATTTTTTTATTTTGAAATCGGTCGATGTTTAGGGGTGCCTCAAGGCCCTTAAAGTTTCCCATGTATTTTATATGGGAAAAAACAAGTTTTCGTAGATTTGGTATAGAATCCTAGAAAATCAATATTTTTCAACCAGACTACTCTGTTTCTCTTCAGAAATGTTCAAAGAATGCAATCCAATAATTTATTTATTAAATTTTTATAGACCCGCAAAAAACCCATAAATGAAAGAAACACAGAAAAATCGTTAAAAAGTATTTATTACTACTTCTTAATATAAAATATTTTGATAAATAAATTATTGGATGTCATTCTCTGAACATTTCTGAAGAGAAACAGAGTAGTCCCGTTGAAAAATACTGATTCTAAAATTCTATACCAAATCTATGAAAAAGTGTTTTTTCCCCATATAAAATACATGGGAAACTTTAAGGGCTTTGATGCACCCCTAAACATTGTCCGATTTCAAAATAAAAAAATAGGGGTACTTTTTTTTCGATATACAATAATCCTAGGGGGTGAGAGCATAAGATTTCCAACTTTCCTTTTTTGTTGGACCACGCTATATATTCACACAGAAAGTACGTTTTTTGTGACCCATAAGATTGCCAAGCTCCACTGCCGGCAACTTTCTTACTCTTTCCAAAAACATCAATTTCTTCTTACTAATTAAACAAATAACTAAGTATATCAAGTCAACACCTAATGCGATTTGTGTTGTAACAAGACACTTTTTTCGAACTATCCATCTAATTTTACCCAGTTTACAATTAAAATTGATTGGTGCATCTATTTATGTTAATATGTATTATGTATTTAATCTATTATTTTAATAAAATATTGATTTAAGACTTCGTCAGAAAGGAAACATCCCCTGCATATAAATTTACAGAAAAATAAATATTTAAATAATTCAGAGAAGCTATTAACATTCTATTATAAATTTTAGAAATTTTTAAGAATTTAATATTAATTATATTATTTAAAATTTTAAATAAAATGTGAAAATCTATTTACAACGCACCCAAACACCTATACTAAACCGTAACAGGTTTCACATCCCCATATAATGTAATCATTTGCGTATACATGGTTTCATGATATTGCTATAAAATATATTTGGGGGGTTGGTTGTTACGATGGTAAGTAATTATTTAAGAAAGTCCCAAGTTCGGGCAACAATAATACTATATTTATAGGTGATAAAAGTAATGGTTTATTGTTGTTGCTTAAGAATTATTATAATTGCATAGAGATAAAAATAAAATTAATTGACTCATATGACCATACATACAGGCTATATAGCAATAGACTTCTATAAAAACATAGTGATGCTATATATGATATAAAATATAAACCACTTACCTTTACCATAAAAAAGTGCTTTGGCTAAATAACTGTTGTGAAGCTTGAACCTTATCACAACTGAGACTCACAGGTGGGTCGCTTTTGTATAGGGGACTAAATAAATATATATTTTAAAAACATAATTAGAGTACACAAGAAAAAATATAAACCAAAAGTTTCTTTAAATTGAAATGACAAAAATTTATTTAACATAGAACACAGAAAATAAACAATGCAATAATTGAAATAAATAAATAAAAAATAATTGAAATTGGGATACCCTGAATAAAAAAAATCAATCCTAAGAAAGAAGGCTTTTACCTTCAGGAGTAATATTTCTTGCATCCTCATTATCTTAATCACTAAATTATAACTAAATGAATACCTTAAAATATTTAAATAATATCAAAGTTTTAGCGCCAATAAATTACCAACTGCTACAATAACAACAAGAAAATCCTCTTTCTTCTATATGGTTTGTAACTAAAATGGTTGAAAGACAAAAATTCACATCTTCAAAATTCACACAGACAAAAAATCCAAATAAATGGTATTAATGAAATTATTAAAATCTAGCTGCTTGCTTGCTTGAGATATGGTAAGTCGATTCAATGATCAAAATTATAAATTGAAAAACATCATCATCCATAAAAAAAATTGCCAAACAAATTTCAAGATAATTAGTTGTATCGATTAAACAATTAAAGTTTACAAAAAAGGGAATTAATCAATGTTCTAAGTTTTAAATGTACCTTACAATATTATTTCGGAAGGCCTTCGCAATATTTTTTATTTGTTTATATAATTTATCGAGAAATATTTTATTATTCTGTCTATCTCATCCATAGTTTTTGGATATACGATTTTATTAAAATTGTTGTTTTACTCGATATTGCTCGACTATTTTGACGCTTATTCGTGTGGAATAAGTTTTATTCGTTACAGAGTAATATTGTTTAACTGCATCTTGAACCTTTCTAGGAATACAAACAGCTACATATTTTATTAGTAAACTTATAATGTTAATATAACAAAACAAGTCTTGTAACTTACTGTTTATAAAATAATAATGCTCACTTCAGTATTAAATCCATTTGATTAAGGAAATTAAACTTTCCCAAGCGGCGGTTTAAAGTATTGACAGGTTTGTGCACATTGAATCCAAATTCACTAAAGCTTAATGTAACTGTCTAATACAAAATGGAAACAGCCACCTACGAAAAATACTCGAGAAACGTTAATATCCAGTATTAAGAATAATTTATAATAGTGTAATGAACGGGAGAAACCCCTATGCATTACCGGTGAACATTGTAGATTGACGGCGGAATGTTTGACGGATCGACGAAGATTCTAGCGCGTTCCATCAAGTCTTGTATACGGCATATAAAGCGCCGCCGCGCAGGGACGAAATTAGTCACTAGTCAACAACGAGTTAATTGAATACGCGCATCATGTAGTAGTAGAAAATAAATCTTGTTGAAATAAATATTTGTGTAATATAAATTAGTCTAAGTTTGTTAATAAATTGTAGTTGTTTGTAATTAGTGTTGGTGTAAATATTTTCTCTTGATAATCGACTATTAAAACATCAGCACTTTTAGTATTATTTAAAAAGAACTTAATATAAGAATTTAATATAAGTAGTCGAATAGGCACAGCTTTATTATTTATAAGATTTTAAGACGTACATGTACAATGCACACTGATAGTATTATATGTATACCTAGGGTGGCCCATCTCTTGCAACTTTTATTTGCGATTTGTACATTCTCACCCTCTAGAGTTGTTCCATTTTAAATAAAAACAACCCTTAATTTTTATTTTTGCGTTTAGTCATATAAAAGGCGTGTGTCGCCGGACACTTCAATATTGAGTCTATTAAAGTTTGCACATATTCGAGATAATAATATTAAGGTAATAGTAGGTATTAATGTTATAAGTTAATAGGTAATGAAAAGCACCGGCAACATAAAAAATGGCTTCTAAATTCCCTAGAAAACTATTTGCAAGTTTTAAAAATTTTTATAGCCGTGTCGCGTCTCTATTCGTTTTAAAGAATTTTCATTAAAATTGATAATTATTTTTGTTGTACATAAAACCTTTTCCTGGAACCATCGAGCCTTGTTATTATAAAGATCTATTTGATATTACCATTTGTAATAATAGCGGCTAGTCTGTCTTCTTTGCAGGTGCTAATAACAGAAAAAATAAGTTTTCCATTCCAGTGAATTGTAGGTGTTAAAATTCTTGTCAAAACGTTGAATTGTTGTTCTATTTATAGACAATGTTGAAACATCATGTTCTAAAGCCTCAGCAAAAGTTATCAAAATTCTTTCATAAATCTTTATCTTCGGACATTTTGGGCACAAAAACTATATCGTTGAAATGTGTGTACATTGTTGTGTTACTAATTTAGAGTATGCCTAAATGACATTGTGTAACCCTCTACAACTTGCAGATCACCTGGAATTAGAATAATCAGGCAATAACGACACTTGAATTGGATACAATAAATTACAAAATCAGTATTGAATTAGGCAGAATAGGCTACAAAAATAAAATTTTTTGAGTATAAATTTAATAAAAATACCCATTAGATGATTGTAAATACACGATCTTTTAAGCTTTTTATTTTTACAATTTAAATAACTGACGGTCTTCTTGAAATGAATTTTAGGAAAAGGGACATTTAATGAATAACCAAGAAAGTGGCAATTTTAATTCCTTAAATTTCTTAAGTACATGACGGAACATTAAATAAATTCTCCAATCCAGATGACCAATACAGGCAGCCAAAAACTGTCTAAATTCAAATTAAATATTCTGAGATTTTTCAATAGAATTATTGAGATGCCTTGTAAAAGAATATAATACTATAATGTTATGGATATAAGTTACAACGTCGAATTAACGAAAATTTTGAAGTATGGAATTGGAATCAAAAAAAGTCTATAGTTGTAACGGTTCGTTTTTTTCAACTTCCGAAAAATGCAATTTTGTATGCATAATTGACAAAAACCCTTAGTGCGGTTCTGTGTAGTCCAGTATATTCTCTCGGTTTAATTTTGCAAACTTCAGTTTATTTTAAATGTTGTTTTTTATATTGAAAGTCACCTCTATATCTTTATTCAGATAAAATATTTTCGTTAAGTTAAAAATGCAGACTTCTCTTAATGCAATAGTCGCCCTTGTAAATACCAAAGGTTAAATTTTTAAATGTTCTCACTGATTCAAATGTCGTTTTGTAGCGAAAAGTTTAGTTGAAGTTGAATTTATAAATGCTTAGGGTTAATATCCGCCTTTTAATAAAGAAATAAATTGTCAGAAAACACATTAAACTTTTAAATTTATAGATCCTGTATGTGCTTGTTGGTTATTTCAGACAAAAGCAGAATTTCGTCTAGATGGCCACCTGCAAATAATATTAGGCTTTCTTTAGTAAGTAGATTTTAAGGGGAATCCCCAAAAGTTTTTGTTGGAAATGTTCTGGAACAATGTGACGTAATTATCCCTCATTGGCTTAGGAGAATCCCGCCATTTTTTTTACTGGTTCATTTAAAAATTTGCCATTATCAAAACCATACCATCGCCGAACTATTTTCAATTTGAACAGTCAGTCTGCAATATACCACCATCGAAGAGGCTGATGCCCCAAGGCTTCTACGGGCGTCTCGCGGGATATTTTTAACAATATGTGTGCCCTTATTAATAAATGTATTTAGTTCGGAATTAGTAAATTTGATAATTTATTCCGTATTACTGTTTTCGTCTCACTTTAAGTTAGGGTTACTTTGTACCGATTTAGCTATTTGGAAATAAATCCATACTAGGATTATTTCGTAAAGTTTTGTTAGCTTGGCAAAGAAGATAATACCGTCTTGTTGTACCGAAAAATTAAGTATAATTTTGTATTATCGATTAATGATTTGTTAAGTAGTCTTCAAGTAAATAGTGTTAAAAGGTGCCGTTACCGTAGTGATTTTCGAGAATCTGTTCCGTTCGGAAGTATTGTACGGAAGCTATTGCAATTAATCATGTTAATGAATCTCGTTAAGACAATGTAGTTCAAAATTCAGAAGATTTGTTCCCGTTTTGGTTCTTCAGGTCAACAGTTTGATAGTAAAAACTTATGCGTTATGGTCATTTTTGTGGTTTTTGTGAAATGTTTTGGGCTTTCTGTTTGTGCTAGAAATTTATGAAAATGAAGGAGATTTGTATTGGGATTAGTCCTTGTTTATCTAAGTTTAGTTATGTTAAATTTAACAGTTGGTTTGGGATCCAGAAATATTTTTAGAATATGATAAATTATTATTGCATTATTTTGAAAGAGAAAACTTTTCTAACGTTTCATTTGTGTATCGTATTTTCAAATTTTTTATCTTATTCAATATATAGATTTCAAATTAAATTATCGTATGATATAGTTTGGCTCAACAAATTGCTGATGTTTTTGGCAATTAAAATTCAGTAGTATCGATTGATATGTGGTTGACTGGTTGATTAAATTAACGTCAATTTTAAATGAGGAATCTTTCCAAATTGAGATTCTTAGATTCTGTTAACATCAATTTGGTGGCGCTCAACATGTTTTTTTTTTATTTTTTTGTTTGTTCCTGATTGCATTAATTAATTAGAAGCTTTTGGGGTTAATACCCACTCCTGTATTTAAATTTGCATAATGGAGATCTCAACAGCTGGTGCATTTATGAGTTGTACAGTAAGTATTAAAATTTTGTGTTAAAATAAGTATGTTTCATAGTGTTTAACTAAAATCTTACGTGACTGACCGCTACTTTCAAACTAAGTTCGGAAACATTTGTCTATTACCCCACTTGATCAGGACTACCTCAAGGTAGCGTGCTAGGACTCTATCTACTTAATTTTTACTGCGGATATCCCAACGACAAATATTACTAAAATTACTACTTTTGTGGAAAATACAAAGTTTAAATTGATGGCGGCGCACCATTTCCTTTGCTTTAATTTTACTAAAATTATATATAAATTACTTTTTTAACATATAAAGCAACCTTAATGGGTGAGACAAAAATATATCGACTTCTAAGTTTATCCCCTATTGAGATGAGCCATCCTAACTTATAGGTAGAAAATTATGCAGAACTTTCACTTTTTGTGTTTAAACTTCAGTAACAGGTTCTCCGGTTTTATTGTATACTCTATATCTTCAATTTTCCTTTATAAACTTCTAGGAATGTTTGTCTTTTATTTATATATTTTATTGTAAGATATTGTTATCCCTTTGTATTTTCTAAAGTACAGATTTAACCTAATAAATGAAGATGCATAAAAAATCTTAAAATAATTTAAAGGCGTATCGTTGAAAACCAGATTATCTTATTTTTTTTCTCCAAAAAAGAACATTTTTTAAGATATAATTTCTTTTATAAATATAAGCTTTTTTTACAGCAAATTGGTTCTGGCACATGGCACATGGGTTCTAGATCGCTACAGTAGATTTGGTGTATGCTTTAACGAAATAGTAGAAATTATGATTTAACCAGTTATAATTCAACCAGTTATAAATGAAAATTAATTAATTAGGACAAGATTAAAACATACTTAAAAAAATTTATTAAATGGCTTTTTACGACTTTTATTTAATTAGTTTATGTTAATGATTTTAGACGGAGTAAAGCACATCAGCTTTTGGTTTTGATGTGTCAGTTTTTTTCTTTCTGATATTAAGTATCTAACTAAATCTATTTAGTTAGATCTAATTAAAAAATCTTACTAAAAAACTTAACCTAAAATATTGCATTAGTTTTACGAAATTGTATTATTTATTTACAACATGATTTTAGTTATAATTAATTAAAAACAAATAATTAACAAACAAAATTATAAAGATGTCTATCTTAGATTATTTTTAATATATAATAATGTATTTATTATTCAACTATATATATTACTTCTATATTTTTTAAATTAATTTTTGATTGATTTTTTAAAATTTTTATTTAGTATATCTACATAATTACTAATTAACGAAACAATCGTAACGTAAATTACATTCCGTTAAAAAGATAAAGACATATTTATGAAAAATAATTATACATAAATTAATATTACTTAAAATTCAACAATTTTAAATAAAAATCCATTTATACTAAATTATTATTATCATTATAGTTATCCGCGCTATTTGGTAAAATATAAAAATATTCAATTTTTGGGTAAAATTCAATTAATAATTATATTATAAAGAACAAAAAGCACTTTCTTCACTCTTCTTTTTCATTGACGAATATCTTATTTTATTTCAATTAACAATAATTTTGTATGAATTATCCAAACGAAAATGGCAAAAAGTTTCTCCCGATGCACTTTTGCACTAAAAAGTGAATGAAATTTGAACTAATTACATAAATGTGCCGCTTGCTTTGAACTGAATTATAAAAATGAAAAACTCAACTAACAATAATAATTACTCTTTAAATATTTTTCTTTTTTAAGAAACTTTTAATTGGAATATTATATTGTGTTTATAAAAAGAACGTGCTGATAATTAAACTAAACTCTAACAAATGACCAATTAATGACTTTTTGTTGAAATTTTTCAAGCGCGATAAGAATTTGCATAGGTGTGGGGAATCTAAAATAAAACAATCTTAAAAGTGGGTAACAGTATAAATCATACGCAAACTTATAAAACAAACTGATTACTCAATAGTGTTATTATTAATTATTGATAAGTATGTTTTTATGCCGTATTAGATAATAAATATCATATCTTTAACATTGGCGTGCACTATCATTTTTCTTTAATAAGCGTTTCTGTTTTCTTAATTTTGTAATAGTAAACGTCGTTTTCATTATGCATAATTAACATGAAATGATTCAGTATATTTTTTATTAATTAACAGTACAGGTTCTTCTCGATTAATCTTTGATCTCTGAGATCATTGCCCATTTGTAACACTATTAATAAAAGTATTTAACTTATTTGTTTAATAACAAACCGAATAGTTTTATTTTAGAAATTTCTAATAAGGTGCTTGATTTAAATTTGTGTTAATTACATTTTCTATACGCAGCTAGGAGTAAAAGTTAACAAAGTACACCTTCGATTCAACTTTGAACAGTTTTAATAATAATTAAATTTTTGGCGTTTTTTCCTTCAAGAATTTTTATATAAAAAACTACTTGAATGTTATTATACTTACAATAATTGCTACTTTAGAGTTCATAATTCAAAGGAACATGCAAACCAACACTAATATGACAATGAGAATAGTATTAACAAAACAATGAGCGAAATGATGTTTATAAGAAGGAGAAATAAGTAAGTACCTCATTTAATTTGCAAATTAAAATATAAAAACAATATCCCTTTTACTTTACAACTTACTTATTCTAGCTAACCGATACCATGTAAAAAAAGACCTCTGCACCCAATAAAATAGCATCTACGCCACTGTTAACAATGAATAACAGATAGTAACAAAAGCTTTAAAATCACACAGAATGAGATTGAAATCTGAACTTTGAAACGAACAAAGTATTAAGAAGATAGGAACTTATGGAAGCTATAAGGTTAGTATCAGCAGGATTAGCCACCATTACGTTTCCATGCCCCTTATTGTGTGGAGTTGGTGATCAGACACTGAGTTATTAATATTTATTGATTTAGTTTAACACTAATTGCTTAAGGTGAGTTAATCAATCATTAAAATTCTTCATTCATTATCTTATCGGTTTAAAATACTTACACACAATAACTTGTTAAAGTATATAAGATAAAAATTGATCATTTAAGATAAATAATTAATTTATAGTTAGTGTCAAGTTAAATAAATATTTTTATTTAATCAGATTTTTATTTTATAGTGAAGAAAATTAATAAATCTATCTGTTAATTTTAATTTTAGATGGCACCCCCATTTACTCTGGTACTGGATCCTCTCGATGAGAAGACCAGAGAAATGGCCGAAAAAGAATTAAGAGAAACTCCGGAAGTTGTTAAACAGGCAATTGAAGAATTGAGGGAACTTCTTAAAAACGATTCAACCATCCACTTTGCTGACGATGATGAATTTTTAATGATCTTCTTGAGACCATGCAAATTTTATGCCCAAAGTGCTTTTGAACTGGTATGTAATTCTAAAATATAAATTGTTAAAAAGAAAAGTATCTCTATCAAATTTCGGTAACTAGCCTGTCTTCATTTTTAAAAGAAAATTATCTACTTTTCGAAATAATCAATTAAAAACTTTTTAGTTTTTTCTAAATCAATCTACAAGGACCTCTTTTTTGTGGCTTTTGCGATTTTAGTATCTTTCAATAAATTCTGATAAGGGTTCCGTTACAAGAACAACAAGTCTATTATTTTGATTAAAGAAAAGTTGCGACTGATTATATAAACAAATTAAACTGATTGACATATCGTGCCTTTATGCAAAAATTATCAAACCAAGGTTCTGAAACTGCATTAAAAATTATAGTTAAATTGTTACATAAAATATCACAATAAAGGTTGTCATTGGAGAATGCAATTTCATTATCTAAAGAATTGCAAATTGAAAGGACTTCTTATAACCAACACAATAAATAGCTTCTGAATATAACTAACAATGAGATTCTGTTATTATCAAAGCCTATTTAAAAAATATGTTTGTTTATGTAATTGACTTCCGTTTTTATAAAATACAAAGACTGAATTGTTCCCAAATAAAAATGTTGCGTAGGCTGTCAATCGATTGTTAAATGAATGAATGCAAGGAACTTAAATTTAAATAATTGTTTCATTTAACAAGGTGATTGCCTTATTTAATAATTTTATATTTCTAGATGAAAAGAATAGCAAATTTCAAAGAAAAACATAAGGCAACATTAGCCGATCTTATGCCTGAAGATGAAAGGGACGCATTCACTCAACATAACGTCGTCAACGTCATGAAAGACCGTGACCATAAAGGACGTCGTGTACTCATGGTTAATTGCGGAGGTAAGTAATATTTTAATGAGTTTTGTAATATGCAAACTTAGTGAATACATGATACATTTTTAATAGGTACATGGGACACTTCGAAAGTTACATCAGATCAACTATTCCGTTTATTCTATTTAATTCACGAATGCGCTGTCTTGGAGCCCGAATCTCAAGTACGTGGCGTTGTTGTTTTGATGGACTTTGAAGGACTTGGAATGAAGCAAGTTATGTCATTTAACCCTGCATTCAGTATGAGGCTTTTAGGATTTATCCAAGACGCCATGCCTCTTAGGCTTAAGGAAGTCCATATAGTTAAGCAACCATTCATCTTTAACATGGTTTGGAAGATCTTCAAACCTTTTGTTAAGGAAAAGTTGAACGGCAGAGTGAGTATATAACAACAATGCATTGAGGCTTTTTAAAATAAAAATTGTTTGTTTCCAGTTGTTCTTCCATGGCAGCAAAATGGAATCCCTTCACAAGCACTTGGACCCATCCCACTTACCCAAAAATTACGGTGGACAATTACCTGAAATTGATTATTCTGGAGCTAATTGGTTCCCAGCTATTGGAAATCATTCTGACCACATTAAAAAGATGAATTCCTGTGGACTTGTCAAAAATTAAATATTTTCAAAGTTACTATTTTTAAAAATGCAAAGCAATTTTTTAATGTATGAATCTTTATAAGATTTAACGTAACCCAAAGACTAATTAGTGTATCTATATGTTAATATTTAATTGCTTTATAATTTACAAAAATTCTTTTTACATAAAGTTTTTATAAATATTTTAAAATAGTTTTATAATAAAATACAAGTTTTATTTAGTTTATACAGTTTTTTATTACGTTAAATATGTCTGAGGTGCTCAGAAGAAATCTTGTATGCCTCAAATTAGCTATTTCGCATGTTTGGGCAGCATAAAAACTATAAAATCTTTATGGCCTTTCAAATGATCGTTATTATTGCCCTACAAAAAACACATAGATGCAGAAAATAATAATCTATGTTTCAAAACTCATATAAATCTAGGCTTTGACACTGCACGTTATTATTTTGTTAAGCTGGCATAAGAACTTACAATTGTTAATATAATATAAAACCAAAGTAAGTAAACAAAAAAATATGTAATTGGCTTGGTACAAACAAATAGGAACTTTGAAAGACTTGTCAGCATATCTCAAATCTGAATGTCATTTTTCATATTGGCCTATGTTATTTGAATGCAATTTTGTAGTGGAAGATCTGCAGTAGGAATAAACTGAGACGAGTTGAGCATCATCATGAGTTCTTGTGAAACTAGGCGTCTGGTTAGTCATTTTTGTAATAAACATAAGTACAAAAAATCTATTTTCTACATAAATCTCTCAGCTAACATCAGTATTGTACTGAGATATGATAATAAGGTAATCTTAACCTTCATCCGTTTCATGATTAATTGGTTATTGTTGGCATATAATATCTAGTAGCATTAGCAAACTGAAAATTGCTTATAACAATTACTTAAAATTAAGAAACTCCAGAACACGTCAAAGTAACACTTTATAAAACTAAAGACTATATTAGGAATAAAGGTTCTGAATCAGTCCCTTCCACCAGCTCCAATGCAGAAACGCCAGTTAATGACCTTGATAAATTTAAATAAAAACCTTTGGTCCATTAACCCCTGTCGATGTATTTGCAACAATAGTTGTTCATCTATGATGAACCATTTTGTATGATCTATTTCTCCTAAATGGAGTAAAAGAGTGTAAGGTTAGATTCGGGTTAGTTAGGTTAAGTTTAATTGAGTGGGTCGGGAGTTGAGTTAATGTTTAGTAGTTTGACGAGCAGTGCGACTATCTGATATTTTCCATTTACAGTTAAGAAAAATGGAAAAAATATTGAAGAAATAAGATTATTAGGAAAAACTGAGTTTAGAAGAAATGGGGTTGTATTTGGCTACTAAAATCTCCGTATACCAAAGCGTTTTAATATGAAACTGTTATAATCATTCAACTATACATAAGATACATTTCATATCTCTCATGATCTATGCTAAAATGTAGGTAAAGAAAGGAAGTTGTTAAACAAAAAATGAAAGGATATAAGATTTTAGTTTATTTTCAGTCATATAGAATTCAC
This sequence comes from Agrypnus murinus, assembly GCA_929113105.1. NCBI lineage: Eukaryota > Metazoa > Arthropoda > Insecta > Coleoptera > Elateridae > Agrypnus > Agrypnus murinus. The sequence goes on along the minus strand of OV816028.1, from coordinate 26,342,294 downwards.
AGGTGCTGTCTTTAAAGTGAATGCAGACGGTACTGAAGTATATAAAGTAAAGGTCATTGTAGTTACAGGCTAAGCCGTCACATCCGATCCTGCACATAAAGGAGAGCAAGTAATCAATTATGTTGAAAGCTTAACATAACGTGTAAAAAATCCATCATTTTGGCTTTTCAGAGGGCCATCCACCACTACCGCGCAATCCACCATGCTGATATATGGTCAAATGGTCAATAGTTCCGCAGTAGTCTTTGCAGTCGGTCATCTGCGATGAAGCTGACTATTCAGCAACTACCTCGTACGAAGTCAGTTTACTAAAGTTCTGCATTCACATCTTTACCTTGCGTTTTAAAAACTGACCCCTAATAAACAAAATCACAGAAAACGTCCTACACCACCTATAAGTACCGATGCTACCCCTTTCCACGACGTGTTTCGACATTCGGAGATGAAAACTTTTACTTGTGCTTTGCGGAAGTTTTTTGGATCAACGTATGCTCAGCCTCATCATCTTATTCCTAATTAGGATCTTCTTTTCTATTAATTAGTCCACATCTTCGTCGAAATGGCCAGTCACTGCCCTACTCTAAAAAACTGGCAAATAAATAATGCTTAAGACTAAATAAATTTAACCGCAGACTTATTTTTAAAGATCTACAAAATAAAATTTCTATAAAAATATGTTAAAACTTAAAACTAATTATTCAGAAATTTACATTTTACTTTATATTCTAGAAAACAATAGATTTGATTTAAATTTAATTCTAATTAGCATTTAGTGATTTCCATTTATAAAAAAGCTGCTTCACCTGTCACAAACTGAACATTACCACTTACTTTACAAGATAGAAACATCTATTATTATCACCATTAAAGGAAATGTTATTACGGTTAAGAATTCTTTATGTTGTTTGCACTGTAAAGGTAGGAATTCCCCTATTTATGCTAACTACTAATAATAAAAGTAATTAAAATGTCAGCACTACTACTATCTTTAAAATTATTTAACTAAAGTTCATGATATCACGATATTAGAAGACAAGACTGCATGTACAGTGTACAGGTGTACACGTAGGAGCTTACCGTACAGAGCTCACGTACAGAGTTTACCTTTAAATAGAAAAAAATTAGGGTACTCAAATTTTTATAGAAGGATAGTCATGTCCTGAGAATGTACAAGGACAATACTGCTCTTATAAGGCTAATGAAAATGTATATCATTTCTGGTACGCCAGTTTCTTGACCAAAAAAATACTAAACTTCTGGTAGGTTAATTCCCGAAATCCCACTTCAAATTGATTCTGTTCACGAAAAAGAGAAAAATTGAAGCCATAGAGTTCCAAAACTTTTTTAAGTTAAACTGGCTTTTTCAGAGAAAGTCAAGTATCTGGTAGTAATACTTGACAAGAAACTGAAATGAACTATACGCGTGAAACCAAAGGTAGAAAAAGCGTGTATCGCACTTTAGTAGTGTCGCCGTGCAATAGGCAGACTTTGAAGACCTTCATCAAAAGTCTACTCTATGGCTGTACCCTGCCATAATTAGGCCTATGCTTTGCTATGGTGCTGGTAGTCTGGTAACACAAAGTTAGACAAACCACTACAGCAACCGAAGCCTCACATGCAGCAAAGATTGGCGTATTTGAGTTGTACGGGAGCACTTAGATCCATACCCATCGCTATTTTAAAGACTGTCCTAGGTCTCCCTCCACTGGATATCTATGTGCAGGAGGTGGCACTGGGAACAGCCCTAGTAATGTGGGAAAAAGAGTTATGGAATGACAGAGGCGTCGGGGGAAGGCACTATCACATACTAGAAGAAGCGGCCCAGAGGACCCTTCTTTTCGGTTCAGGGGATGACCTCCTTTAGACTACTTTTGGATTTAAGAAACACTTTATAGTGCAGGGGCATAAGTCAGTATTTCCTAGTCTGTGGGATTTTGAATGAAGGAATAGTATGACTATATGGGATGGATAGCTTATGAACCATACAATCACGTATTACCAGGTGTTTTGCCCGATTCCATGGCAGACGGTCTATATTTTCAAGATGGCCGCCGGAAATTACCTTAATACTTCTTTCCTCTGTAACTGATTTGTGGTTGGTTCTAGGCAAATTTTTCTAATGACCTTTTTTGTTCCAAATAAAACAAGGAACCCAAAAGGTTATTACAATTTTTTATGATATTTTTTTGATATCTGCTACCGTTTGTGAGATATAATCATGTTTTTACACATATCTCTAAGACAATCGCGGCTGACACCTCGGGCTAGAAATAACGCTTCTGGCCATAAAAGCTTCTTTATGCCCTTAATACATAAATAACTATTTTGCACTTGGTCTCATCAACTATGCTAGTATGATAGCTTGGTACTTAGCTGACATGAAACTGTTTGAAACCAAACACCCTGACTTGTGGACGGAGTTTTTCAAAGGAAATTGGGTTGTTAGCAAAACAAATGTACCTGTTTGTTCTTTAGGTACTGACGAAGTTCTTGAACAAGAGAACAAAAAAATGAAAGTACTAGGCGGTGTGGTTAATATCCCTCAAAGAAAACAGGTTCTAACACGATTTTTCTTAACTTCCCTTAAATTTTCAAGGTTCTCAGCCGAAGCAAAAGAAATGTTAGGGATCACAAATAGCAAACGATGGAAACATCACCACCTCACCGCGAGCCAAGGAAAGCGCCAAAAGGATGATGCACAACAGATGTATAATTCTATCATGTCATCCACTAACCCTGCAACTTATGATGAAAATGAACTCATTAACATTTCAACAAAAGTAGTTTTTGATAAATACATCCAGAAGAACATGTCGAGAATGACAGAAAAGGGACAGGAGCTGTACAATACCTTTAAAGAAGAGCGGGTTCAATCAGAAAAATGTAACCTTTGGGCACCAATGAAAAAAGAAAAACTGAAACTGTGTAAAAGTGCACACAAGGTGGTCAAAACAAAACTAGCAGACACTATAATACAAGTGAAGGCAGATCATTCATTGTTCACGCGTTTGGTAATTGTTTCAAGAACTAGAACTGACATTGACCTGCAAGAATGCATTAGTAAATATGAATTTTCGGCAGTACCTCTTTCATTGTTCAACTTAGATGGTACAATGATTTTATCTTCAAACAAACGCAATTTGATGAAGGTTATTGAACAGCAACAACGTTTACACCAAATCAACTCGACTCAGTTTTCCTCACATTGTACAAACGAAAGGTCACCTCTGCCAGAACAAATAATGCCGCGACCTGATTAATATTCAGCAGCTGTTCTCGATGTAATGGCTGAATTGCAAGTCCTGCATAAACCTGCCTATGTAAAGACTTGCCATAAACTTGCAATTGAGTTTAATCGGAAAATAGGACCTTACTTGCTGAAGTACAACGAAGTTCACTTAGTATTTGATACTTACTTGGAAGATTCACTCAAGAATTCTACGAGGAGAAAAAGAGCTGGAAAAGCAATGCCTGTTGAGTACAGAATCACAGACTCTACCAATATCCAAAAAGTAGTAATGAGATGTCTATTATCTCATTGTAAAACTAAGGATACGTTAACAGCATACCTCGCAAATAAAGCCGTATGCATGCACAGAGAATTAAACAAAAACTGATAGTTAGTTGGAGGAATGAGACAAGGTCATCGGATGGAAATGACGTGAGACAACTTCAAAGTTCGCAAGAAGAAGCAGATACAAAAATTATTCTACACTCATTGTACATCTCACGTCATTCTACTATCCTGCAAATATATTCACCAGATACTGATGTTTTCATCCTTTCCCTGTGGTGGTCGCAACTTTTCCCAAAAGACAGCAAGTTTGTCACATGAGTTGGTGCTAGTAGACGATTTATTGATATCAATCTTGTTTATTCCAGTATAGGACCGACAAAAGTTAAAGCATTGTTAGCTCTTCATGCACTTTCGGGCTGTGATAATACTGGGCCTTTCAAAAATAAAGGCAAACTATCGTTTTGGAAAGCTTTCCAGACAGCAGAGAATTAAGGTCTTGATGCTTTGGCATTACTTGGATCGCAAATAGAATTTAAACCAGAAGAAGAACCACTAATCGAGGAATTTATTTGTCAAGCTTACTTGCCAAGGAAAAAATATCAGATATTGGTAAACTGCGCTAGTGAATGTTTACAAAAAAAGATGTGTAAGGTGAAAATTTACCCCCCACAAGGTCCTCCTTAACACCATATATCTTAAGGGTACATTACCAAGTGACGCAGTGCTAATAAACAACACCCAAATCTCGCTGATCCGTCAGAATTTTGATGGGAGAAGTGAAACCAGTATTCTCCTATAATTAGTTCGATGCCATGTGCACCAGAATGGTTACTGAATCTAGTACGTTGTGGTTGTTAGAAAGGACAGTGTGCTGTAAGTTGCAAGTGTAAAGCACAGCATTTAACGCGCACAGAAATGTGTAAGTGTGATGGCGATAAAGAGCTCTGCGATAAAATGATTTTGCAGACAATAAAAAAGAACACCAAGCAGTAACGCGTTATGAAATTCTTAGTGAACAAACAATAAAGTATATCTCAGAAACGGTAACAGATATCAAAAGATTGTAAAAACTTTTTTGGTTTCTTATTTTATTTGGAACAAAAAAGGTAATTTGAAAAATCTGTCTAGAACCCACTACAAACGAGTTACAGAGGAAAAAAATATTAGGGTCACTTCCGGCGACCATCTTGAAAATATAGACCGTCTGCCATAGAATCAGGCAAAACACCTGGTAATACGTGATTCTATGGTTCATGAGCTATCCATCCCATATAGTCATACTATTCCTTCATTAAAAATCCCACAGAATTACATATGCCCCTGCACTATTAGTATATCCTTAGATGCTGAAGATATTGAATAGAGATACCTGAAATATCCATCTATACAGATTGATCCAAAATTAACAAAGGAACGGGCGCAGGTAACTTCTCTGATTAGCTAAACGTTCATATAAGTATAGCACTAGGTCAACATATATCACCGTTCTACAAGCTGATGTTGTCGTTATGCGTGGTGCAAACGCATTACTTAGAGAGCAGCATTCAGGGCAAAATAGTTAAAATAGCTAGCGATAGCAGGGCAGCCCAAATACAAAACAACATTAGTAGTAGTACTCCAATGTCATCAAACACTGGAGCTTGTGACCAGAAATTTAAATAATGTTCTGGAACTCAAATGGGCCAAAGACCGTGCAGGAATATTTGATAATAAGCAGGCTGACTAGTTAGCCAGGCACGGCTCGGATTGACCCTTTTGGGGTCTCGAACCGGCTCTGTCACTTTCATCATCTTTGCTCCGTACTCTAAATAAACCAAAAACCCAAAGTGGACACCGGAACAGGTGGGTTAATATTTAGATAAATGTGATTATGTAAGGGCAGCTATAGAGGCTCCTTTGTTAAAAATGACACAATTCTGTATGCAGTTATCAAGAAAGAAAATGCGTATAATCGTAGGCGTACTTTCAGGTTCCTGTAAACTAAACAAACATATGTACCAGTACAGCTTAACTGCAGAGGTTGTAACTGGGTAGAGGAGACAGCGGAGCACCTACTTTATGACTGCCCTGCAATCCTCTCGATTAGTGGTACCATGTTGGGGGAGTCCTGGCCGGACATGGCTGGAATTCGCAGTATATCCAAGAGGAAATCTTTATCTGTTTTTGATAACGAGCAGACATTTAAAAATTTTGAATGCTCTTTTTCTACTAAACCTTTGGCCCAAGAACATCTAGGCCACTTTTTGAATTCCACCTATAATTACACCTTTTATTGAAGAGGGTTATTCTATCTAAGTATTGAGAATTATAGTCAGAGATCTAAAAAAATCATGGAAATGATTGTTTTGTTTTAACCAAAATCACACAAGAATAATTTATATATTATTCTGCTATTTTGGACTTCAATTCCGGTTACCTTGTCCTCCGGTGAATAAATAAAATAGTTTACAGTGAGGAATCAGTACCAAAAACAGACTTTGTGACACCTGATGGGCATTACGAGTTTCTCAGAATGCCGTTTGGACTCGTAAATGCTCCTGCTGTGTTTCAGAGGGCAATCAACCAAATCTTAGGTTCGTTACGCTTTGAAATTGCTATGGCATACTTAGACGACGTTTTGATACCATCGGTAGAAGATATGGATGTTATGAGCGTCAATGTTTCGAGGAAGATTGGGTACTTTCCGCTCAATTGCAAGATGATAATTGTCGGAAGTTAATAGAAATCTTGTCACAACCATCAAGTAACGTCGAGTCAGAGGATATATATAAAAACTATTGCCTAAAAGACAACCGTCTATACAAATTTATAACTAGTGGGCGGAAGTGGGTGGTACCCAAAAGTTCTAGACGAAGACCCTGGAACCTGTTAGTGCACGCTATTGGTTCCCTGCTAAGAGAAGTTACATCAAGAATTATATTAAGTTATGTTTAGGATGCTTGTATAATAAGGCACCATCCGGTAAAAGGCCTGATAGGCTTCACGCTATAGAGAAACAAAACGTACCGATGATTACACTACATATTGATCATCTGGGACCATTCATTACGAGTGTGAAGAAAAATGCCTACTTGATAGTGGTAGTGGACGCTTTTACCAAATTTGTGTTTCTAAAAGCAGCGCCAAACACAAAGTCTGTACCAGTAATACGGTTCCTTGAAGAGATAGTCGAGATGTTTGGTGTTCCAAGGAGATTAGTCTGCAATTGAGGTACAGCTTTTACTAGCAAAAGCTTTACTGAGTTCTGCCAAAGTTCGGGTATTAAACGGGTACTCTGCGCCACAGCGACCCCAAGGGCCAATGGACAAGTTAAGAGGATGAATCGATTTATCCTGTCTGCCCTTACGGCGTCAACGGAAGACGAGTCCCGCTAGGATGAGTCTGTCCGAAGTGTTAGGTTGGGAATTAGCACTACGATAAATTCCACCACTAGAAAATCGCCTTACGAGGTTTTCTTTGGTTATCGCCCCCGAAGCGTAAATGATTCTTTTCTCACGTCAGAGATTATATGCGATGAACGGCAAGACCTACCGATGTTGAGAGAGGATATATAAAGTAACCCGGGATCGACAACGTTTGCAGAAAGAATATTCCGATACGAGGCATGCCCCTTTGACGAAATTTACGGTTGGCCAACACGTGCTCGTTCAAGCAAATAAAGGCTGTAATGACGGACAGGGCAGGAAGCTTGAACCCCATTACAAAGGACCCTTCGTAGTTACTAAAGTACTTGATAACGATCGGTACGTGGTTGACGAACTACCTGGGTCAAAGCGCTGTACGACTGCATCTGTCCTTCAGATAAGATGAAACTTTTTGTTACGACGGTCTCACAAAGTGAAGCTAGTAAGGCTCATGATTAATAGATAACTAGTTCAAGTATGATATTAATTTTTTGTATTGTTTGTTTCAGTTAAGACAGCCTTCACGAGGTCGTGAAGTTAGTCAGGTTAGCCGACTGTAACCCCACATCTGAACTGTAAACTATTTTATTTATTAATGCAAACTATTTTATTGAACCTATCGTATGAAAGGTTGCCTTCATCTTTTTCCTGTAAAATATCCTAATTAGTGTTAAGTTATCTGTTGTTTAATAAAATAGTTTGCATTAATAAAAAGATAATTTACAATCGGTTGGCCAATGCTGATGTCTGTTGATAAGTCGAAGCTCTGTGCTGGGTGTGTCAAAAAATTTCCCTGCGACTGGAAGAGTCGTACACCCCAAAAAGGGGTAAGACGTTTCGATGAAGCCGGTGGAAATCCAAATGGTTAGCTCCTTGTTTCTTGGCTTTTAGGATAATGCAGGATAAATAATTAATTAATACTCCACGTGGTTATTGGTACTCGCTGATAATAATAGTATTAATGATGTGATGCCAAATTTATAGCTGACATTTGGTTGAGTGTTGTTTAGAAAAAAGTTAATACAGGGTCTCCCATATAAAAATACGTAATGCATTCCTCCATAACGTTTCCTGTAGAAAATTAGCCTAGTATTTTGTATATTTCCAGCTAATTCAGAAGAAAGTTTTGTGCATAATTTATATCACATAATAGGTATTATTTGGTATAATATAGGTATCTATAATTTTAATTGAAGACTGCAACCCCCTTTAAACTATACGTAGCGAGTGTGACTTAGGAAAACGTAGTATGTTAGATACATACATACAATAGATTAGATCACTCACTATCCCTCGAGATTCAACTTCATACTCGTTTTGCAATTAATCTCTTTTCGCACTTGTATTACAATATACTATTTGTTTAGTTTTTAAAGTGCAATGTAATACAGTGTAAACCATAGTAACCAAATCTATCTTTAACAGTAAAACTAGAAAAAAATCTTCAATATTTATCGATACAAAAGACAACAAATAGTCTACATATAACAGCATAATACTATTCAACAGCAAAATTTGTTTATAAAATACCATGTAAGACCTGTGAAGAACAATATTGAAAACTAGAATCGAAGACCACAAAAATGACAGTAAGTTAAAAAGAGTACACACAGGATTAGCAAAACATGAAAAAAAAAAGAAAACCATACAATCGATTTTGATAAAGTCAACATAATGAACAAAGATAACAAATTAAGTAAACTGATAATAAAAGAAGATAAATGTATGCATAGCAAACAGTTTTAAACGTTGATTTAAAACTAGAAGCAGAAATGATAAACAAAAATTTCACAAGTGTACATAGAAGATAATTTAAAACAAAAATATTAAAAACGCAACAAATGAAGCAATAAAAACATCAAACTTAGTAACTGATGATACACAGAAAATATATGCATGTTAATCTAATATGTATTACATTAAACAAATAACTGATGATAAAAGTTTTACAATAATCCAATTACAAACAACGGAAAAAGTTAAACACACATACAAAAAATACATCAACTATAAAAATACTTAAAATAAAAACATGTAATGAAACGAAGACAATTATTAGATGTAACCAATTAGGCCATTATTTGATTTGATTTATTATCTAAAAGGTTACAACAAGTAAAATGGCAAAACCACTAATCCACACAATAAATAAAAACCATACAAATTTGAAACACCTAAAACTAACTAAACAGATTAGTATAGGTCATTTTACACAACAAGAGAAAAAATGAGACGTAGTACTTACACCACGAAGTATACATATTACATCATCATACATGAGTACTTGTAATCAGAACACTAATTATTTTAGTTCCAGATATTAAAAACAAACGTATAATTTAAATAATAATCACAAAATCAATAAATAAAAACTGTAAGTAAATATTAATACAAATTAATAGACAATTAAAAACAAACTGAATAAATGTACCTTCAGTCCTGCACCATACGTAAATAGGAAGGTGAATGTGGGCAACTGGGTCACCGGGGTGACTGGGCACAATACCGTAGTTATTTTCCTATTAATCTAGTTGTATTTAGGCATATGAAGTTGGTATATAGGCACCCAAACTTTCCTAGGCAGCGGCCAGGAGTCCATTATTGTGCCCGTGGCTCCCCGCACAATTTTTTCTTTACACGGTAGCAAATTGCTGATAAACAACACGGTGTAGTGATGACTTTAATAATAATTGAAGTAAGCGTATTTTAATTGCTAATTTGATACTAACTAATAATATTTTGATAATACTTAGATTTCCCAATAATTATGTAGGCTTTATGGCCTAGTTGACTCCGAAGATTTATAATTTGGGGTAACTGGGCCATAATTCTTCGGACAACTGGGTCATAATGTCCAGTTACCTACATGTTCAACTATTGTTTGCTGATAAGTCAGTTTGATAAAAACCACATTTAAAAAATTTGGTTTTAATTTCGTCACACTGACTTATTTTGTAAATATTTTCCACACTTTAATATTTAGAATTTTAATAATACAAATATACGTATTTTGTATTTATTATGTTTGCTGATGTTTTCTGTGTCTAAGAAATAGATAGATATTATCACCGGAAGACGGAGAAGGGTGCTCGCAAGAAGCAAGAAGCAAGAAAACTCGTGGGCCGTTTATGGATTTTTTTGATCTTTTAGAGAAATTGCTGATTTGGATCTAAGAGGGAAACCTAAACAAATATCCAACTGCGATAAAACTGATCGATCCTCCAAAAACCAAAATTGTTGGTAAAACTGGAATACCGTGCACAAGAACTACTTCAACGTCCAACCGAGAAAATACAACAGTTTTAGTAGACTGCTCTGCTGCCGGTGAAAAGCTGTCTCTGCTTGAAGTATTTAACGGGAAAAATATTATGGAGACTTGGTTGTGCAGTTAGCCCAACTCTATTGATAAAATTGCGTATGCAGCATCAAATAAAGGTTGGATGAATAGTTGCAGAAATGTTTTTTTAACAAACATTCCCAAGCATTGACCAGCCTTACTAATTGTCGATGGGAATGTATCACACATTGCGGTTGACCGTATACCTATACAGTTATCCATCAATGAAGTTACGATCTTGAAGTTACCCCCGCATTCTACCCATATTTTGCAACCTTTGGATGTGGGGGATTTCAGAAACATGATACATACATGGGACAAAGAACTGTGTAAATGGAAAAAAGCCAATCCACAAAAGAGAAGAGATAAATTAGTTGCTAAGTTCAGAATATCAGAAAATGTAAAGTAATAATATTATAAATAGAGTCAAAGCAAATGGTATAATTATATCAAGAGAAAGAAAGTGGCCCAAACAGGAAGCAAATTTTTGTTGAGATTTCGAAAGCAGACATCGAAAAATACAAGCAACAAAAACAAGTGAAAACTGATTCTAATGGTCAATTTGATGATGTTCCCCACATTCAAGAATGACCAAAAGTTGACGTAAAAGTAATGGCGAAAATACAAAACCAAGAATCCATAACAAAAGACAATCAACCTAAGTATCTGATCGCAAGAAGATTAGAAGAACTGCTTAATGTTCCTGTTCTAAAAGCAAGTGGATTGCAGGTGAATCGATTGCAGCAGCAAGCTATCCCAGGGCCTTCTAAACCTAGGACTGGTGGCATTCCATGTACAAACACACACTCATTTAAAGTACCTTTTTAAAATTTAGTATGAAACCAAAGAAAACCATCAGTCAACGCAGAAAGAATATTGTAATTATAAACTGCGACGGTTAGTATTTCCTGGTAAAGTTTTGTCAGTTAAAGGAAGTAAGGTTCACATCAGTTACATGAAGAAGAGTTAACTATTTGCTATTCGCTTAACAAATATTCCTGAATTTCAGCTCCGTAATAATAGAGGGTCCTACGCTGTCCCAGAAACGGATAGACTTTGTTCTTACAACAAGTGTTGGTTTTATTGCTCGTGGAACTGTTGCATTTATTAAGGTAACGACCTAGAGAAAAAGATGGCTTGTAGCTTAAAATGTTGCAGATGACACAATTACTTCCTCAGTTAACAATACTTTCAAGTCAGAAAATAGACCGGGATGATACAATTACGTCAAAACATCGGGTAATTACAAAAACTATGTAAACGAGTCTCGTGTAATTTAGCAACTGTTAGCTGAGACACCCAGTTACATCTTGCTAGGATGTCAGTAATTTTCTATTCTACGTAGAATAAATTAAAAGCAAAATGATGTAAAATGCGGCTTAGTTACCTACATTGACCTTTTCTGAAACTTTATACTACAAAAATGTGTACATACCAGCAATGAAACCAGCAAAATAACAATGTAAGCAAAACGAATCAGCACTTTTCTCATGGAAAATATGGGTTTAAGTAAAATTGGCTGAAAATATGAAGATGACAGATTGGAACGAACTCAATATTGTGGATGTTATGTGTATTCCGCTTTTGTTTTAAATTTAATTGGACGTAAAAATATAAAAATTTTGTTTTTGAGATGGTATTGTGTTTTAGTAACGTATCCACTCCAATTCTGCTTAAAATTATGTAAAAGGCGAACAGAATGCTAGCTCGCAGAGAATAAATTTAGATACAACAGAAACTTAATCTATTTTATGATTTCACTCTGACAAATAATACCTTAATTGCATCAAGGTTCTTTAAATTTCATAAGTTCAAAGGTCAAATAAAAGCATGAATCGGTTTTGGAAGTATAGTTCCATATTTTGGGAGAGTTAAATTTGTTTGGATTTTGAGTGATTAATGACTTTGTGCATCTTTTATAGATTAGAGAGAAATTTCGTCTAAAATTATTATTGGTGGTGGATGATGTCATATTTAACGTTCAATTGACTGAAGCAGTATAGGTAGATCACTGCCCTTAATACTCATCACAAAATTGGAAGATTCTCCCTTTTTGGGTATGTTTAGAGTAGTCAATTACAATATAGAGAGTACGAGAGCACGGTCTGTCAAGTAGCGTGACCTGACGCACACGCGACAGATGCGTTCCTGTTAAATCTGTATTAGGGAAGAATACAGTTACGTAGTGCAAGGTTGTTACAAATTTACTGTTCGTCGGGTACATGGTTTAAATCTTTTATTTGTAAAATTAAGTGTATGGATAAATTGCATTGTGTTTACCGTTTTAACGATGTTAATTAAATTAAAAGAAGGGGTTCTATAAAGGTTCTATTTAGTTAAACATTCTCGAGAATTTGTCTTGATTGTGCTACCACTGTAGCGATGGTGTAACACCAATGTAGTGTTACGGTTACTTATATGACTCTCTTGTAGGAAGTAATAAAACACAAGTAATAACTTTTATGAGATATTTATTCCACATGTTTATTATTCTCGTTGCCTAGTACCATTCCGTATCTACGCAATGAATGCAAGTTGTGAGCCATTCACAACATTTACCCCGCCCGGTCTGAAACGAGGGTAATACATGAAAAGGAAAAAATACGGAATGGTATTTTGGAGAAAAAATTGAGTATTTTAAAGGAACTTGAATAAAGTTGTAAAATGCTCCAGCTACAAAAACTCCACTAGGTAGTATACAATAAAAAACTTAAGTTAACTAACAAAACGGAACTTGCGACGGCAACTCTTGGAGCCTGTAAACAGAAAGGAAAAACAGAAAAGTGTTCAAATTTTCAAAGTCAACAGATAAAAGGTTTTCAAAAGTTGCCTTCGCGTAGCATTTGAAATCAGTTCATTGTTGGCTTAACATTATAAAGTAACTAATCTAAAAAATATGCAGGCTTTAGCCTATCTAACGAGATAGGGCCAGTGTGATTTTCTAAAGTGGCGTATTGAACTGTCCGTTCTAACACTTTATAGGGGCCTAAGTAACTGTCTTTCATGCCCAGAGTGTGCGTGTCATTACGAACGTACACGTGTGTGCAGTTGGTCAAGTCGCTGGGGACGAAGGACTGACCGGAATACGTTTTTGTAAAAAAATGCTTCTGCTTCCTCATACGACGCTTGAGATTGCCTATGAAATTAGGGAGGTTCATGTCGTTAGCCAGTTGTTCTTCTTCAAAGAAATCTCCAGGTAGTCATAACGGGGTAGCATACAGGATTTCTGCAGGAAAAACATTAACTTGCGATTTCAGTGTTGCACGTAAGCTCAAGAGAATCCAAGGGAGATTCGTTCCTGTAAGGTTCGTTCCTCGAACCAGGAGGAAGTTCCTGTGGTTTTAATGGATTGTTTGAGTGTCCGATTAAAACGTTCGATAACGCCCTGACTAATCGAATGGAAGGCCGTGCATTTGACGTGTTTAATTCCTAACATGGCCTTGAAGTTAATCCATGCATGAGAAAGGAATATTCTTGCATTGTCCGTGGTGAGATACCTGGGAATACCAAAGCGGGACACCCACGTGTCGACAAATGCAGTGATTACTGACTCCACGGAAGAATCCTTCAGAGGAATTGCTTCCGGCCACCGACTGTAGCGGTCAATAATGGTAAGGAGGAATTTATAACCTCCCGAAGAAGGAAGGTGTACTAGGTCGAGATGGACCTTAGTAAAACGTTCATCTGGTTCTACAATAGATTGTAGAGGGGTTTTCGTATGACGCCGAACTATGTTTCTGACATTCGGCACAAGATATGACCCACTTCTGAATATTGTGGTGCATAGATGGCAACAGATATTGCTGAGTAATTAATCTTTTAGTAGCACGGATGCCAGGATGTGCGATGTTGTGTAGTTGTTGGAATAAGGGATACCTGAATTTGAGCGGGATATAGGGTCGTGGTTGGCCTATACTAACATCCACCCAGAGGTTTGATTTGTTGGCAGTTTGAAGGGAAATGAATTGAAAATTACTACGAGATCGGAGCTGGTTTAACTCGGGATCTTGTTCTTGAGATAGAGCGACTTCGTCGTAATTAAGATCTGGTCCAGGGGCGTTAATAAGATTAACTCTTGTCAGAGCGTCCGCCGGAATATTCTCTTGACCTTTGATATATTGGAGGTCAGTTGTGAATTGAGAAATAAACTCTAGTTGTCGAAACTCACGTGGTAAATATTGATCACCATTATTTTTGATCACCGTACACAAAGGTTTGTGATCCGTAAAGATTTGAAAGTCTCTGCACTCAACGTAGTAACGAAACTTCTTTAAAGCAAAGTATATTGCAAGAAGTTCCCGAGAAAAAATACTGTACTTTTGCTCTGTGGTGGTTAACTTCCGGGAACAGAAAGCTAGTGGTTTCCACATGCCATCTTCAAACTGTTGTAATACTCCAGCTATAGTGAAAGACGAACTGCAGCTATACTAAGAGAGTTATTAATTCGCGGATGTACCAATAAAATAGCGGTAATCAAAGCATTCTTCGCGTAGCTAAAAGCTTCTATTTGCTCATGATTTAACTGGACAGGCTTTAGCGAAGCTTTACCAGGAATAACTATAGAGGTTAACGGTGCCAAAATTTTCGCACAGTTTGGTACAAATTTATGGTAATACGAAATTAAGTCAATAAAATTGCGGAGTGCTTTCTGACTTGAAGGCAATGGGTAATCAATTATAGCCTGGACTTTGGAAGCCATTGGTTTGATACCGCGTGTATTAACGTGATGTCCTAAAAAATCGGAAGAAATCGCAGGAGTAACGATTGACTCGGAAGGAGGAGTCAAAACATTAGCCTGAGCAGAAAATAGTTTGCGTTTAGTGCCAGTCTTAACTGGGGGGGTTGTGGAACCTCGACTGCGAGTTCGGACGGGCTGGACATCTGCTGTGTAAATGACCCGCTGAGCAGAGCAGTCAGTGAGAGGATTCACTGTTGGAGCTGGAAATTGACAACCTTGGCTGCGGGTTCGGGCGAGCTTGACATCTGTCTTGCAAATGACTCGTCGAGAAAGGCAGTCAATGGTTAGGTTGTGCTGCTGTAAAAAATCAAGGCCTAGAATGGCTGTAGGTATGTCAGCGACATAAAATTTCCAGGGGCATGGCTGTAGGCCAGGAATCGGGAAATGTAACCTCAAAGTTACAATACCTGTCACAGGAATTGACGTGTTGTTCACGGCCATAAATGAAAGGTTGGCAGGCGTGATGGTTTGGTTACAGGAAACTGCAACGTGGGTGGGTAAAATGCAATAATCATCACCAGTGTCATCCACAAAATTAATTTTGTAGGTTAGGTCCTGTAAAAAGATTGAAGAATAAGTGATTGGTAAAGGAGAAGTTGGAGGGATTGAATTAACCTTGCATGGCCCTCCCTGGAGGCCAGGAGAGTGCGAAGTTAGTTTTTTGTTTGGTATGAACAATTTCCCGTACAATTACGTGCATTATTTTGAAAGCGTCTGTGATAATAGCACGGTTGCAATTGGGAATTGGCATTGCCCGAAGGCATGGAACGGCGTTTATTGAAATGATGAGGAGTTCAGAGAGATGGTGGAAGTTACAGGGGATCGTCACTTGTTCATGGTAGAAAGCTCATTGGAAATGGTAGTAAGATTAGTCGTCAAATTGTCTAGCTTAGCTTCTAATGCAGGAGTAGTTAAAGGTTGTGGTGCCTGTTGCATAGAATAAATTAAATCTAATTTTTCTACAAAGGATATTAACGGTAAGTCATTGAAATTTAAGGATTGCATCTTAAGATGGTAGTTTAGCTATTAAAAAAATCTTTGGTTAATTCCTCAGTTAAATCCAGATCAATTGCCAATTTTTGGATGTTAAAAAGTAGTTCTTTGACACTACCAGAGAATTGAAGAGTCTCCAAAAGGTTATTAATTCGAGATTCTCGTGGTCCTAGGACAGATTCTATCACTGCCCGTTTCAAGGTAGTGTATGGTCGTTGTCTAGGGGGGTTAATGGTCAGGTCGCGATGAGCTCCTAAAACGTCGAAAGGTAAGTTTAGTGTTAATAAGTTATATTTGGCGAGCTCATCATTGATCAGCATACGAGTAAAGTATCTTTCTACCAAAATAGAATATAGGATAAAATATAAAATAAAAAATTGGAAATGGAACTTTGACAGTCGCCATTTGAAATATTAAATAAGTAAGTAAAAATAATTTGAAATATATCGGATGAGAAGGAGCACTAGTTCCGGTTCCAACGGTCACCTCTAAGCAGCCACGACAAGTCTTAAGCGAAGCAGGTAGCAGGATCTCACGATGACAGAAGTCGAGTAGTATCTGATGACAGACGATGAAGGGAGAACTAGCAGTTGTTTACCTGGAGAATTCAGGGCAGCAGGCAAAGGACCAGTGCTGCTAATTTCTTCTTCAGGAGCGTAGGGTCACCAAAGTAGCGATGGTGTAACACCAATGTAGTGTTAGGGCTACTTATATGTCTCTCTTGTAGGAGGTAATAAAACACAAGTAATAACTTTTATGAGATATTTATTCGACTTGTTTATTATTCTCGTTGCCTAGTACCATTCCGTATCTACGCAATGAATGCAAGTTGTGAGCCATTCACAACACCACCTATTAAAGCTAAATTGTTTTTATGCAAACTACCGGATTTAATAAATAAAAAGAGTTTTTTCATATTATGGGCTTAAAGCTGGTTGTAAGTGTTAACTTTCACAATTCTTGTAATAGGAATCATTAACAATTGGGAGCTCTTTTTGTTTTGATATTAAGCTCGGCCATCGCCCAATAATGATAAAACTTAGTAAAACAAAATAGATATTTTTACAGTAAGTATAAGTGAATTATTTGTTTACATGGTTGAAGAGATTTTAGTGTGTTACAATTGATGCCCAATTGTGGGATTTTTGTTTATTGGGAATTTATGGGAATACAAGATACTTATTTGAAAGAAGAAAAATATTTAGTTTGTTTACACAGATCCATACGTTTCGGTCAATACGTTCACAATGCATTAAAGTTTAGAAAACAATGTTGTGATATTGTTACATTCTTATGATGTATTAGTTGATGTATAGTTAAGATAATCAATTAATATCTTGCGTTTCGTAAGCACTCGAAAGTGTCTGTTATCTAAAGTAAGATTGTTTTTGATTTGTTCAAGAAAATTATTTTTATTTGGCATTTTATCTATATTAGTTATAGTAAAAATATTATATAATATTAATAAAATACTTATCAGATTTATAAAACTCGGCGTATTAAAAGGAAAGTATTTCGAGGTTCTCCATAAATTTCTCTAGATTTTTGCAGGAACTATCCGCACCAGACAGCTATTAAGCAAGATTAAATATTAAAGTTTTAGAAACCTAAAGGAAGATAGCATTTTAATAATTTCCTATTGACAATGTCTGACAGACAAATTGTAAGAAGTAATTATACAGTTAGGAGTTATACCAGATATAAATATGCTCCAAATAAAATCGTTATAAAAGTGTATAACTATAGCGTATATCAGATCTATATCAGATTGTTTCAGTGATTCAGCTACAATTATCTAAGAGCAAATTCAGATATGTATGTGTAACTAAAGAAAACAAGTTCTAATGATTCAATTTGCGATTATCAAACTATACCTGACCTTTATGCTACTTTTAGTTATACCCATGGAACCAAAAAAAGATATTTTGTTTATCACTAACAGGTTTTCTCTAGCAACAATGTATTTATGTACCTATGATAACCTATGTATATGAAAAATTGTATAATTGCACCATTGTATAAGGAAAATAATAATATTGCATTCTGTTACCCGTCATACAAGCTATTTAAGGTTTGCGTAGAAGTTTTTTTTGCGGTAAAAACATATATCGAAACATCTAAACAGGCCGTCTTCAAAAGATGTATGAAGACAAGTTTCTCCCTAGGAAATCTATTTCCATAAAAGAATGTTTTAATTACTTAGCTCCGAAAAAAAATTCATATACTAGCTGAAAAAATAAAAAATATGTTGTATACGTACAAAAAATCAGCAATAGAAATACGAAAATGGTTATTTTAAGTAATTTTATTAAATTAAAGAAGGCAACATCTATCAAACGTCCCTAACAAACGTGTCAAATATATCATGAACGAGAAAGCTCTGGTAGAGACACTTTGAAGACTGCTTTCTATTCATTTTCAAGTCCTCTGATTTTGAAGCGTATTGCTTGTAAAATACTGAACCAAATTAAATATTTAAAAAGAAGCAAGTACATTTGTTTCTACATACAACAGTAAAATATTATATTTGTAAGTGGTATACTGTTGTTTTTATAGGACGATACGTAATTTTTAAGGACAATGTCATTAAAAGTAAGTTAAATACTTTTTTTCTCACAAAGTATATGCTATATATCTATGACATTTTTGTAGGGGTTAGAAAGAAACCTTGCGGTTCTTATGCTATTAATTTTTAGACAAAAAAGCGTTTTAGTTAAGATTTTTAAGTATAAAGAATTTACTAGTTGCTCGTTTATAAACTATTTTATCCACGACTATTATAGAAAGTTATACATTCCGCACAATCTAGTAACCGTGAAAATGACCCATTGCTTACAATCTCTTAACTGAACGGTAATGACCGTGGAAAATTATTTCCTATGATCACTAGTTCTATTAACACGCAATAGATGTCAGCACATGCAATATTATAATATTATTAATTACTTGGAATATAAAAGTTATAAATTTTAGATAAAGGTAAATTTATTTTGTTTAAATAATGTTTTACATTAAATTATATTTTGAATGCAAATCCATCTAGGAAAATTATTTTTCCGGCGGGGAATCGAACTCTGGGCCGACTGCTTGCTAAGCCAGACCTTATACCGTATTTATTGTTATTTAATTAACGTAAAATTGATTAATTTTGACATTATTGTATAATTGTTAATATAATATTATTCATTATTATTGGTAAATTACAATAAAAGCAATCAAAGCTTTTATAATTTGCTACATCATTCACAGTGCAAGCGCGATGGGTATACTTAAAACTACCTTCTTTGTCATCACAATATCTGCAATGCCAGATTATGTTTACATTGCGCGGCAAAGGGGTTAGTAACTTTGAAATTGAATTGTGATTGTTTATAAAAAATTACTTTTTGAAAACGAGTACATACATATGATTGTTTAGCAGTAAGTATTAAATAGTAGATTGACTGAGATTATACAGATTGTAAACGTATTATTACTATTGTCTTTCAAATTTAATATTTACTTTTGTCGTTTCGAAATTGTAGATTTATCAAGAGTGAATCCGATGATGGGAAAATGGAGTGTCTACTTATACACTTCCAAACATCTTAGAAGCTGCTCACTTAATCTTTAATCAGAGATTTCACGTAAAAAATATGAATACGACTATAAATTCTAGGTTAAATATTTTTCTTAGCTTTGGGTGGTTTATTACTTTGTTTTTGTGGTCATAGATAAAGTATAGTGTGTAACGCGTACAAAATCACCAATTTCACACTTGTGTGATTGCGGCATTTAACTTCGTCTTATGCCTCAACTTCTTGACACTCTTGAGAAATTGGCACTTTTCTGCACTTGTAACACAATATACTATTATTCAATTTTTCCTTATAAAATCATGTTCAATCATTTGCTTGGATACACACCGTTAAAGCATTCGCTTTAACACGTCGCGTATTATACTAGTGTTTAAAATAAAGGTTTAGTTGGCATATATTAATCCTCTCGCGCTTGCGTAGTCGATTTTAAACTATACGCTTATTAATTAATTTGGTTCCGTAGTTTACTAGCAATACGCTTTCAAAGCCAGAGGGCACTAGAAAAAAATGAATAGTAGATGAGTTGAAGATGATAGCAGGACCGGCCGGTGATGTGCGTTGAGGAAATGCGACCTTGATACCTTCAATTCGGCCGACTGACTGCCCTTCAGAGCTGGGCACGAATCCTCTCAAAAAGAAATCGTATCACGGATCCAAATTCTAACAAAGGATGGCTTAAATGGGATAGTAGGGCACCGATCTAAGATACGCGTTTTATGGTTTAACCTAGTTCTAACCTAACCTATTTCTTCGGCACTATTTAAATTACAATTGTAATAATCAAGCTACGTAGCTAGCCTCAGTGGATTAATGTTTGCATGTTTGCTTCATAATCTAAGAATCGCAGTTCGATCCCCGGACCGGCTGGTAATTTTTCATAACGGAGAAAAATTAAAAACATGCCTTCTTCTTGGATAGGAAGTAAAACTGTAGGTTGCGAGTCAATATGATGTTTGACATGCTAAAAATTCCTACTGGGGGTGGAATTCTCCCAGATTCGGTTAATTCTAGTAGGATCGGTCAAATGTTCATACTAGTCGGTGTCATGTGGCACTAAAGATCCCCGCCATCCTGATTCTTTGTCTAAAAATAAATAAATAAAATAATCAAGCTAACCATTCGCTAATACTAAAGCTTCGTCATACTGCGACCACTAGCTCCAAGATTATTGTAGGTTTTTATTTGGTTGCGATTTGTGTGGAATTAGTGTACAATTCGTGTTAATTTGTGTGCAGTTTATGTGCAATTGGTGTGCAATTTACGTACAATTTGTGTCCAATTGGTGCAATTTGTGTCCAATTTGTGCAAGTTGTGTACAATGTCGTGTGCAGTTTATGTGCAATTGGTGTATAATGTGTATGCAGTTTGTGTAATATTTGTGTGGAATTGGTGTAGAACATGTGTACTGTTTCTCTGCAATTTGCGTATAGTTTGTGTAATTTGTGTACAATTTGAGAGCAATTTGTAAACAATTTGTATGCAATTGTGTGCAATAGGTTTGCAATTTGTAAGCAATTGTGTGCAATTTGGGTACTGTTTGTGTGCAGTTTGTCTACAATAATTTGCGTACAGGTTGTATGGAATTTGTGGACAATTTGTGTGAAATTTGTGCACTTTTGTGTGCAATTTAAGTGCAATTTGTATGTAATTGATGTGCAACATGTGTGAAATTTGTGTGCAATGTGTGTACAATATGTGTGCAATTTACGTACAATTTGTGTGCAATTTCTGAGCATTTAGCTTCTAATTTGTGTGATTTGTGTGCAGTTGTACAAATTGCGTGCAATTTGTGTCCAATTTGTTTAGAATTTGTGTCTAATTTGTGTGCAGTTTGTGTACAATTCGTGTGTAGTTGTGCAATTTGTCTACTGTTTGTATGCAATTTGTGTACCATTCGTGTGCAATTTGCATACAGTGTGTGTTTAATTTGCGTACTTTTGTGAGCAATTTGTATGCAATTGGTGTGCAATATATGTGGAATTAATTTGCAATTTTTGTGCAATATGTGTACAATTCGTGTGCAATTTTTGTGAGTATTTAGTTTGTAATTTGTGTGGAATTTGGGTGCAGTTTGTCTGCAGTTTGTGTACAATTCGCGTGATTCGTGAGCAGTTGTGCAAGTTGCATGCAATTTATGTACTGTTCGTGTGCAATCTGCTTACGATTTGCGTACAGGTTGTGTGGAATTTGAGTACAATTTGTGTGGAGGTTGTGCGCTTTTGTGTGCAATCTAAGTGCAAACTGTATGCAATCGGTGTGCAATCGGTGTGCAATATGTGTGAATTTTGTTTTGCAATTTATGTGAAATTCGTGAGCAATTTACGTACTGTTTGTGAGCAATTTGTGTTCATTTTGTAAGCATTTTTTATTTTGTAATTTGTGTACAATTTGTGTGCAGTTGTGTAATTTGTATACAATTTTTGTACTGTTCGTGTGCAATTTGCGTACAGTTTTCGTATAGCTTGTGTGCAATTTGCATACAGTTCTTGTGCAAATTTGTGAGCAGTTTGTACACTTAATGTGTGTTATGTATGCGAATTTTGTGTAATTTTTGTACAATATGTGTACAATTTGTGTGCAATTTTGTGACCGATTATTATATATTATTAATATATATATATATATATATTTTTTATTTATATTTGTACAAAAACTAATATTTTATTCACCATGGAAATGTGTGTATATGTGTATTGTCTAATTACAGTGGGTTTTTGCAGTTCTTTTTAATAAAACTTGAAAATAAATCAAAATAATTTCTAAACTTTTAGTTTCTAAGTTACAACTTAAACACAGCTTCATAGCTTCATATATTATGTATAAGATGTACATACTGTTATTCTTTTGAAGAACCATTTTGAACAAAATGTGGTAGAAACTACGGTTTGAAGAAATCAGTCATTTATTATTAAATTATTATACTTATATAGGTACGACCTTGAATAGGTAACCTTATCTTTATTATTAACAGAAATAAAAATTTCTACCTACTCTAAAAGTTAAGTATATAATAGTACTCCACTTGAAGAAATCAAAGTAGCTTATAAACAAACCTTTGGTATCTTTGTAATTTTCCTTAGAAATAATAAAGTACTTTTATAAATTTTGAAACAAATCCATCTACGTTTATATGAACGTGATGCAATCAACATTAAATGATTATGATTAAAATAGCTTAAATATATACACATATACTATGTAATTGTTGTCTATGTTACTGTAATCATCTTTTTTAATTAAACGGATAGATAGGATCTATCGTAGATATCAACTTACAATTCATTGGGAAAATGTAACAAAAAGAAATGTGATCCTGTTAGGGTTAAGATAAGATAACTTCTTTCAAGCAACAACTGCATAATAACAGTAATAGTAGACAGACTAAACATTAAAAAGCATATATCGTTACTGAAATTCTTTCTATTTAAATATGTAAAATATGAATAGAGAGGCGTATAGATAGATTAAGTCACAATTAATGTACTTTAAGACTGTTAATAACTATCGTTAAAAAATACTATGAAGACACGTCATGATTTTTACTTACAGATAGTGACAAAACTCTTCAAATCAAACTTTGAGCGACCAAAGTTTTGTAATGATAATGAATTGTTGGTATTTTATAAGGATAGGCTTCTGCTATCATCATCATTTCTATTTCGCCCTTCGTGCGGTTTGAAGGTCCAGCAAAAAATATTTATTGCTTACATAAAATAAATTGCGACAAAAGGTATGTAAATATTATTATTTTTAATTAATAAAATATTTTTAGAAAACAAATATTTTTTTAATTTAAAACAGATGTCTTTCAATTTGGAAATTGGACCTCTCAGCGATGATGTTAAAGCTCTCGCAGAAAAGGAATTGCGCGAAACTCCTGAAAATGTGAAGAAGGGGATTGCAGAACTTAGAGAGCTCGTCCAAAACGACCCAAACATCAATTTTGATACTGATGATGAATTCTTAATTATCTTCTTGAGACCATGCAAATATTACGCTAAAAGTGCATATGAATTGGTAAGTAATTTTGATTTACATTTTGTAAGTTGTAATTTGTCTTAATTACTGAACAAATATATAAATAAATGTATGAATGACTAATGACATAAAAATCACTGCTAATATATTTTTTTCTTTTGATAAGGACTAGTTACATTACTATTATGAATTTATTTACTAATTATTATAAATAACGAGGAATTTTATTAATAAATTATTTAATTTTAGATGAAGAGAATTTGCGACTTCAAGGAAAAATATAAGAACTTAATTGGAAATCTCTTACCCGACGATGAAAAAGAAAGCTTTATGAAATACAATGTTGTAAATGTCTTGAAGAATCGTGACCATAAAGGACGACGTGTGCTTATACAAAACTGTGGATGTAAGTCTTAACATACTTCTATTAAACAATCAAATTTTAACATTAAACTCTCTTCTTTAGCGCTATGGGATCCATCAAAAGTATCTGCCGATCAAGTATTCCGCATGTTGTACTTAATGCACGAAGCTGCAGTTTTAGAGCCAGAAACCCAAATACGTGGTGGAATTGTAATCATGGACTTCGACGGTTTGTCCACTAAGCAAGTAATGGCTCTTACTCCAGCTGTCAGTATGAGACTTCTAAGCTTCATCCAAGAAGCCATGCCACTTAGATTAAAAGAAGTTCACATTGTTAAACAACCTTTCATCTTCAACATGGTTTGGAACATCTTTAAGCCTTTCATTAAAGAAAAGCTTAAAGGCAGAGTAAGTTAACTGCTTGAATTAAAAACTAACAGTTGCTAAATCTTAATTTTTTATAGTTATTCTTCCACGGAAGTAAAATGGCTTCTCTCCACAAACACTTAGATCCAAAATCCTTGCCAAAGAACTATGGTGGTGAATTACCTGAAATTGATTACACTGGTGCCAATTGGTACCCAGCCATTGAAGATCATATGGATCATATGAAGAAAATGAATGCATGCGGGTTAGCAAAGAAGTAATTTTCCTTTCGAAGATTAAAAAGTATTAATTTTACTATTTAGAAAATAAATATAGTATACTTTATAAGTAAAACTAAAAAATGTATTAATAATGTTCCTTGAAATATTAATAAACAAATGTAAATATTACACATTCTTTTTGTTGTGTTGGCAATTAATATCTGCATTAATATCTACGCATACATCGTTTTAAAACGACAATTAAATTTCAAGGTTCCGTCTATTTTTGCTATAGTGATAATAAAACAGATGATTAGAAAGAATAACAAATAGTGAAAAATAGTAAAATAGATCTACAAGTAGCTGGAACATAGTCGATGAACCATGGTAACCTGAGTACTCTTAATAAACAGTAGGTTATGAACTAGGTTGAGGTTGAGAAATAGGTTCACGGCCATTTATTAAAGACATAATCAATAATTTCATAATCCTAATTTCCTAATCAATTTTATTTTATTTTTTATTTTACACATGCACTAAAGGAAAACCAACAACGAAAGTAAAATGTTCCCCATTCTAACATGCTGCACAATCTCACTCACCCATAATTGAGGCGGTTGAATCATCCAATTTGAAGACTCAAATTCAAGACTTTTTTGTACGACCATGCTATTTCGGATTGTTTACCATACTTGGTTTTAGAACAGTAGGTTATATTTACTGGTTGCTAAGCAAAAACGCGTCGGTAAGTAATTACTTACCGTTCAGTTCTGTTAAAAACAGAACGGTAAGTAAATTATATGTTTGTTTGTTTGTTTTTGGGCAAGGAATCAGGATGGCGGAGCATCTTTCGTACCACAAGGCACCGATTGCTATGATAATTTGGCCGACCCTGCTAGAATTTAGCCGAATCTGGAGGAATTTCACCCCCAGTAGGGATCTTTATCGTGCCAAACATCGCATTGACACGGGACCTACACTTTTACTTCCTATCCGAAAAGAAGGCATGTTTTAATTTTTTCTCCGCTATGAAAAACCACCAGCTCGGCCGGGGATCGAACCTGCGATCTTTGGATTGTGAAGCAAACATGCAAACCACTAATCCACCGAAACTGGCTATAAATTATATGTAATTTATAAAATAAATGCATGATCTTTAGATGTCTCTTTCGCGAGAAATCATTTATTTTCTAAATAATAGGACTATTTAAAAAAATGTATGTGTTTATTTAAATTTGCTCAGGCCTCTTCAATATCCCAATTATATTCGTTTTCAGATTCACTCATTCTCACGAGTTTGACAAATATCGTGACATTAAAAAATAATAGTATTTACAAACGTATCCATGGTAACGACAAAACCTGCTTAATGTTTGGTGGATATACAGGGCAAAAATAAATTATCTTAAATCTATTTTTTTCGGGGATATTTCCTTAGTTAATACCTTTGTATTCATAATGGTCGTACAAAAAATAGTATAAGCATCTCAAACAGAAAGGAGTTTACCGATCTCCTCCAATATCGTCCTGCCAAACATTGTCGTCGATCGGTAAACTGTCCTTACTGTTCTTGATACTTAATATACTATTGGAATACAAGTAATACTCCTCTCATACCACTTACTAGCCTACCGCTGCGCCGGCCGGCCCTCGCAATCATTTTTAATGTTTCATTACAATAACTTTATGTCAGAAAGTAACTGTAGATTGCATATTATGTATTTGTATTGTAGGAGCTAATAATCACATAGGTACTAATGTCATTTTGTTTTAATGGAAGCAATGTAGGTAACTATACTGCGTATTTGTTATATTTTGAAAACCGAACAACTATGATCCATGGGGTTATACTGATGAATTCCACCTGTTTCTGGTTTCTTTTTCTGAAAAGTAGTATCAGTTTTGACCTCTAAGTGTTTCTTCTATCAGATAAAAAAGTTTAAATTTTCTACGGATTTTCATATGTATTGTGCTGAATAGTCCACAATATTTTATCAAAATAATTTTTTAGTTAAATTAATAAACCGCCTTTTCTTTAATATAAGAATGAGATTCCTTACTGTGTATTTTATCACATAAATGATTATAATGTTTTGCCCATAATTTTTTTATTATAGAGACTCTAACCTTTTGTTTAATATAGTATGTGATTTTAAACTTTAAATAAGATAAACTTTAATGTTTTTATTGATTCCGTTATTTTGCTAGCTTCTATTAATTTAATTTCAATAGAAGATGTATGAAATTTTTTTAAAGTCTGAGGTTTTGTGTCTTTTTAAACGTTATATTTTCCTTTTAAAATATAATACTGAGATCAGAAATATTCTTTACTGCCAACATTGAGCACTCTTTATAGTTATTTCAACAATAAAAGATGTATCAACATGCTTCTATCCTTACTTTACATGGTAAGTTTTGAAATGTTGTGAAAGAATACCACTTGATGCTATCTAGTTGTAAATGTAGAACTTCCAAAGATTGTATAGGTAAGTAAATATTTGCTGCTCTTTCTGTAATGTCTTTATAATAGTTGCACTTTCACTTTACTCTGCTTTTTGTAAAATAACTATACTTATTTTCAGTTGGACATATAGCAATTCTCCAGTTTCTACTTCTTTTTTTTAGGTCAACTAGATTATTATCTTGATCTCTAAAAGTTGATTACACCTTAAGAAAAGTTAAATCCTCCTGCAGTCTGGATCTTACCAGCCCTAAACGTGAATCTGAATCTCATAAACAAGATACTTATTATTCTTTCCCCCAATGATAATAACTGGGACACTTTTCATAGTAAGTTTCTATTGACAGTTTCTTTCCATTACAAACAATATTTACATCAATTACATAGACATTATTTTCATTTTTTAAGTATTTAAATTATAATTTTAGGCAAATTTTCTGTAACTAAATTTGATTTGTCTTTTCATTTTTTGTTAAAGTTTTCTTATTAATATTATTTTGTTTTTCTTCCCCTGGGAGACGATTATTCACTTTGGCGTTTTGTTACATGTCTATAAATCGTAACAGTAGGATAATAATTATCTTTTTTCTCTTTTTTGGCTTGATGAAAACCTTGGATGTAGTACAACAATATCAATAAAGAAGCCTCCTCAATAAAAAACAAAACTTCATATATTCATTAATTATAACTGAACATTTAAATAAGTATGTTGATAATTCTTTCTTTTGAAATGATACACAATATAAGTAATTTAATTTAAAAGATTTATCTTTTATTTAGATAATCTGAAAATTATCATCATAGTATCAATCCACCCACGATTTAAGGATACTTTGTTCAAGAGCTAAATTAAACTGCTTTGACCATATAATTGCAAAATATACATAGTTTAAACTAACTGAAAATAATCTTTCAGACGGAAATGACTCGCTGTCATAAAAGACTTAGTCATAAAAAAGAGAATTATGTCAGAGAATGTGGCAAAATGTACTCAGTGACATGGAAATTTTAACATCAAGAAAGTTTACGAATTTTCTTACCAATCTTGACGGTGTTTTTTATTTATCGTTCTTTTTGATTATTATTAACATCGTTTTCATTGTCGTTCTTTTGTTTCACGTGTTTTAAAAGTGCGATTATTTGTAGAGTACGACAATGAAAGAATTATCACTAATCGAGCGTATTCAAAGTAAGTCAATTGTTGTCTTAGGGGAAAGAAGTATTTTGTTTAAAGAAAGTGTAAACCGTTCTAACCGTAACCAAATCACGATTATGCAATATTATCAAGCATGGAGTATGGAAGGCCAAAAACAGCACAGAAGAGGAACCGGGAGTCAAAGACGAACAAATGCGATGCAGAATCGCCACCTTCGAACAATGGATGCAGATCCAAAGGAAACTTGGAGAAAGGCGCGATCCTCAATTCTTTGTTAAAAGACTAGTGCACTGCACCGTAGGAGTTATGTTATAGGCTTCTATTCCAAGTCCTTCCTTTGTGCGACGCCGACGGTTGGAACGCCCGCTCCTCATCTAAGAAGAGCTTTTTTGGATTTTTTCAAGAATTCCATGTTAACGTTATCGTTTGGCCACAATTTCTTTTGACTTGACGCCACTCGAGC
The DNA here is from genome assembly GCA_929113105.1 of Agrypnus murinus. Classification (NCBI taxonomy): domain Eukaryota; kingdom Metazoa; phylum Arthropoda; class Insecta; order Coleoptera; family Elateridae; genus Agrypnus; species Agrypnus murinus. The sequence continues at coordinate 26,313,719 of OV816028.1, read as the reverse complement.
ATTGTGGGATATAATGGGAAATAAGTTGAGGAACCTAGTTAACCCTCCGCAGACGCTAGAAGCTCTCCGGCACGAATTGCAAGTTACCGGATACAGAAGAATCACCTACTGGAATCCGTACCACGGCAATTTAGGGAATGAGCAAATAATAATAATAGGGCGGACCAACATATTATTAAAAAATTCCATAAAGAAAATTCAAAAAATTAAATTAATCCTTTGTTCTTTTTCTTAAGAATTAAAATTAATCAATTACTACCTTTCAGTAGCCATTTCTGACAGAATTGGCTAAAATATTTCTACTTCCTCTTACCTTCCTATGAAACTGTTTCTGATTATTTTTGAGTGATTAACTAAAAACCGGAAAGATGCCCTTCCGGAAAATATATTTTATTATCAAGAGGCAGTCTTCACAGACGATCCAGGTCGATCAACACACATCTTGAAAAACAAAGATTCAGTATCCCGAATGGAATTTTAAAGGACCCAAACACACGATACAATCGTACACAATCTGGCTGGTTTGACTACACGGCGTTTTCAGGTTGGATCGAGAAAATGGTTATTCCATGGATCAGAAACTTGGAGGGCTGAAGGATATAATCGATAATAATTTACCCACGCACCTAAGTGTCCATGCATATTTTATAAAAATCATCCTTGATATGGGATTGTTGACAGGTCTTGTTAACTGAATGTGAAACTAAAAATTAAAAGATTTCCGTTAATAAAACGAGCTTTCCGGTGTTACTTACTTAGAAAACTGTTAGAAAAAATTAAATATAAAAACCTACTAATATTGAAAAACTAACACAACTCCCGTTGTGTGAAATGCGAAAAAAATAAAATCAGGAAAATTGGCTCAGACAGAGACAAAGCGCCTTACGCTGCGAAAATGGTAACAGTTAAAGGCAAACTGTAAGCAAACGAATTGTAGGTCTTAAAAAGGTCTGCAAAAAGTTCCTGGTGGTATATATATGTCTCGTAAAGATTAATTACCATCAACATTTCAAATTTCAAAGGCAAAAATTTGAAAACTATGTGAATTTCAAAAAGGAACAAATTGATCAAACAGCTTTTTCGACTGAAGAGGGCCACTTTCAATTTCGACGTATGCCCTTTGGATTAAAAAATGCTCCAGCCACATTTCAACGAGCTATAAATAATGCTCTCATAGCACTAACCCCCCAACAATGCCTCGTTTATCTTGACGATATTATTATTTACTCTACTTCTTTACAAGAACACATAACCCGCTTAAAAAATGTTTTTAATCGATCCCGACAATCAAATATCAAAATTCAATTAGATAAATCCGAATTTTTACATAAATCCGTAAAATATCTTGGTCATATAATAACCTCGAAAGGAATAAAACCTGACCCTTCTAAAATTTCAGCCATTAAAAATTTCCCTGCCCCAAAAACCAAAACAGAAATAAAATCATTTCTAGGATTATTCGGATTCTATAGAAAATTTGTTAAAAACTTTGCTAAAGTAACTAAATTCTTAACTGTTTGTCTCAAAAAGGATAGTAAAATTGTACACACCCCTGAATTTCTTCAAAATTTCGAACAATGCAAACAAATTTTAACTAATGAACCGTTACTTCAATATCCCGAGTTTAATAAAAATTTTGAATTAACCACTGATGCATCTACGAGGGTGGTCCCAGAAGTACCCGACCTGACCAAGAGGTGGCGGTAGTTGTTTGAAAATATCACTGTATTGGGAAGTACGCAGTCTATAAAGCATATGTTTCAAGTTTGAAAGCGCCACGTTGTTCAGTATTTGTTTGGCAGCCATCAATAGTGAACGTTGTCAGTGAATTTGTGAAAATGGAGAAATTGGTCATCGTTATGTGATACAATACTTTTATTTGAAAGGCCTCAGCCCAACCAATATAAAAGCTGAACTGGATTCTACTCTGGGCGAGTCTGCTCTTTCGTTTACAACAGTTAAATTTTGGGTAGCTGAGTTTAAACGAGGCCGTACGAGCTGCCAAGACGAGCATCGCAGTGGTCGACCAAAAGAGGTGACGACTCCAGAAATGGTGAAGAAAATCCACAAAGCGGTACTTGATGATCGTCGACTGAAAGTGCGCGAGCTAGCAGACATTAAGGGCATTTCAAAAAGTGCGGTACATCGCATATTGTCTGAAAATTTGGACATGAGAAAGCCTTGTGCAAGATGGGTGCCGCGTTTGCTCACACTCGAGCAAAGACAGTGTCGTGAAAATGTTTCAATTGAGTGTTTAGCGAAGTTTCACAGCAACAAAGCAGAATTTTTGCGCCGTTTCGTAACAATGGATGAAACATGGGTCCATCATTTCACACCCGAGACAAAAGAACAATCGAAACAATGAACTCAAAAGGGAGAACCGGCTCCAAAGAAGGCGAAGACCGTTTCATCTGCAGGCAAGGTTATGGCGTCGGTTTTTTGGGATGCGCGGGGAATAATTTTTATTGACTATCTCGAAAAAGGAAAAACTATCAACGGTCAATATTATGCAAACTTATTGCAACGTTTGAGCGAAGAAATCAAGCAAAAACGGCCTCATTTGGCTAAAAAGAAAGTGTTGTTTCAATACGACAACGCGCCCAGCTCACAAATTCGTTATTGCAATGGCCAAAATTAATCAATTAAAGTTTGAATTGCTACCTCATGCAACATATTCGCCAGATTTAGCCCCCTCGGATTATTTTCTGTTCCCAAACTTGAAAAAATAGCTCAGTGGTCAAAGATTTTCCAACGATGAAGAAGTAATGTCAGCAGTTAATGGCTATTTTGAGGAGCAAGACAGTTCTTATTATAAAAAGGGTATCGAACTTTTTGAACACCGCTGGGAAAAGTGTATAGAGCTGAAAGGAGATTAAGTTGAAAAATAAATAAATCTTTTTCCAAAATTTTTGTGTTTTCTTTGTTGGGTCGGGTACTTCTGGGACCACCCTCGTAAATATGCCTTAGTTTCAGTATTATCACAAGATGGAAAACCTATTTGCTAACGAAGCTGAACAAAAATATTCTACAATAGAACGAGAACTGCTCGCTATAGTGTGGGCATCTCAACAATTTCGCCCTTACTTCTACGGTGTCTTCAAATTATACACAGACCATAGACCATTAATTTGGCTTAGAAATTTAAAAGAACCAAATTCTAAATTAACCCGTTGGGTACTCAAACTAGAAGAGTATGACTTTGACGTAAACTATTTACCAGGAGAACTAAACAAGGTAGCTGATGCTTTGTCACGCATTCAAATCCAATACTACTAAAGTTTAAGTACTTTTAAAGTAGGTCATGTTAGAGATGGGCTCATTCGACTCCAATACTACTAAAGTTGAGTGTCCGAGCCTCATTCTCGCGTTCTATAAGGGCTAGAGAGATGGGCTTGGGCTCATTCGACGCGTAATTTGCCGAGGATAATGCACGACCGTTTTAAAAGTAGGTTATTTTTTAAAGTAGGTTATGTTTTAACATTTTTTAAATTAGGTTATCTTTTAAAAAATCGATAAATGCTGATTCTATCGTACTATTTAGTGCTATTGAGTGTTATTTGGTACTAATATGTGCTCTATCGATAGAGAATCGATTGGAGATTTATGTAGGTCATGTAAATACTGACCTACTTAAAAAAAATCGATAAATGCTATTTCTATCATACTTAAGTGCTTAGGCCCGTAGGGCCCATTATCCTAGTTTATCCTATGAATGTTGAAACCGATAGACTTGAAACCCCCGAACCACAAACTTTCACCAATATCGATAGTAGACTAGCAAGCAGAGCTAGCACCCCTGATATTACCGAATTATTCGACATACCAATCGCAAATCCTCCTGTGTTAGATAAACCTCGTATTAAAATACTTTCTGATGTACAAGTAAAACCACCTGATAGCCGGCCCAACATACCAAGTACTAAAAACAAAGACGAAGACAGTAAATCCTTTACAGATACAATACATACCCAATTATCATCAACCCTAGTAATAGATACCTCTGACAAACCACTACAACGTTTTAAACATCAAATTGAATTCATAAGAGCCCAAATTCCAAGAAAAATCCGTAGTACAAAATATGATGGAAACGTTCATTACACTGTATTTATCAATGACCACAATAAAACTGATATGTTTAATAAAATACTAATCGAACATTGTGAACCTAAAACTCATTACTACTGTCACTTTCCTGATAACGAACTTTACCTTGATTTCTCAAATTCCATCGCAGAAATAACTAATGAAAACACACCCAAATTCCATCGCTGTACCATTCAAGTTACATATATTATAGAACCCGAAGAAAGATAAAATCAAATTCAAAGTTACCATTTAGGCAAAACCAATCATCGCGGAATTAACGAAACTTTAGAACATATTAAACGCAAGTATTATTGGAAATCTATCAATAAAGATATCACTAAATTTATTAATAAATGTCAAATTTGTAAAAGTCAAAAATATAATCGTAATCCGATTAAACAACCTTTTCAACTTACACCGACTCTTAATAGACCATTTTATACAGTACATCTAGATATCTTTCGAATAGGCAATAAAAGTTATTTGACCATAATCGACGCCTTTTCCCGATTTGCTCAAGCTTATCCTATTAAATCTCATAACCTGATAGATGTTATTGAACAATTACTAACTTATATATGCGTCTTCACAGCCCCAAATATAATTATTGCTGATGGAGAATTTAATAAAAACATATTTAAAGATTTCCTAACTCTTCACAAAATCAACTACACACTACAACCCCACTCACCACCAATCAATTCGCTTGTAGAACGTCTACATTCCACTATCATCAAACATTATCGTTTATTGACTAATATACCAGAACATCAAAAAATCCAATACTGTATCTTGGCTTACAATCACACAATTCATTCAAACCTTAAGCTAACATCTTTTGAAATAATGTTCGGGCACACAGAAAGCAAAAACCCATTCGACTTAGATTATACAAAAACCTATTATCATGATTATATGTCGGAACATAAAACAAGAATGCGCTATCTATATGAATCATTGCAAAAAGAACAAACGGACACCAAAGAAAAACGAAATATAAAATTAAACCAAAAGCGCGGAACAAAAAAACTTGAACTAGGAAGTAAAGTTCTCATTACGACTAACACTAGAAATAAAAAGGACCCGAAATTTTCTGGACCATACACTATTTCCCAAATTTTTGAACATGATACTTATGAATTAATACCCCCTAATGAAGGACCTCAAATTAAACGACATATAAACGAACTATTACCATTTTCAGGTTAACCATTATCGCCTGCTACATCCCCACAACCCAATTTGTGACCAGTGACGTAATTATCGAAAACTTAGATAACAATCCTGGACTTTATCCATTAAACTTAGGTAACACTATCCTAAAAGAAAGCGAATTTACATTAATTAAGACTATAGATTATACACCAATCATTACTCAATATGGTATGCTTAAAGAAAATTTAATAAAAATCATTATTCTTTTGGAAAATCAGCAATACCCCATCGAACATAGGTAGTTCACTAATATTACTGACATATTAATTAATCATAATAACATATTATTAATCATTAAACAATATTTAGACAAAGCTGACAAACTTATCGATCAATTATTCCCTCAAACACAACATACAATCCAAAAACGAGGACTCGTAGATGGCTTTGGAACCATTTTTAAATTCTTAACTGGCAATCTGGATGCCAAAAATGGTCAAAGATATGAAACATTGATTTCCAAATTACAAAAAGTTAGTGAAACACAAACTAACGTCATATTAGAACAAGCTAAAATTCTTAATGACACTATTTTCACTATAAAGAATCTAGCCAGCAATCAAATGCTACTCAATGAAAACCTAAACACTAATAACAAATTGCAGAGACTATGGTCTATCACTGCACTACATTTTAAACGGTATCTCCAAACCATCCATTTGTATTTGATTTATGTTAATACGTATTTCGGTAACAACGTTTTCGCTTTATATAATCAATCTATACGTCGACGTTTAAAATATAATGTTTGGTAAGATGTTTCTTTAAGAATATGTAATATAAGTTGCCTATACTAACAGGATTATGTTATTTTAGTTGTTAAGACAAACTGCTAAATTATATGCATTCATAGCTTTTGCTTATTTATAACCTTTATTGATTATTTATTCACAAAAATACCAAATGCGCGGAAATTTCGAAATGGTTTTTCTATTTATAAAGATTTTAAATTAATCTATGCAAAGTTAAGTTTCTTCAACAGGTTAACCAAATATTATTTAAAATCTTGCGGTCCATAGAGGGGATTGAAAATTGAAAAATATATATTATAAGTATATAAAAAATGCATGCATTTTCTTTAATCATACACGAAGCCAATAAATTAAATGTTACTTCTGTTATGTTTTTAACTGCATTTATGTTTTATAAAGTAATATTTTTGTAATTTAGCAAAATCAATTACTAAACTTGATTTAAAAATAATTATATTACATACTTGTATAATTAATAATTGTGATTTGTTTACATCTCAATGTAATATAGTATGTACCAGGCATGACGATTATGAATATCCTTGTTAAATCATAACAAAATTGGCAATACATATTTCACCTGTATATTACAATATAACTAAAATACAATTTTTAATAGAAGTATAAGATGATACTGATGCATATGATGAAAAGATGAAAAGGAATATATTTCTCAACATTAAATAGGAAGTAATCAAATGAAAACATAAATTTACTATAATTCTCATGTAGTTTAATTTTAACCTTGACAAGTTCTTTGTTGTTTTAGGTTTTTTTTATCATTTATTAAACTTGACCAGTATTTATTTAGCCGTAAAATAAGGTAGATACATATAATCTAGATTGCTGACGACAACTGTTTAAAATGAATAGATTTTGCTATAACTTAATAAATTTTATAACACCGTTGATTCCCTTGATGCAAGTCAAAGTAAAGACAATGTCGGATTCTTTTAGAGTCAATCTTGAGATTAACACTGAATCTGGTTTACCTTGGGACACTACAAGATCATAAAGACTGTACTATACTTCTGTAATTATTAAATTGGAAAATTGTGACAAAGCTAATCATTACTTTTTATAATTATTTGTTCTTTTGTTGCCATCCTTGATAAATAAAATTAGGCAGGATAATTTAAACTTGTTTTTAAAGAGCTTAACCCTTTCATTAAATTCGTATTTTTTATTAATTAGCATCAATTAACTTTTAAAATTTTATAAGTGCAATTAAGAAAAATAATTTACATACTTGTAACGAGTTCAATTTTGTGGATATTTATTTCGCTTCGTTTTAAATTAAAAAAATATATAAATCTGCAATATATTCCTTTGTAGGCAAATAGACTGTTAGTTTGAGACATATTTATTTAATATTAATATGTTCACAAAGGAACAAAACGCTTTGAGAACTATAAATTAATGCTTTACAAGTCATTGTTATGGTTTAGATTCTGATAACGCGCTATAGTCTTAAAGTCTTATGGCTTTTTGTACATTTTAACAGAAGTTTGGCAGGAAACTTGACCGAATTTGTTATTGGTAGCAAGAATATCTATATTGGTAGAAGTGTTATTGGATGAATATTTCTGGAATTGGTCTCCTTTTCCTATATCTTAGAAAGATACATTTCTTACTGCAAGGCAACAGTCTAAGGGGTTGTGTAAAAGCATGAATCCGCGGTCGTTTAGCTTCAGGCGATTAATGTGTTTCGATTTGGCTAACAGTTTGTGACATATTACCTTGAAACCTTCGGTTTGATTTTAAGAAAGTTCTGGGTACAGTATGATTTAGTTGGATTTATTATTTGAACTCTTGTGTGTGAGAATTTAGAGTTTAATAATCTGTAATAAAATTAATAATAGGTAATAAAAAATTAATGGTGTAACCTAAACTACTACGAGGAATTAGAGAATGTGTGTCTATGTTCTCTTCTTTCACACTTATTTAGTGTCAAAGTTTAGGTGTCCTTTGTGAGAATTTTTCAATTAATAAATAATATTAGATATTGGAAGCTCTGTGTCTTACGAGGGAAAGCTGATATATTCGTAGCATCGCCCCCTTCCAACTGAATTGCAGGGTTGATTCGACATATAATGGCCACGCCTCCTTTTATAAGTATAAATACAGACAGGCATTGAAATACGATTAGTTGCTAGCAAATGGTGAAACGACAAACATCACTATGTCGACCGAATCAGCGCACATAACTCATCTCGAACACCGCTCTGTTATTGAATATCTTGTAAAAAGTGGGAAAACACCAAAAATCATTTTTGAAGAAATGTCCAGCGTTTATGGTGAATCAAGTCCATCATATGCAGCTGTCAAACAGTGGGCTCGTCTATTCCAGCAAGGGCGAGAGTCGATAGAAGACGACATTAGACCTGGCCGGCCTGTAACGGTTGTCATTGATATAAATGTTAATAAAAATGGAAAAATTGGTATTAGAAGACAGACGAAGCAAGATATGGCAGATAGCTACGTCTCTAAGGATTAGTAAGGAATGAGTTGGTGAAATTTTACACAATCATTTATTTATGAAAAAAGTCAGTGCGCGGTGGGTGCCCAGAATAAGGAACCACGGCTTCATCGTGCGCAAGAATTTATAGACCTGGCAAAGAAAAATTTAGACGAAATTTGCTCCCGTATAGTGACCGTTGATGAAACTTTGTTACGTTATTATAACCCTGAGTCAAAACAATGGATGCAAGGAGAAGAGAAGCCCACAAAGAAGTTTAAAGTTGAGAAGTCAGTTGGAAAGGTTATGGCTACGATATTTTGGGACTGCGAGGGAGTTTTTTTAATCGATTACTTACCCAAAGGTACTACAACGAATGGCCCAAATTATGCAGCTCTTTTTACACAGGTGCGCCAGGCTATCGCGGAAAAAAGACGTGAAAAGTTGACTAGAGGTGTTCTGTTTCTCCAGGACAACGCACCGGTTCATACCGTCCATATTTCCAGGAAGGCCTTAAACACAACTGGTTTTACAGAACTAAATCATCCACCGTATAGTCCGGACCTGGCCCCCAGTGACTTTTTTATTCTCTAACTTGAAGAAAGATCTACGGGGTAAAAGATTTGATGATGATAACGAGTTGAAGTCAGCTGTTAACGATCATTTTGCAGGGAAAGAAAAAGACAATTTTTTAATGGTATAAAAAAGTTGTATTCACGTTGTGAAAAATGCGTTAGTCTAGGTGGGGACTATATTGAAAAATAAAGCTATTTTTAATTTTAATTGATGTCTTTTTATACGTCAGACTATGAATTTATCAGCCTTCCCTCGTAACGACGAGTATAATTTTCTTAAAAAAATCATTAATAAGTGTGGAGCCAGTTTGGTTTTGATATCAGTTCCGTGATATCCTACAGTAGTAATTAAATATTTAAAAAGGAAATAATAACAAAGTTAACAAGTCCTACCTAAACCTCCCACTAAAAAAGTCAATTGATTGTAACGTCCAAAGTCTCAGATTTTATAAAAAAGGTTCAGAGTTCAATTACAACTGATACATTCCAGCATCTTGGGTATAGACAGTGTTTGTTTATATGTAGGCAGTAACCCAGTTTATTTGTAAAGTAAATGACGAGAAAACAACCATTTGTGTATGATGTTCTCCAATGAGTGCATTTTACCGAGCAGGGGTTGTTATAGCATTGCTAGAATTTACAGACGTATTTAAGTGGTTTACCTTATGCAAATAATCTTCATTGCCATAGATTTATAAGAAGAAATATTTAAAAGAATCAAAGTAATTATAACGATTATTGGTAAAGATCGGTAAAGATCCACCAACCTCACTTTTGTGTTGTTTTGTTTTGTTTACAAGCAAGTAAACCTACAACTTTCCACCGCAAACGATAAATAATACGTTTTCAGTGCAGAATGCAGGTGGTAAAGCTTGTCTTACTCTCAGTAGGGAATCGTTTTGCATTTATTCGTTATTGTTTTATTTAATCTAATCTAATAAACACTAAAAAAAGTGCAGATAATAAATAAAGTCATAAAACACTTTTCTGTAGTCTGTTACCCACTGGATTAAAAATACTTTGAAGTATAACCAATAAATATTAAAAAATATTTAGCAATACTTGAGATAACACAATCCTTATCTGTAACACCAGTGTGAGATTTGGGCTATATCGTACCATCTGTAAGTCGCGTGCAGTCGCACGATGGCTCTGCGTAATAATATTAATCGCCCCCTCCCTCCCGTACAAGCTTTATCTTATGGGGCCTGGTTACTGGTTAGCCAGGTAAAGGTTTGTAGCAATTATTATTAATCCTTCCACAAGTTCTGTATTTTTATAGACTTTCTTCTGGACGCAGTTTCCCAGTAATTAATAATTTATTGTTGCTCGTTTTTTGTTAGTTTGAACACTTATTTTCTTTAAGGCCCATTTATGAGCAGTAGCAAATTCCCGCTTTGGTGTTCAAACATGTGAGTCGTCAAGTACAGCGAGAGCGACCATAGATGGCAACAGTGCACAGTTATATCTGTTCTCATAAGTTCTAAACGAGTGATATTTCAATTGCTACGTTTTCTATTCAATCGGCGCGTACCAATTGACGTTACAGAATACCAAAACCAATTTGAATTGTTAACTTGAGTACACATCAATTCGATTCCCTTCAATAATTGCTATGCATAACAATTGATATGAAATGGTTTTTAGAAAATACATGTCATTGTCTACTCCAAACTAAAGAAGTAGCCATTACGGTGTGTATTTACTGTTCACGATGTTACGCGATGTCCAAAAATGACCAAAACACACCGTTTTGACCAGATTCGTATTCTACAAGGACAATTCTATGAAAATCACCAAAAACTTGTTCAGAACCAAAATCCTTGTTGTAAAGTACCTTTATAATGAATATAAACAATAAAGATAAATGACTTTGATAATACTATTTTTTTCACAGTAATTCTCAATGAGACATATATTATAGTTTCGTAGCCAAAAGCATACATTAGAAATTTATGTATTAGTTGTTTTTGCTCAATAGCTATTTCACATTTTAAAGATAATTTATTTTTATTTCACACGTTTTAAATATGTAAAAACGTGTTACAATACTAATTAATGAAACTAGATCGACTACTTAGTACTTTTACTTACTATTTTTTATTGTTTATATTTACACATCGCAAAATAAATTTGTTTTGGTAGGCGAGTCAATTTAATGACTTAGCAATATAAAGCTTAAGCTTGTAAATTACTCAATTGTTCACACTTTACCAATTTTATTACTAGTAATGAATTGAATTCTAAACAAACATCCTTAAAAACGTCAGGTACCTATTTCCATTTGCAAATACTCAAAAATTTATTTGTTTTGAAAAACGTTAGTTTTATTATTGCACATTCTTTTACCTAAAGTGGTTCCTCAGTACCAAACATGACCATATCTTATTACTGCAATTATAACAACAATATAGGTGTAAATGATTTGTTGATAAATCTGAACAACACAACTGCAAAAAATTAATAATCAATGTGTTATGAAATAGATTAATTAAAATTTCACAATATTTAGTAATATTTATGTACCTGTCAATAGTTTTGATATCACGTATCATTAGAAAAGGCATGTGAAAGAAAGATAAACAAACAGGTTGCTAAGGCCATTTACAAGAAATGGGTAACTAGATAGAATATACATAAATATACAATCTATCTAAATATTGAATATTAACAGTAACAGAGATTTCTTAAGCTCAATCTGTTCTCAATTTTTTATTAGAAGTAGGTACCGTATGTTTGTATATATGTCAAATACTTATAAAATGTCTAGTGTAAGATTTTAACGTTGTTTTGGAGTGTCAGTATGTGGCTATGTTTCAAAAGGTGTTTGGCATAATAAAATTTTTCTGTATGTTTATTTCCTTCTTTGTATTTTATAAACAATTGGCAACAATTTGGTAACAACCTGACGTGTCTCAATTCAGCAGGTAATCTTTTTACATATATAAAAAGAAGAATTTTTAAATGCCTTTTTAGCATTGAATTCTTAAAATTGTTAGAAAGAATCCGACTTTTCCTTTCTTTGCAAAACAAAATTCATTCCTATCTTCTCAATAAAACTAAAAACTGAACAACTAACCTTAAACAATCAAAACATGTGATTATGAAAACAGCTCAATGAATATTGTAACAATAAAATAACCAGCACCACAACTGGGCATAGTGTTGGAAAATGCTCGAGCATTTATTTTTGGAGAATATTCCCGGAGCACAAACGAGAAATAACGAAAATAAACCCTCAAAAGTGAGCAGGACTGGAGAATATACCTTTAACATGCAAACATATACCCAAAATAAAAATAATTTCAAAAGTTCTAGAATTTTCTCAAAATGCTGAAAATGCTCGAATGTTCTCCAATTTTCCTCTTCTCATTTATAATGCTAGTAGTTGTAGTTAATGTGACTGTTGTAAGGTAATGTGTTGAAAAGTAATGCAATAATAGAAAATTGGAAAATATTAAACTCGTTGGGCGATATTTAAATCTCACATTCAGTTAATAATGTGTTTAATTGCCATGGTGACCAATTCTTATCTTTTTCCACCTATTAGAATAAGATAAAGCTATCTTTTTTGTTAATTTTAATTATAACTTTAGTTCGGGACACCTTTAATCGTAAATACGTCCAATTATATTTAGATTAGTAGCTCAGGTATGCATCTTTACAGCTACCGGAAACAACGCCGATCGCGGACACTTCGCCAACCCTTAAGAATAAATTTTGCTATTGAACACTTTGTCGACCGTGGATAATACGCTGACCGAGCAAAGTGTTTATTGCTTGCGGTCGGCGTAGAGTCCACCGTCGACAAAGTGTCCAAACCGCCAGTCGACGTATTGTCCACGCCTGGTGTCCAGTACCCAACCACCGCATGCACAAGTAATACATGTTAAAAACTTTTATACAAACAAAATACCTATAACAAATTTAAATAAAAAGTTCGTATATAACTAGAACAAAGAACAAAACAGATCCTTCCGGGCGGTAACCTAAATTTCTTGTCAATGATGCTTTCAAAGGCATAAATTATGCAAACTATTCTTATAAAACTGTTTGTCTTTTGAACACCCAACACCGACAGCAGCTGCGAGAAATACGTATACATTTTGCGTGGGGACGCGGTTTAAGATTGTTTAATTTCGGTTTTATTCTCGATTTCTAATGTTCTTGTTTATGCTCGTTTGTGCTGTATTATTCTGTATAAAAGTTCTCGAGAATTATTATGAGAACGTTCGCGAACGTGCTTGATTATGCTCTCCAAGAGAACGTTCTTTTGATACGTTTTTATCATGCGCGAACGTTCGCGAACGTTCTCGTCAGCATTTAGTTAGTAACGTTAGAACTACCAAAAATAATCAAAAGACATACAATTAATCCTTACGTTACATATGCTTACCATTATTACGTCGGCTTAGCTGGCATAGCTGCAGCAATTACTCCATCTTACTCAAATTATCTTTGTGCATGGGTAAACTGAAGCATCGATAGGTTTCTTGAAGAACTATGAAAGAGGGCGCTAGCTTATTTGGTACTATAATAGTTTAAGCATTCATTAAAAATAAGCCGAAGCTGTATATTGACTGCTTGTTAATAATACAAGTTACCCATTGCACAACAAAAAACTCAACCACAACTAGTTTTATTTATTTAATTACCGGTATAAAAAAGTAAAGAAGCTCAAATTATTAAAATCAATCACACCATTAATCAAATAAAAAACTGTACCTTAACCTTTGTGGAGTTATTATTAATTTTGTTAATAAGCTTTATGATCTAAATACTGGTAAATTTAAAAAATAATATTTACAGTTAAATTCTCTCTTGTTAAACAACTTTTAAATTATCAATCAAGTTTTCAAACTCAGCTCATATAATCCAGCTAAACAAACACCAAAGAAATCGAATTTCGAGTATAATAAAAGTATAATAATAAAAGCCATAATTTTGGCATAACACTGCTGAAACGACCTGATCATTAATTAAAATTATGTTTTATTTTACACATTTTGTTCAATGTTTCATTACAGTTGCTTAGATTATTGTACTTAGAACAGGAACTGTTTAAGATTTTCCTAGTTTAAGTTATTTAAAGGCATAAAGATCTTGAGTTAAAGTGGCGTTCTGTCACCAAATTTATTGTTTAGTTTTTCTTTATGGGTTAAATTCTACATAATGTTAATTGTTTATTTTCCAGCGGGTAATAATAATAATAATAATAATAAGCTTACTCAAATTTGATTTTCTGACTTATTATATCATTTTAATTATTATTTAAATAATAAAAAAAACGTCGTTGTTTCTTTATAAATCTGTTTATTTATTTATTGTGTTTAAACACTTCACTTTAGCAATTTATATGTGTATAAAAAGTTATCTAAACAATTCTTGTCCAGCTGCTTAAATTCAGGTAGGTGTTTTGAAAGTAAGAGTTATTAAATGTAGAAAATTGAAAGATAGGAAAAGGTAAGTTTTTTCTACGGCGTTTGCCAACATTTGTTTCATGATCGAACCAAAAGATAAGACTGAGTTAGCTTATTGAGAGAAATATTGGGGTGTTTTGTTTTTCATTATTGTCTAACAACACCCCATAATAAAAAATTTGGGTCGGAGTTGCTGAGTAAGCATGGGTAGGTACGTGTTTGTTAACGCGCCCAGAAGTTTTTTTGACAATGTTATGTTTATCGTTTTCAACTGATTTGAATTGGTTGCGTTTAATTAAATAATCACATTGGAAACCCGTAGTATTGTAATCACACAACGAAAGTTGTATATATAAGGAAGTTCTTCAATAAATTATCTTTTTGACCATCATGTTTTGACGGGATTTTTCTAGTATTGTGTTTAATCCATACAAAAAAGAGCGTTATTGGAATACTAAAATTTATTATTCGTTCAAGAAATATGCATTTTCTTCTACTAATTAAATAAATAATTAATCTAGTCTATAAATAACTAATTTAGTTAGTTTGCTGATTATTTAAAAAAGGTACAATATAAATAAAATAAAGAAAAACATATTTTTAACACAAACAATTCTTCAGCGTTGACTAGTAAAGCCTATATTTTAATCATTGTATTCTACCTATTATAACTTAAAGGAGCAAGGTTCTGAAACGAAAGCTAAACAACAGGCAAAAACTTTGGGTAATTCAGAGTACTATGTAGATGTGTAAATATGCTAGGAATTGCAGTAAAAGGAAATTTGTAATTAATCATAAGGCATCGAACAGCGATCAATGAATTGATAGATTTGAGTCAAACATTAATTTACTACAACTAGATGATGGATGGTCAATGAAGAAAAAATGATAGACGCCAACAATGTATAAAAGAAATTTGGAAAGACTTACTTTCCTGTCCTCCTTGCCACGGGGTTGCAAATGCCAATTACTGATCTGCATTAATTGATACGTTTTTACCATACTTTTTACCCAATATTTGTCTTGGTCACTAGTTCTGTAATGATGATTTTTTTATGAGGAGTGTTATGTTATGATCTTGCTATTTACATGATTTATCAATGATCACCACGGTAGTTTTATTATATTCTGTGGCCGAAGGTTTTTTTAAAAACTTTTATTTATTTAATATAATGAAACAAATTTATTTATTTCGTTTGCAGTCGTAGAATATAATTTATTATTTTTAATAAAGAGAATACTTTATCTCTTTTTTACGTTTACAATATAAATGTTATAATATTACTTTGTCAGTAATTATTTAAATGAGTTTAAGACGAGTTTAAATAATTAGATTTGAATTAACACACTTAACAGAACAATTTTAGAATTCACATTTAAATGACATTAAACAAAACAATTAATTAAAGCTTGAATGAGCTTTTATGTTTTACTAGCAGGACAATTTTAAAGTCCACACCTGGTTTAATACTCACTCTGGATAAACACTTGTTGAAGAGACTTGTGAGTTGAATAAAGACTGAAGACTTAAGATTAAAACAGAGGTATTTATACAGTGTTACAATCTTATCTGCCTACACAGTTCTCATGGTCATGAGAGAGTTAATGCTAAAGAAGTTCTTATAGAGATATCGTAGACTTATTAGAAAAATGTAATTTGATATCGTGTGCTCACAATCCTAAACAATTCTCATGTAACATGATCTTCTCTATAGTGTGATTATAACGTACGTTACTCCTCCACCTAAGTATTTTCAATGTTATTAAAATAATTTGAAAACAAAATTTGAAATAATATTTATATATTATAAGATTTTTTCAAAAGAATCTAAATTGGTATTTCTTCGTTATTTTGGTTATTTATAAAATCTTTATTTAGAAAATCTATAAATCTGATTTTGCAGGAGTTACGTTTACAATAAATATACAATAATAAACTTATAACTATTACAATGATAAATATAATTATAATGATACTTAATAAGCTCAAATGATCGAGGGTTGTAGTACTTTTCATCTTTAGAAGATGATTTTGGTTTGTGATCTTCAATTGATATTTGTTCAATTTCTGTGTATCGATTGTAGTTAAATCGATTTTAGTTATATTTACATGTTCGAATTGAGGGGTTGCTAATTTTGCAATATTTATGACATTACATTCTATTAGTTTATTAGAAATACTTTTGGCTGCAAATAACATGTTTTTATAATTGATCATGACAATACAGTCAGGACTAAGATGTATAAGTTTTGAACCAACAAGTTCTTTTCGATACGTTTGATCTCTACATTTAATGTCTAAAATGGATCTGGAAGGGACTACTGATTAACCAGGTTACAGAATTAATTTGGGAAATCTTTATATCAATAAGTTCAAGTAGGTAAAGTATACAAGTTTGGTTATGATGAAAAGAAAGTAGTTGTGTCTCACAAAGTTTATTATTAGGGATTTCAAAGTAGTTTTTATGTTGACAAAAGTATAAATTGGGGGCGGTAGATTTACAATGATCGATCTCAATAGGAATGCTAGTTTGAGCATTATATAGGTGTTATAAGTCGGTATAATCATACGAGCTTGGTTGGTGCTGGTAATGATTGGAAACGGTATTAATTGAATCAGTTGATTATTTTCGAATTTAGAGATTAATGGAATCTCAAATATGAATGTGATTTTGTTGTCAATTTGGTAAGCTTTAGTAACGATAATTGTTTCATATAAATGTAGGTATTTTGGGTCAGCAGGATAAGGGATGGTTAAAACGTCTTGATCTGTGAGATATGAAGAAATTTCATTTAAGTTTTGAAATATTTCGTCTATATTTGTTATTGTAACATCGCTGATTGTTGATGCGATAACACGGAAGAGGATGAGGAACATTGTTGTCCTGAAAAAGGTAACATTTCGTTAGCATGTCTTTGAAGTGGTGGTCTACCATCAAGGGGTGTGAGTTCGTAAAGGTCATGTTCTAAAATTTTTGAGTTAATATAAGGTCCGTCAAATCTTGGATCCTTTTTATTTCTTAGATTGGTTTTTATAAATACTTTGCCAATAAATTAAATTGTTTATTTGTTTTGGATTTGTTTAATTTGGAATTTTGATTTTCTTTAGTTTCCATCTACGTTTTTTTGTAGGGATTCATATAAATATTTCATTTTATTTTTATGTGTAGATAAGTAATCATGATAATATGTTCTGTTATAATCAAGGTCAAAAGGGTTTTTACTTTCAGTGTGTCCAAAAACGATTTCAAAATGGGTTAAATGAAGATTTGAATGTATAGTATGATTGTATGCTAATAGGCAATATTGGATTTTTTGCTGTTCAGGTATATTGGTTAATAGTCGATAATGTTCAATGATTGTAGAATGTAATCTTTCGATTGGTGAATTAGATTGATGGTGATGAGGTGTTGTTGTATGTAATTGGATTTTATGCAACGCTATAAAATCTTTAAAGATATTTTTATTAAATTCTCCGTCGGCTATAATGACATTAGGGGTTGTAAATGTTGAAATGTATTTCAATAACTGTTCAGTTACTTCTATTAGATTTCGGGATTGTAAAGGATAAGCTTGTGTAAATATCGAAAAAGCGTCAATGATTGTTAAGTAACTTTTATTTTTGATTTGGTATATATCGATATGAATTGTATGGAATGGTCTAGAAGAAGTAGGGGTTAATTGAAAAGGTTGATTAATAGGTTTTCTGTTGTATTTTTGTTGTTTACAAATTTGACAATTATTAATATAATTTGTAACATCTTTTATAATAGAGGTCCAATAATATTTTCTTTTGAGATGTTCAATAGTTTCATTTATATGGGTGGTTGGCTTTTCCTAAATGGTATTCTTGAATTTGTTTTTGTCTTTCTTCGGAATTTAAAATATAGGTTACTTGAGTTATATAACGATGAAATTTGGAAGTATTTTCGTTTGTGATTGTATTAATGAAATTTGAAAAGTCTAAATAAAGTTGATCATCTGGGAAATAACAATAGTAATGATGTTTGGGTTGGCAATGTTCAATTAATAGGGTGTTAAATATTTCTGTCTTATTAATTTGATTAACGAAGACGGCGTAATGAGTAATTCCGTCGTATTTTGTGATTCTGATTGATCTTGGAATTTGAGCATTAATAAATTCTATCTGATTTTTAAAATGTTGTAGAGGTTTCTCTGAAATATCAATTACGGGGGTTGAAGATTGTTGAGAATGTACCGTGTCAATATAAGAATTTTGATCATTATTTTCTTCGTTGTTCGGGTTTTCAATGTTGTCAGTAGCGTCAGTTCGAGGGGGATTATAAGTTGGAATGTCGAATAAGTCTGTAATATCGGGAGTACTTGCTCTGCTAGCTAGTCTGCTGTCATAATTAGTATGTTCTGGTTCAGGGGTTGATAGCGATGCAGGTCTAATATTTAATGGGTGAATTTGAATTCTGGCTAATGCATCTGCAACTTTATTTTTTTTTCGGGGATATAATTTACAGTAAAGTCAAATTCTTCTATTTTCATTGCCCAACAAGTTAATTTTGAATTTGGTTCTTTTAAATTCTTAAGCCATACTAATGGTCTATGATCTGTAAATAAGGTAAATTTCTTTCCATAAAGATAGGGTCTAAATTGTTTTGTTGCCCAAATAACTGCTAATAATTCTCTTTCGATAGTACTATAATTTTGTTCAGAAATATTTAATGTCCTGGAAGCATAACAAACAGGTTTTCCTTTTTGAGATAATACTGCGCCTAAAGCGAATTTGCTAGCGTCTGTGGTTAGTTCAAATGGTTCATCAAAATTGAGGTATTGTAGAATTGGTTCGTTAGTCAAAATGTTTTTACAATGTTCGAATTTAGATAAAAACTCTGTTGTATGAACAATTTTGTTATCTTTCTTTAAACATATGGGTTTTGGGTGCTGGAAAGTTTTTGATTGCTGAGATCTTGTTTGGATCTGGTTTTATTCCTTCTGGAGTTACAATGTGTCCTAAATATTTAATGGATTTATGTAGAAATTCTGATTTGTCTAATTGAATTTTGATATTATGTTGTCTACATCTTTGGAATATATATTTTTTTCTAAACATGTGATCTTGAAGAGAAGCAGAATAAATTATGATGTCGTCTAAGTAGACTAGACATTGTTGGGGTGTTAAACCTATAAGGGCGTTATTGATTGCACGCTAGAATGTAGCTGGTGCATTTTTTAAACCAAAAGGCATTCTTTTAAATTGGAAATGACCTTCTTCTGTCGAGAAAGCTGTTTTCTCTCTATCCTTTTTTCAATTTCTATTTGCCAGAATCCGGATGCGAGGTCAAGAGTACTAAAATACTTTGATCTGCCTAAATTATCTAAAACGGTTTCTATTCAGGGTAATGGGAATTTGTCCTCGATAGTCTGTTCGTTCAGTTTCCTATAATCTATGAGGATCCTCCACTTCTGTTTTTGGGATGCGTCTAATTTCTTTTTTACTACCCAATTGGAAAATACCTATCAGTAAAATGTAATTTGATATCGTGTGCTCACAATCCTAAACAATTCTCATGCAACATGATCTTATATATAGTGTGATTATAACGTACGTTACTCGGTATCATTACATCATAACTTCTATCAGGAAGGCATTGAATTATGGATTGCTATAGAAACAAAATAAATAATCAGAAAATAAATAAAAATTTCATGAATCCACTCGCTTTTTATTACTCCAGCTATTATTACAAGAATATAATTTTAAAATAGTGTAGCTAAAGATAAACTAACCCCTAGCACGCTATAATGGTGACCCACGATGACAGCAAATAGAATTCAACTGCACTCATCACTGCCATGCCAATTTTCTACAGTTCCAAATACTTGGTTTGTCTGTCTGTCGACAGCTACAGCCTACTCTCCTGGAATTCTTTGAACGGTTATTCGATTAGCGCCCATTAACAATCGAATTTCAGAAGTTTATATCTTCTTTATTATTCAAATAAGATCAGTATCTTATATTTAATTGATTACCAGCTAATTTAATAAAAATTTTCCACTTTTGACAGCTCACATGTACAAATGCCAATTGTGTTAATAGATAGGTACTTCGTTACTAATGTTCTCCACATTAATAACGAACTTCAAAAATATAATAATTTAATTTCTAACTTGCCAGGTAACATTTTGAAACTCATTCCAATCGTATTAGGGTTATAGACAACAATGCAAACTCCTTCCCGTACATGACATTCAAAACCGAAATATTGGACTATTATTTGGGCCCATTTTTGGACAAACCTTTTTCATGCGACCCAAAATCAAATACTCCCGCTCCTCCCAAAGAGATTGCAGATTTTTGGATGCTGCAAGATGATTCCCCTGAATCTTTCGGACTAACTAAACTATTCCGGGAAGAAATCCTTTCTCCTCATTTTAGTAGTTTCGTAACCACAGACTGCGATAAAATCTCGCACGATCCCTCACATTTCAGGTTCCTCGCCCTCAAATAAGTAATGATACTCAAAACGTCATTTGTCATTTTTTCTTGGGTAATGCATGGAATGTCCTTCTAAGTTATTCTTTTTAAAATATGTTCAGCCTTTTTTTACGGGGAGTATTATGTAACGATCTTGTTATTTACATGGTTTATCAATGATCACCACGATATCATTACATCATAACTTCTATCAGGAAGGCATTGAATCATATGGATTGCTATAGAAACTAAATAAATAACCAGAAAATAATTATAGATTTCATAAATCGACACGCTTTTTTCACTCAATCTATTATTATAAAAATATAATCTTAAAATAGTGTAGCTAAAATAAACTAACCCCTTGTTCACTATAGTTCAATGGCAATACCTTGACCATAAAATTACATTCTGCGCATTTATTTATTCTATATCCGTAATATTTTGGCGAAGAAATATTTTTTGCAATAATTTTAGGTTAAGGTTAAAAAAATAATGATACCTTTCCTTCCACCTTGAATGCGCACGTATGTAGATCTGTTCTTGAAGTTTATTGGCATAAATCAACTGCAAACTAATATTAGGGAATATCATGTAGTTTTGGAATTTCCACATACCTTGAAATCTATAACAAATAGAAAAATGGGGTTGAAGAATTTTGTTCTCCTTGACTTTTGTATAATTATGGAGCCAATACGGGAAACTGGTATTATTCTAACTCTTAAACTTTGTTTCGTTTTCAAAACTAAATAAATATTAAATGTTTATTTTGCTTTGATGAAAGAGCGTGGTAAGTAATCAAACAGAAAAGTTAGTTTTAAAAATCATATTTCGCTTTTTCTGAATAAACTGTGAGTAACTAAAAATACATTAATGGAGAAAATTGGTTTTATTGAATGTTTACGAAAGGGGTATTTCCTCTATCCTCCACGTATGTGTGTCGCAGTTCTGTAATGCAAATTGCATAATACGGATGTCCATGTAAATATGTTTTATTTATTCATTAACTAACAGAATTGTTTAATATTTAAATACGTAGCAGTAATAAAAAATAATAAATATCAATAATAAAAAATACCCGTTTCCTTTTTATTAACTATTCCTAAAATATTTATAGAAAACCACTCGTTCACCGTGAGTCTTAAATATTCAAAAATATCAAGGTCTACGTCGGTAATGAGATTTTTAATTTTTATGAGTGATTCCATTTCCTGTGTCAAAAAAGGTTAGAACAATAGGGACGGACTTGCTAAGTAGCGATTAAAACCTCACGTGAACGACAAAACAATTATTGTGTAACTCTTGTCGGTTTAACACTTAATAAAAGTTTATTTGGAACAGTTTTGAACTGTGCGACGAATTGATCGAAAGTTACTATTAGATGCATTACGTTTTAATAAAAAGTGTTTCATTTATGGCATGATTAATTTGAATTTTTAGTGACAATTTTGTTTCGTTATTAGTAAATACTTGATTTGCTTGTTTTTGAGCAAGTAAGTATATATTTGAATTTTATAGTGGGTGGATATTTTTCAACCAGATCGTATTTCGATACTATATCTGTATTTTAAATAATACAAGCTATTTTGATTTTTCTGTGTTATTTCGAAATGAGAAAAGGTTTGATTAAAGTAGATCAAGTGCGAAGACAAAAGATTGTCAACCTGTCCCACCACAGCAGCAAAGTTCGTGACTCACGGGGGCAAATTAAAGATACTTCAATTAAGTCTTAGGTCGCAGACAACACTTGTGTTAAAGTTTTCCCAAGAGTTATTAAGTGCTTCTTTTGTTCTTTTTTAAATCTTGTGACAGTGTAGCCTAATTATTAAGGTAATTAAGAATAACTTTAAAATTATTAATTTAAGGATTTTAATTTTTAAAATTTTGCTATCACTATTCTGTTACTCCAATTCCAAAATCTAATCAAAGGATTTTTGATAGAACACATCAATAACCTCCACTACCGGTTTGTGTGGATGTTGACAAATTAAATTAAATGAAATAATTCTATTGTCAGGATGTTTAATCTTTGTCGATATTAATTATCATGTTTTGAATAAATGAGCAACGTTTAATAAAAAGCATTCTCTTACTCGTGTGCGGTCGTGGACATTTATGCAAATGTGACTAAATACTTCTATTATGCTTTCAAAATATAATTATGGGTCAGGAAAAATTTGGTTTTATTTACAATCACATTTACGAGATTTACTTCACCCGGTGTTGGACTGTGGACTATTTAAATAGTACTCAAATAAAAATATATTTACACTTAGAAACATTTAAAAACATACAACTTATTATCTCCGGAAATTTTAATTTTAACATACAATATATATTATGTAATTAGGAGATCAAGCGATACTTTAAATCCGAGAAGATGTATTATAACGCCGAGGCGTCAGCCGAGGCGTTATAACATCTTCGAGGATTTAAAGAAGCTTGATCTCCGTATTGCATAAGTTGTTTTATTTTATTTCGTATTTCAATCCTAATTTCTCCCTTTTAAAATTCATCCGAATTTATTGTATAATGAAGCAAGTTGCCTTCATACGCGTACCCAAGGAGATAAAAAGCAGTATGTCACGTGGGGCTGTTATTCAATATCAAATGATTTTTACGTTGCCAACAACAACGGAGATCAAGAACGTCTTGAACTCCGGTGTCATTGACAACGTAGATCAAGTTATACTTTATTTTACTAATTGTAGTATATAAACAATTGTTTGAAATACGAAATGAAATAAAAATAATTCTATATGTTTTAATAAAATGGACCTGTAAATGCAATATTTAATATTTATGTGTCGTCACAACCTAGTAGCCACGGAGAATGTTAATATCAGGAACTAAAATTCTTTTAAACAGAAGTCGGAAAAGACAAATATTGTGCATGCTAATATTTTGTTCTAAAAGTTTTGAAGATTTAGTGTGTTTTAGGCTACGACTAGGAATGTCAGATTTTGTTTGATGTGAACCTGCCTAACCATCGGCAAAATGTAATTTTTAAATATTCAATATGTTTATTTACAATTACAAAATATTATTTTTACATTTTATTATTATTATTATTATTATTATTATTATTATGATACGACTGATATAATTTAATATCTGATGGTTGAATTTTGGGTTTTAGAACATGCAGAACTTTTTATGAAGAATAACTGTTTTTCATAAAATCAATAATAACAAAGTTTTCCATATGTAGCCAACTTACGCGGACACGCAGTATATTAGAGAAATTATAAAATTATTTTAAACAATCCTTCAAACAATTATATAAAATGAAATAACAAAAATCAAGTGGTGTGCTTAATTCCACCACAAACTGGGAATAAACAATATTTAAAAATATCACAATCCTATAAAAATGTAAGTAAACAAAAAGAAATTTCTCTCACTTTCCTATTAATATAATATAAAAAAATACATGTTAACAAAAAAATTTATTGTTGCAGTTCTAATTATGTTATCAACTGAAGAAGGATTTAATAAATCCAAAATGATCATATTAAAACACTAATTTGAAACGTTCTCATTAAAAATTTTTTCCTACATCACCATTAATGTTTACTGAACTTGTTGCGTCCGTTACCATAATTTATCACCTCCGTTACTCAACCAAAGATTAAATAAATTTTCTAATTTACACATTTAGCTATTATCCGCAAAATAGTAATATTATTTGAAATGCCCGTTTCAATAACCATAAAAAATTATACCTCTAGTCTCTTTCAAATCGCAGAATTTTTCGTTTGAAATAAATAACTTCGTAATTTAAATCGGAATTATGCAACGTCAGTTGCTTGCCTAAACCTATAATGACTTACAATTCAAATTTATAGTCAGACGTTTGGTCACATATTTGATTTGAATAAAAAATTAAATATAGCTAAAATTGATTAAAACAAAGAAAAAATGTGGTCATTCGCCACATCCGATATAAAAGAATGAACGATCCGCATTATCAATACTCGCACGCTTCGATTTGTTCAAACTGTTAGCGACGGTGTCTTGCAGATGCAAGTGCAGTAAATTTTGAAACTTAACTAACTTTGAAATTTATTATTCAGTTAATTAAATGTAATGAACTATTTCTAGATGTAATTTAAAATAATAAAGACGTAATTTAGAGCTAAATAAAAGTATTTTTAAATTATTATTAACTACTTTAATACATAAGATTTAAAATTTCTTGGTTTACAGGTTCTAAATTATTTTATATATTATTTACTACAATAAATTACTTAAATTAGTTATATATTTTTATAACTGCACTTTCCCTTTTTATGCATCTCGCAGTCACATTGACCGCTGCCAAATCCCTGGTTGGTTAATAGATAATCAATATCGGGCATGTTTAGGGCCTATATGTCTATCTAAACTTCTCAAATTCAAATAAGTTCCTCATTTAGTATTTGCAATATTTTAAGTACCTTTTGCGACTCATCTGCCTCTACACATTTCTATTGTGGCCAACATTGACATATGACTTTTAGAAACGTTTCTTCATCTGTCGTGCTCTGTACAGAAAACGACGATTGTTCGGAGCACGATATTGGAAAGAGAAATACATATGGAAGTTTCCGTGGCTTATTTGGCTTCACCTTACAAATTTTATTCGAGCATGGACCAGCATTATCTATGTAAATATACTTACCTTCCATTTCACAACTTCTTTTTCTTTTATTTCACTTGTTAAACAATGCTTTCAGTTCTTCTTCATTAGAAGTTAACGTAAGGAACTTTGCTTTCTCCGTTCCGTCTAAAGTTCCGTCTTTATAGAATTCTTTAAATTAGGTTGATCATTTTTTTGCCCGATACCACCTGTTTCTTTTTCATGTTGCTTATCTTTTCGAATCGGACACACGCCTGTTGCAAAAAAGTGACGAAATGTGGATTAAGTGGTCTTTTCATCACAATTATTCTACATAACGTATAAATATAGAATATTTCAAATACGTCCATAAAGTCGTAAAAATATAAAAACGGGATAAAACCCCATGAAGTTAAATGTACGATTAAAACGAAATGCTTCTTCTGCTTGTTCTTCTGATTTATTTACATCACAACTTACGAGACTTACTTTACTGAATGTTATAGGCTGTTCAGTTTCGAAACACTTGTGGTTATCCAAATGCTACTCAAACGGTAATATATTTACAAACTTGTAAAAACATGTAGTAATAATTTTATATACCTATTTATATTGTATATACGTACTCTTGATATACACTAGAATAAAAAAAATTATAAATATATTTTTTAAATATATAATAATTATTATATTATTTTATATAATAATAATTTTCAGCTAAAACAATTATTCAAGACTTTTTAGAGAAAAAGAAAATAAAAGATTGTAGACAATTTATTAATTATTAAGTGTATTGTTTCCAGCCTTACTTTGTGAAACTCCATAATCATGAAATAAATAAAGATTAATAAAAAATTAATAAAAACTTAATAAAATCTGTAAAACTTTCTATTAATCTTTATTTATTTCATATTAAGTATATGTTTTTATACGGAATGTATTAATTTAAAAGCAAACAGTGCAATAAAATGAAAACAACTTTACATTGAATTTTTCTGATTATTTAACAAACATATTTTGTTTTGCTAAAACAGAAAATAATTTACAATTTTTCGCAATATGTTAATTAATTTTGTTTACTTTTATTATTAGTATTATTACTTCAGTCATAATTACTATTGTTTTGTATGTTTTTGTTTCTACTAATTGTTATTTTAGTTTCAACAAAATAATAAAATTGTTCCAAAATAATCAAATAACTTAGATTTAAATTTAATATCGTTTAAATTTAATTAATTTGATATTAAATTGCCTATTAAATATAAATAATACATTTAATAGATTAAATTAAATTTAAATTTAAATTTATAGTGAAGTAAATTGATAGATTTTAAGTACTGACTGTATTGACAAGTTCTAATGATACATGTTGGCCCTATCAAAACATGAAAGCGCAGTGCAAAATTCATTCTTAATCTCCAGCAACATTCTTCAATAGTTTTGCATTAATTAGTATGGCCTGTAAAAGGGGACTATTATTACTATTATTATTATCTGAGCCGATTTATTACTTTTTGACCAAAGTCTGCTTACGCATAGCACCGATTTTACTGAAAAAGAAGATTCCCAAATTTTCAGCTCCCAATACTCCTCCGGTGCTTAGATACAGCATTCTGAAATTTGAAAAAAGGTCGATTGTTGATCTTCTTCTCTCGTTCCATTTTCCGTCATTTTTCTTCATTATATAATTTTCTACGAAAATTATTTTTTTTGGAGTACCCACCTCTAAGTTAACCAAAACCCGACATCAAAATGTAGGGTCGTATTTTTGTCGAAAACATTACATTTTAAAAACTTTGCCAAATCGGTGACGTTCAACAGGAATGTTTCTACTTTGGCTCATTTTCTTTGTCGTTTCATCCTGTTTCCAAATATTTTGAGTATATATTTTAGCAGGGCAAAACTCGATTTTCCAGAGTAAAGTTCTTATTGAAATACGCGTAACTTCGGCCCATTTGCGAATCAATCGCAACGAAGAAAGAGGATGAAAGGACCAAGAAAATGAGCCAAAGTAGAAACATTTATGCTATATAAAATAGCTAAATAAGCTATATAAAGAACTAATATTCCTTCAAATTTGGTGCGTTCAATCCACAAAGAAAAAAGTTACAGCAGGTCAAATACCGCATTTTACATTTTGGCAAAATCACTCACAACAAAAAAGTTTGAAAAGAGGATGAAAAGATAAGAAGAAATGGAAACATTTCTGTTGAGATTAACCGATTTGGCAAAGTTTTGAAAATGGAATATTATTATCTACAAAAACACTACTCTACATTTTGGTGTCAGGGTTTGGGTAGCTTATAGGTAGGCACTCGAAAAATACAATAAACAAGAAGAAAAATTGAACCCCTGGTCCAAGTCATTTAATGCAAGTGGAGCAGAGAGAAAAGTGTTAAAAAAGATCAAACGTCGACCTTTTTTAAATTTTAGATTTCTGTATCTAGAAACAGAAGTAGTGTTGGAGCTAGAAATTTGCAAACCTTCTTTTCTTGTAATTTTCTATACGCTAGTGTTGGTGAAACTAAGAAAAAGTAACTAAGTAAGTTATTTCGTTATTTTACAGAAAACTTACCGAATAGTTACAAAGAACTAAAAGTTACTGAGTAGTTATTATAAAGTAATCTGTACAACCAAAGTAACTTTTTTAGTGCACATTTCCTCTAATTATTTAATTATTTAAAATTAAAAAGAATTAAGAATTAACTCATTTATAGTTTACCTAAACATTTATTATTTACATTTATTAGTTTGTCCTTTTTACATGAAATACATTCTTCGCTAAATTGAATAGCCTTGAGAATACCTAATGCTTTCTTATCTGCATCGAAATCTTATTTGAATCATTTTCTCAGAAAATTCTTAAGATGTTAAAAATTGAAAAGTTGTACCGGCTACACACGTTGCAATAAATATTCATTCATAAATAAATATTTCTTTCATTAAGCCATGTACCAAAATTACTTGGTCTTGGTTGTCGTTTATTGATTTATAAGTGTTTATACTTTACACCCACATAGCTCTAATCGGTCATCTAAATTTAAACATAAAAAAGAGTGTACTTGTAAAATTTTACTGCAACTGTATGTTTGTCATTTTAAAAACCTCATTCATCTGTAAGTGTAATTACACTTTAGAATAATTTTGCAGTGTGGTTGACATTGATAAGCTGTCTGATATACTATTTAATAAAAATGTGCTGATTTGTGAAATTCTGCTGCTGGAAGTGGAAGTTTTTATTCGGACATCTTTAGGGAATTTATTATATAACCCAATAATGGATTTTGAACATCTATATTCTACATTGTAGAAATGTTTTTAAATATGAAATTCGTTAATTTCCATGTGTAGGCTTAATCCATGAAATCTCTTTTCAATTTAATGCATTTTAATTATAATGATTGTATTGTTAATAAAAAACCAATTGTTTCAAAGTGGCTCCAACGTGGGTCAGGATGAGCTAAATATACCACTGTCAAATAAATATACGTAGAATGTACACACCTATCTAAAGAATCCACGTGTAATAAAATTTGCGTGAAAAAGACCAGGCTTTAAACAAAAAAAATTAAAAGCACTTTGTTCTTTCTACTTCAACATGAGCCACTCAATTCTGATACCTTTAACAATGAATAATAAGGTTGTCTGTAAAGGTCACACTGTCAAGGAGACTGTCAGCTTCGTTCTGATGACGCAAAGAGCATTTTTCTGTGTTTTATTACAGTAAATGAATTGTACGCTGAGATTATTTGTAGTTCTTTTATTTCTTTAAACTGTTTTTTTTGTAATTTTAATAACTCATTTTTTAACAAAATTAAAGCAAAAAACATCGCGACACGTACATCTGAAATAACGACTGAATCTATTTTTATGCTTTTTAGCAGGTCTATCTCTTATTGAACAGAAGAGAAACAATTGTCAGATAGATTATAATAAACTTGAAAAACTTTTACTAATCTGTTTTACTTAAGACTGGAAACTAATTAACTAAACGTATAACGACAGTAGACATAAAAATAATTAATGAAGATTTACGGTATAGTAAACTATGGGCCAAAGGAAACTTAGTACATGCAGCCTTGGAAATATTTTATAAACAGTACTTTATTTTTAATTATTCTGTGTGCGGAAATAAATAAATATATAAGTCGTTGCAATTTATAGCCGATCGGATAAGCGGCTCAGTCCCTTCCCTTGGCGTTTATTCTGCGTACAGAATTTCTGCACTGATTTACTCCACCCGCACTTGCACATGCTATATACCTACATATATGCTATATGCCATTCGTAGCATGTAGCATGTGCCAGTGGCAGACCAAACTAAAGTTTTACCAGACGTATTAAGAGGGTTTATAAGGTAAATATCAATAACAATGGCTTTTGGCGGTTTAATTCACCAATTCGCCTGCGTTAAAGCCCGGAAAGAGCTATCTCATTAACGATATAAAAAAATCGTTAAAGATATACAAGCAAATGAAAAGGTAATGAATTACGAGAATGGTCTGAAAAGTTTCCAACCTTAACGTGATGATGGCAACACTCGTCAATAAAAGCTAGGGAATGTAGTTGTGCATCTTTTGTACTCAGAATTTCAGCCATTTTGGACGCGCAGCTGTTATTTGACAATCGTTTGAGTGAGTCGGTGTGAGTGTTTTTGTGAAAATGGAAAAAATCGAGTATCGAGCTGTCATTAAATATTTGTTTTTGAAAGGCAATACGCCTACGCAAATCAAAGATGAGTTGGACTCTGTGTATGGGGACTCTGCGCCATCATTTACCACAGTGAAATTTTGAGCAGCTGAATTTAAACGTGGCCGAGTCAGCTTGGGAGACGATGAACGTTCGGGACGTCCAAAAACTGCAACCACTGACGATAACATCGCTAAAGTTCACCAAATGGTGCTAAACGACCGTCGAATTAAAGTGAGAGAGATAGCAAAGGCTATGAATATGTCCAAAGAACGTGTTTGTCACATATTGAATCAAGATTTAGGTATGAGAAAGCTGTCCGCGCGTTGGATGCCGCGTTTGCTCACGTTAGACCAAAAACGTGTTCGAATAAACATCTCCAACGGCGTTGGTGTTGGCGCAGTTTAGGCGCAATAAATCAGAGTTTTGGCGCCGATGAAACTTGGATACACCATTATACGTCCGAAACAAAAATACAGTCAAAACAGTGGACAGCGAAGGGGGAATCGGCTCTAAAAAAAGCAAAAACTGTTATGTCGGCTGGGAAAGTGATGGCGACTGTTTTTTGGGATAGTCATGGAGTTATCTTAATCGATTATCTTCAAACAGGAAAAACCATTACAGGTGCATACTACGCATCATTACTTGACAAGCTGAAGGTAGAAGTTGCGGAAAAACGGCCACATTTGCAGAAAAAAGATAATCCTGTTTCACCAAGACAATCTCACACCTCCGCGGTTGCCATGGCGAAAGTCCACGAATTACGGTTTGAACTGCTTGACCATCCTCCTTACTCACCAGATCTAGCCCCAAGCGACTTCTTTTTGTTCCCTCATCTAAAAATTGCGCTCGGAGGACAGAGATTTTCGTCAAATGAGGAGGCAATCACCTTCGTGAACAATTATTTTGCAGAGAAAAACGCCGGGTACTATTTGGACGGGTTAAAGAGATGGGAGCATCGCTGGGAGAAGTGTGTAGACTTACAAGGAGACTATCTAGAAAAATAAAAATAAATTTAAAGAAAAAATGTCTTGTATGTTTGTTAGGTCGGAAACTTTTCAGACCATCCTCGTATGTTATTAGGTATTGCATATTTTACTTTAACAAAAGTTACCTACGTATAATTGTATATATGAATATCAGTTTCGTGTGGATTGCTAAGTATTTTGAATATTGCCATAGAACATAAATATACTAATAAAATGCGAATATTTTGTGTGGTTATAATTAATACAAGGAATCTGGAATTCTTGATAGGTAAGAAACCACCAGATCGAAGACCGAGTGTTTGTCTGTCATACTGACATGGTTTGTCAGTTATCATACCGTTTTCCTATTATTAATTTTCTAGGAATCTATTGTACTAATTGTTTCTTTCTTCTAATTGTACGTTAATTATTCAATTATACTGGGTGTAATTGCAATTTACGGGGAAGTATTAAAATGATATTTTATAGTTGATGCCATTAATAAAAATCACTATTAGATTTAAAGGTAAATGATTAGAAAAACTCATCTCCTCATTCATTCATTTCCAGAAAGATACGTCAAAAATTATTATAAATTATAATTTCACCTCATTTAGTATGTGCGAACATGTGCTATTGTGACGTTTTGTATAATTTCCTTTGTGAAAAACATTTCGCCGTATTGTCTTTCGTAATAATAACCCTTAATCGATTTGCCCTTCCATTCCCTTCGTAGTAATAATTTTTATTTTTGTCTTTCTTCATTATACTGACGTATGCAATGTTAAATCTTAACTTATTTAATGTTTTTTTTGTTTTCATTAAGTTAAAAGATAACAGAATTACAAATAAATCAGTTAAGAGAATTATTAATTTGTGAAATGAATTGGAATTACATCCGTTTTTTAATCTATTAATTAAGATATATAAAAATACTTGAGTGGTTGAAATATAATTAAAAATAAAACAATATACTCATTCTTGGCAATTATAACAATTACTATTGCCGATACATTGATCGTAACAAAATCGTGATAGAGCTAAGGAGAAAAGTGGGATTCGCGATCAAGTGTTGAGGATCGAGGCGTAAAAATATAACTTTCAATAGAAATAATCTTTTATCCCTAGGGGGCTTTTTTTTTATTTCACACCTACACTACGGGGGAACCAACTGCTAAGGTCATCTGTCCCCCATCTAACATGCAACACGAATACACACAACCATAGTTGAGGTGGCGGAATTCTCCAATTAGAAAAATCCCGTCGCCCCAAGTGGGATTCGAACCCACGACCCTTGGAACACGAGTGATGCACTGACACCACTCGTCCACCGCCGGCCCTCCTAGGGGGCTTTTATGGAAAATCTTAATTTAGTGTCGCGGCTGCTCTCAATGTTCTCTACCTCTTAACTAGAATTCATCTAAACTTGAATGAACACCGCTCTCAGTATAGGTTTTAAACGTTTCAATGATTTTGCTAATATAAGTTATTGTTAACATTAATAATCCGTTACAGTAAATGTATCGCAGTGTTTTTCCTCAACTCTATTTTTCTAAGCCAGAATTTAGAGCAGCACTCTTACAGTGAAGAAGAATGAGATTTATTAATAAATTAATATGCCATCTTTCAATCTGCGGCACTGAAATGTTATTTTCAAATGCCAGGAATTGCTTAGTTGCGTTTTTAATTTGAAGTTATCATTGTGTTACATAGAACTCAGCTTTAGTCAAGTTCAATATAACTGAACTGTCAGGGAAAAAGCATTCTGATTTGTGGACAGTATTCGTAGGCAACGAATGTTGTAGTCAGATGAACTCAGATCAGCCCTGATACAATGGAAAAATGAGCTATACTTAGAATTTTGTGGCAATCTGTATTGCGGAAAAACATCAATAGTTTCGTTTGAATTAGTTACTTGATTGCTTGCCATGTCAAAAATCCATACTGATGGTGTAGTGACGGCCCATGTCAAATATTTTTGACGTTTTTTGGATGCGTAAACATTTTTCAAAATGTTTGGATTGCTTTGCCTATTTATTTTTCTAAATAAAGATAATTGTATTGCATTGCTAATATGCATATTCCTGGTTTTAGATTTTCTCATTTAAATATACCAGATTCATTGCTAAGGTCATCCTAAATAAAAATAAAAAAAATACATGTTTGAAGGAAACCACCAACACATCAAAAATATATATACGTATTGATTTCCAATTTCCTCTATAAAATATTAGTGTAATGGGACTTATGTATTCATTTTCCTACTGGTTTTTCTTTTTCTTGTATTTTTTAAATTACTTTCCTTTTAAATTACGTTACCCACAGACAAGCCTTGTAAGATTGTGGGTATAGTTATTGTACAGAATTAATATAAAATTACATCTGCTTGTAATACTGTCACTATCTTATACTGGATTTTTGCAATAAACTTCATTATTGTTTTTTATTTCACGCCTACACTACGGGGGAACCAACATCTAAGGTCATCTGTCCCCCATCTAACATGCAACACGAATACACACATCAATAGTTGAGGTGGCGGAATTTTCCAATTAGAAAAATCCCGCCGCCCCAAGTGGGATTCGAACCCACGACCCTTGGAACACGAGTGATGCACTGACACCACTCGTCCACCGCCGGCCCTAACTTCATTATTATATTGTGATTATTATTTAAAATAACATGCGAAACACGTAGCACAAAAACCACATACAACGAAAGATTTGAAAATAATTATTGTAACAACTAAGCTTTCTGCACGAATGCAGTTATTTTAAACAATACATTTCTCGTCTGCGAACCCATCCGTAGATAGGCGACACTTATCGAAATAGGCTGACTACACTACACAACTACACTTAAGGGTAGTAATGTCTTTTTGAGACATTGCAGGGTACTTTCAAAATTGTATACCGTGGTAAGAAATAAAAATAATGTTCGTCCTTCATGGTACTGATAGTTTTATTGAAATATAAAAAATTATTAAAACCTGAGATAGTCGATAGATGATTATTGGGTAACTTTCAATAAATTATCCTATAGGAAACTATAGGAATATTAAAAAAGTTTTATTGCTAATCAAATTTTAACAAATCTAATAAAATAATTTAGACAAATAAAATAAACAAATATGAAAATTGGTATAAGTTTCATTTTTAGTTTTATTACCAACTGATTTTATTGTAATTATCTACATTTAAGTAGTTAATACTAGTTAATACTTAATTATACTGACAATAATACTAAGGGAACGGGAATTTACACATGGAATTTCACCAACAGTTCCTTCCTACAAAGTATAGAATTGGAATCTACATTATATAACTCATGATGAAATTATGTTTTCGAATGTTTACTGTAAGTGTAACTATGAAATTAATAACGCATATCATTTTATAGCTAACCTAAATAAGGTATTCGTTACGAAAACAAGAGGTAATTATTAATTAATAAACGACAGTCGTGCGTTATACATTGTACAAAGTACATCTATAAAGTATATCGTAATTTACTTACTTATTTAGATACTAAAATCTAGCCAGTGATGATAGTGCTAATTATCAAGAGTAACACCCTTTCATTAAATACTTAGTATTATGTAGTTATACAGAGCCAACCAACAATACGTTAAAATGCTATAAATATTTTTCATTTCAATTCAAGCAGCTGCTTACCAAAATATACCAGTTGTCCATTTCCGAGTTTTTTTGAAAAAAATTGTGGGATATGAAATACCTCAGCTTCAGCATCTTTGAGCAATAACATTTTAAAAATCTAGTGACTTGACCGTAAGGTTACGACTAAAATCGTAAGGTAATCGCGTGTAAGGAAGGGGTAGCCATTTAACTTCGCAATTTGACAATATACCACCTCCTAAGTTAATTGCACTTGGTTAAAAATGTTACAATTGATCGAAATTCTAGCCGGAATGAGAACTCTAAAGTGTAGAGTGCAATTTGCATCAAATTATGACTTTTGTGGGACTTTAAGGTAAGTGGGACAAGTGGGTTAAGTAAGTAAGGGCCAGTGGAACATCACAATGAATGATGTTTTACATTTTATTACATATCTTGATTAATATTTGTTTAAAATTTATAAATCAAAGACCATCGCAATTGCAAGAAATGTGGTTACAATTTCACAACAATACATTTTTTTGTTAAATGCTACCTTTCCCGAGATAAAACGGTGTAAAGCAAAAACTAGTTGAATTTAATTAGATTTGTGCAGTGCTTGATACGAGAAATCTGCATAAATGTGAAACCTTCTCAATTTTCGCTTATGGGATTTACGTATATTTCCAAACGGAAGCTCTTATTAAGACTTTAAAATCAATAAGAATCTGTACAAAAATATACATAATTTTTTATTACAGATGTAGCTTATATCTTCTATTTTCCAACTACGTACTTAACTCGAAATTTTAAAATAGTGCCCTTTTGCACCATAGAATTTTTTGACAAGTTGCAGTTTTAGAATCTACAGAACCAAAGCTACAATTCTATGTAGTTTATACATTTTTACCTCGAAGTCCCACAAAATGTGTTTTTTTTGCAAGTTTCGGGGCTCCGAGCACTCTACTATGAGCGTACACGCAATCACGCAATGTTTTGTTTTAAATTTGTAAATGCGATTTGCTGTTGAAAATATTTAAATATATTTAAAACGTAAATTAGGTATTTACTTCGTTTTTTGTTGTATTTCTTTCGTTTTTTGTTGTTGTTGTTGTTTTTATTGTTTACTACGGCCATTTTTATCATGTCCGGAATCGCACATGTTTTTATGAATTAAATTGTCAAGGCCATTCTCCTAATAAGGATTAATGTTTTATTTAGTTTTCAATTTTTTTGCTAAATTATTATGAACACTGATTTATGATTTTAAACCTTGCATCTTCTATAAAATCTTTATCTTTTGAATAATGAGGGTTTGGTTTTCTATTAACTGTATTGCATTGCAATAGTGAAAGTTTATGAACACTGTGCGCATCTAGCGTACTGATCACTACCAACCGCGCCGAACAGATACGAACGACTCAACGTACACCCACTTGCATGATTCTATCTGTATAGTTAATGCAATTCATCATCAAAATGCAATTTTTACCATTGGTAAATACAAGATCTCAGTTGCATGGTGGTGGAATTGCGCCTTATTGAAATGGAAAGAATTCGTGCCTATGGCGAGATCCTTTGATTACATGTACGGTCATAATTCTTAATGATTTGTAATACAAGTGGCGCATTATAAGAGCTAATTCAATCCTCAGAACAACTAAGAATAAGAACTAAGTTGTATAAGAAACATAATCAATATTCTAATAACAAATCAGTTTGTAATTAAGATCTATTTATTTGCGACAGCCCTAACAAAATAGTCTACAGGTAGCTTAATAAATTGATTCAGTATTGAAGCGCAATGAAAAACTTTGACCTTAAAAACTTTTTGTTATTACCATTACCAGCGGTTATTACTGTAATCCTCTAAGAAAATTATGTGATGCAGTGAAAAAAAGACACGTGGATTGATCGGAAAAGGAATCCGTCTTTTGACCGACTACGCACTGGTGCATTCCCCTCAAACATCCGTTATGAAAGTCGAGGGATGTGGCTATGAAATTTTACCCCGGTCCCACTATTCGCCTGATTTTGCACACAGCGACTTCTTTCTCTTCCCTGAAATGAAGAAACCACTGCGCGGTCGGCGATTTTGATGATGATGATGTCATTATGGAAGTAGAACAGTGGTACTCCAGGCAACCACAAGGTTTAAAAAGTCGAACTAATGAAAAATCAGTATAAAAAAGACATATACAGTGCGAGTCAAAAGTAAGGAATAAATTCCATAAAAGAGAAAGTATTGATTTTTGGAAAAATTCCAAAAACAGGTCAATTTCGTTTTTAAAATCCACACTTAATATTAACATAATATTCGGATATACAGGGTGATGCGTTAAGTGTGGTGGCTATAGCACTTTCTCGTATTTATAATTATTTTTTTCAAAAATTTCCTGATGTAAGGCAACAAACTTATTACATTGCCATGTTGGCAATTGGATAAGGTGTCAGAATATGAAATAAAAAATTAAAGTTGTTATTTAAAAAAATTCCGATGACGTCACCACACTTAAACGCATCATGTTGTATGTCAGAAT
Source organism: Agrypnus murinus (assembly GCA_929113105.1). Taxonomy (NCBI): domain Eukaryota; kingdom Metazoa; phylum Arthropoda; class Insecta; order Coleoptera; family Elateridae; genus Agrypnus; species Agrypnus murinus. Next base: position 26,276,351 of record OV816028.1, on the reverse strand, counting down.
ATTATGTCAAAAAGTGCCGACAAAGAATTGACATGTTTTTGGAATTTTTCCAAAAATTAATAGTTTCCCTTTTTTTAAATTTATTTCTTACTTTTGACTGGCACTGTATATTCAAGAACTTAGAACAGAAAATATAAACTACAACTTAAATTTTTGACTCAAGTGTTGAAAGTAGGAAATCATTAATTGGCGCACGCAAGAAAACAAACATACAAAAAGAACCACAAATTTCGCAATCTGGAAATGTTCTCTACAGGAATTTATAAAAATTGTCGTTAACCGTATTAGAGTACAAAATATAATACAAAAATATTTGCATTAATACTTAATTATTAATAGTGGATATAAATTTTACAAAAATCAAAATTAAATATTGACGATTAATCCACAAATACGAGTATAATGAGATATAGTCCTCTAGAAAATATTTTCAGATTGCGAAATTTGCGGTTCTTCTCTATAGGTGTCGTGAGTGTTTTGTTACGATATTAATGTTATTTTGGGTTTAGTATATAAGCTCGAATGATGTGTGCGTACTTCAGAAGCGGCCGTAGAGCTGATCCTAAAATTCTGATATATGATGTGCCTTGTCCATTGACAGATTATGAATTTTTGATGGATTTATATAATAAAACCTTGAATACAGTAACGACTGAAGTACGCAGCTCTCCAGCTGCCCGGTCCGATGTAGTACGGGACCGGGACGCACGACCGGCGCCGCATCCGACGGCGCTGGCCGTGCGAGCTTGTGGTAGGTTTACATTGTGAACAAGCGAAAAGTTTAGGAAATAAAATTCTTTATACATCTCGCAGGCACGAACGGTCCGATTCAGTACGGGGCCGGGACTTGTCTTCTTCTAATTCCGGTCCGGGTCAGTACGGTCGAATATCTTGATACATCTTCAAAGTCCCGGCCCCGTACTGCATCGGACCGATCGTGCCTGCGAGACGTATAAAGGTATTCGACCGTACTGACTCGGACCGGAATAAGAAGAAGACAAGTCCCGGCCCCGTACTGCATCGGACCGAACGTGCCTGCGAGACGCATCTAGGTATTCGTCCGTACTGACCCGGACCGGAATTGGAAGAAGACAAGTCCCGACCCCGTACTGCATCGGACCGAAAGTGCCTGCGAGACGTATAAAGGTATTCGACCGTACTGACCCGGACCGGAATTAGAAGAAGACACGTCCCGGCCCCGTACTGCATCGGACCGATCGTGCCTGCGAGATGTATCAAGGTATTCGTCCGTACTGAACCGGACCGCTCGTGCCTGAGAGATGTATAAAGTTATTCGACCGTACTGACCCGGACCGGAATTAGAAGAAGACAAGTCCCGACCCCGTACTGCATCGGACCGAACGTGCCTGCGAGACGTATAAAGGTATTCGACCGTACTGACACGGACCGGAATTGGAAGAAGACAAGTCCCGGCCCCGTACTGAATCGGACCGCTCGTGCCTGGGAGACGTATAAAGGTATTCGACCGTACTGACCCGGACCGGAATTGGAAGAAGACGAGTCCCGGCCCCGTACTGAACCGGACCGCTCGTGCCTGGGAGACGTATAAAGTTATTCGACCGTACTGACCCGGACCGGAATTAGAAGAAGGCAAGTCCCGGCCCCGTACTGAACCGGACCGTTCGTGCCTGCGAGATGTATCAAGGTATTCGTCCGTACTGACCCGGACCGGAATTAGAAGAAGACAAGTCCCGGCCCCGTACTGAACCGGACCGCTCGTTCCTGGGAGACGTATAAAGGTATTCGACCGTACTGACCCGGACCGGAATTGGAAGAAGACAAGTCCCGGCCCCGTACTGAACCGGACCGCTCGTGCCTGAGAGATGTATAAAGTTATTCGACCGTACTGACCCGGACCGGAATTAGAAGAAGGCAAGTCCCGGCCCCGTACTGAACCGGACCGTTCGTGCCTGCGAGATGTATCAAGGTATTCGTCCGTACTGACCCGGACCGGAATTAGAAGAAGACAAGTCCCGGCCCCGTACTGAACCGGACCGCACGTGCCTGGGCGATGTATAAAGGTATTCGACCGTACTGACCCGGACCGGAATTAGAAGAAGGCAAGTCCCGGCCCCGTACTGAACCGGACCGTTCGTGCCTGCGAGATGTATCAAGGTATTCGTCCGTACTGACCCGGACCGGAATTAGAAGAATACAAGTCCCGGCCCCGTACTGAATCGGACCGTTCGTGCCTGCGAGATGTATCAAGGTATTCGACCGTACTGACCCGGACCGGAATTGGAAGAAGACCAGTCCCGGCCCCGTACTGAACCGGACCGCTCGTGCCTGGGAGACGTATAAAGGTATTCGACCGTACTGACCCGGACCGAAATTGGAAGAAGACAAGTCCCGGCCCCGTACTGAACCGGACCGCTCGTGCCTGCGAGATGTATCAAGGTATTCGACCGTACTGACCCGGACCGGAATTGGAAGAAGACCAGTCCCGGCCCCGTACTGAACCGGACCGCTCGTGCCTGGGAGACGTATAAGGTATTCGACCGTACTGACCCGGACCGAAATTGGAAGAAGACAAGTCCCGGCCCCGTACTGAACCGGACCGCTCGTGCCTGAGAGATGTATAAAGTTATTCGACCGTACTGACCCGGACCGGAATTAGAAGAAGACAAGTCCCGGCCCCGTACTGAACCGGACCGCTCGTGCCTGGGCGACGTATAAAGGTATTCGACCGTACTGACCCGGACCGGAATTGGAAGAAGACAAGTCCCGGCCCCGTACTGAACCGGACCGCTCGTGCCTGAGAGATGTATAAAGTTATTCGACCGTACTGACCCGGACCGAAATTGGAAGAAGACAAGTCCCGGCCCCGTACTGAACCGGACCGCTCGTGCCTGCGAGATGTATCAAGGTATTCGACCGTACTGACCCGGACCGAAATTGGAAGAAGACAAGTCCCGGCCCCGTACTGAACCGGACCGCTCGTGCCTGAGAGATGTATAAAGTTATTCGACCGTACTGACCCGGACCGAAATTGGAAGAAGACAAGTCCCGGCCCCGTACTGAACCGGACCGCTCGTGCCTGGGCGACGTATAAAGGTATTCGACCGTACTGACCCGGACCGGAATTGGAAGAAGACAAGTCCCGGCCCCGTACTGAACCGGATCGCTCGTGCCTGAGAGATGTATAAAGTTATTCGACCGTACTGACCCGGACCGGAATTAGAAGAAGACAAGTCCCGGCCCCGTACTGAACCGGACCGCTCGTGCCTGGGCGACGTATAAAGGTATTCGACCGTACTGACCCGGACCGGAATTGGAAGAAGACAAGTCCCGGCCCCGTACTGAATCGGACCGTTCGTGCCTGCGAGATGTATCAAGGTATTCGACCGTACTGACCCGGACCGGAATTGGAAGAAGACCAGTCCCGGCCCCGTACTGAACCGGACCGCTCGTGCCTGGGAGACGTATAAAGGTATTCGACCGTTGTGACCCGGACCGAAATTGGAAGAAGACAAGTCCCGGCCCCGTACTGAACCGGACCGCTCGTGCCTGCGAGATGTATCAAGGTATTCGACCGTACTGACCCGGACCGGAATTGGAAGAAGACCAGTCCCGGCCCCGTACTGAACCGGACCGCTCGTGCCTGGGAGACGTATAAAGGTATTCGACCGTACTGACCCGGGCCGAAATTGGAAGAAGACCAGTCCCGGCCCCGTACTGAACCGGACCGCTCGTGCCTGGGAGACGTATAAAGGTATTCGACCGTACTGACCCGGACCGGAATTAGTAGAAGACAAGTCCCGGCCCCGTACTGACTCGGACCGTTCGTGCCTGCGAGATGTATCAAGGTATTCGACCGTACTGACCCGGACCGGAATTAGAAGAAGACACGTCCCGGCCCCGTACTGCATCGGACCGATCGTGCCTGCGAGATGTATCAAGGTATTCGTCCGTACTGACCCGGACCGGAATTAGAAGAAGACAAGTCCCGGCCCCGTACTGAACCGGACCGCTCGTGCCTGAGAGATGTATCAAGGTATTCGTCCGTACTGACCCGGACCGGAATTAGAAGAAGACAAGTCCCGGCCCCGTACTGAACCGGACCGCTCGTGCCTGGGCGATGTATAAAGGTATTCGACCGTACTGACCCGGACCGGAATTAGAAGAAGGCAAGTCCCGGCCCCGTACTGAACCGGACCGTTCGTGCCTGAGAGATGTATCAAGGTATTCGTCCGTACTGACCCGGACCGGAATTAGAAGAAGACAAGTCCCGGCCCCGTACTGAACCGGACCGCTCGTGCCTGCGAGATGTATCAAGATATTCGACCGTACTGACCCGGACCGGAATTAGAAGAAGACAAGTCCCGGCCCCGTACTGAATCGGACCGTTCGTGCCTGCGAGATGTATAAAGAAATTTATTTCCTAAACTTTTCGGTTGTTCACGATGTAAACCAACCACAAGCTCGCACGGCCAGCGCCGTCGGATGCGGCGCCGGTCGTGCGTCCCGTCCCCGTACTACATCGGACCGGGCAGCTGGAGAGCTGCGTACTTCAGTCGTTACTGAATTCAAGGTTTTATTATATAAATCCATCAAAAATTCATAATCTGTCAATGGACAAGGCACATCATATATCAGTATTTTATTTCCTAAACTTTTCGCTTGTTCACAATGTAAACCTACCACAAGCTCGCACGGCCAGCGCCGTCGGATGCGGCGCCGGTCGGAACAGCCTGAGGAACAGCTGTCGTAGAGCGTCGTTTGTGAATTACACTCTTCCCATTATATTTGTGGGTTAATTGTCAATATCTAATTTTGACTTTTGTAAGATTTGTAACCGCTATTAATAATTATTAATTTAGCCTTCGTATATTGGCTAGTTTGTAGTTCTGGGTGGTATATTGGCTTCTTTATATGGCTTTAGTAGGCGTAGACATAAATTTAATAATAAATTTATCATAAAATATATCCGTCTTGTAAAGTCCTTTGGTTTTAAATCGAAAGCCACTCTGCATTATACATATAGATTTATTTACATCATTGCATCTGAAAATGCAAGAAGAGTCGAGTACTTTTTATGTAATTTTTTACATTTTTTTTTTAATAAAGTGTTTATTAAAAATTTATAATTATAATTTATAATTATCATAAAAAAAATTTTAAAACAACCAACAAAAACAGAATGGACACCTGTTATTGACGTTTATCATAGATACCTATGTATGATTGTAGAGATGTAGGTACCTACTATAGATTGATAGACTGGGTTGGCTACGGTATCAACCTAATTAAATCCATTTTGATTCCAATAAGCTTTCCTTTGATTGCAATGAACAATAATTTAGCACAACTACACAATGTCAAGCAACGCCCTCTAATTTCCAATTAAAATCGTCATTTTTGTAAGCCTACAAAAAACTGTTACCGTATCGTCAGCGAAACAACATTCAAAAAACAAAAATACTCCTTTTTTGTAAATCTAAAAAATCGCTAAAACACTTTCTAAATACTTTAGGAAAACAACTATACAGATGACAAAAAATAATGTAATAACTTAACAAACGCGGATATACAAAGGGTTCTGTGTAGAATTCATCCCTGAATTCTATTATTGAATTGATTATTGGTATTGATTAGGATAAAATATACCTAATTTTATAAATTTTATAAATATACCTATTTTGTGCACAACAGATTGAAACTTGCGACCCGGTCACACCCCTCATGAAAACAAGAAGAAAAGTTAAGGTTAACCTGTGTTCGCAAATGCTTCCTTCACGAGATAAAGGGCGGTGAAAATTGCAACAAAATAATAATTTTTTCCAATTACTCGGAACTGATTACGAATTAGTTTTTGAAAATTAGACAATATGTTTGTATGTCTATGTGCCAGATTATGAACCAAAGTAAGCAGCTTTGACTCCTCCAGTGCCGTAGAAACAGGAGCTTATGTAGTTATTTATGAAAAATGGCACGCCACTGGTTTCCCAGATTTTGATAAAATTTGTAAAATTCGTAACTAGTTTATTAATAAAAAGGTTTCCTATTGTTAGCAGTTTTCGTATTATTAAACGCGCTTAAAACCTGAAAACATCACAAACCAGGAAAATCGACTAATCTTGTTATTTAAACTAATAAAAAGTGTAAAAATAAATTTTGTTTCATTTCTTTATGGTACATAATGTTACTGACATTGCTTTCTCTTATATATCAATTGTTCCGTCTTCATTTTTGTTAATTTAAAATTGCCATAAATCGCATTAAAATTGCTATAAATCGCACGATCTAAGAGAGCGTGAGTCAACATAAAATATTGATCATAAAAGACACGTCAAGCAAAAAACCTCGAGAAAACCCTCGATTTCATCGAGGATAGATACAGTGCGTTGGGCCTGTACATTTCCTATTGGATATTGGACTAAGAAAATCAACGGCACAAGAAGTGCAACTGTGATTGTCATCCTATGACAAGGTAACGCAAGAATGGTTGTCCACTTCCAACATACCTTGACAAATAAGTGACGAAGCTGCAACATCAGTTAAACTATACCAATGGATCTGAAGCATTTCTTTTCATCATCAACGCTCTTTTGGTAAGTCGGTCCTTTAACTAGCCGGACAGTCAAAGCCCCTAAATTCTATTATAGAATATTGTATGACCTTCAACCATAGTTTCGTATTGAAATCTGACTTGGAAGTTCCTTTGCCCGACGTTACTACCATATTTTGTATATAATATTTACCTGCAATGTTATCTTATTTAATACATGTTTATAATTGGTCTTGCCTTTTGTTCTAATCCAATTCTCACTAACAACAGGAACTTACAGTCCTTTTATCGTTGCTATTAATTGCGTTTAGTTGGCGTATCTCCTTCCAGCGAAGATACCAGTTTTGGAGCCATATCTGCTAATAAGGTATGTAACTCTCCATCACTTTGTCCATTCATCAATTTCATTTACGATAAGACAGTGGAGTTTTTATTACCTATGTGATTTTTATAAGGATTAACTCGATATGGAAGTACATATTTTCGAGCCCATGCCCATATACACTTTTCGTTTTATTGTAGTAGGAGAAGAACGTGCCCTTAATAGGATTTGGAATAATTTTAAATCACCTTGTATCTAGACTTAAACGAAGATTTCTTCTTCCGATCATTTTATATATGTATATGTACACTATGACCCTCACTAGTACATATTTATTTAAACAATTTCAAAATTAATTTATATTTATTTAAATTTCTTTTTTTTTGTTGAGATTTGAGATAGTTAATGCATTGCTAGATTGTTGATTCTATTACTGTTATATAATTATATAGGTAGTATTATTCAAGGTAAGTCGGAATTTTCAAGTTTAGAATATTTAAATAAACAATACAATCTACTTTAAAAATAAAATTAATACAAATTCTTGTGCGAGTACGGACCAAGAGTATAGTGACATATATTGAATAGAATTTTAACAACAGATATTGCAATCCCTAAGGACTATTGAGATACATATATCTAAAAGATATTATAATCTGAAATATATTTTAAACGAAATCTTCTTTCTATCAAAACATTTTTATCAAAGCAGGGTCGGATCAAGGTAATCTACCGCTCTAGGCAAGGTGTGAACTTGTCGCCTTTGCAAAATGACGATTTATTTTTTTAAGGATTTCCCGCAGTTTTGTTGATGGTAGTTGTTTAGGATCCACAATTATGTAATTTGTAATTGATCCCATTGATATATTTTCATAACTATCATAAGACGTACATAAGGACATCATAAGAATAATTAATAAAAAATAAATACCACCTACATTAAACACATAAATTTCTCTTCTAGCATGAAACGTGAAATCTGTGAATTCATTATTAATAATATTTATTCATTTTTTGGAAAAGTAATCCCTACAGCAAACCACTTCTGACACATTATTTGTTTGTTTGTTTGAGAAGGAGGCGGCAGAAGGTCATTGTTTTTGGGCGAAAAATCCCAGAACTCTCTCATACCGGGTGGTGCTGGTTAATATGAAAATCGCATTTCTTGAGAATAAACCAATTCCGTGAAACCATACTTCAGAATACAACCCCAATCAGAATCAGTGTTATTGAAAATTTAATTGTCGTGGATAAATTCCTCCGAAAATTTAGTAACCGTCCTCAAGCATTCAGTATCATGCAATGTTCTGTTTAAATACCTTTTTCTCATAATAATAGAATTTTCGTTTCTTTTGTACCTTTTCTTTTGTATTCACTCGTATTATTTGCTATTGGAAAATCGGGACTCTTCGTCACGTCCCAATCTCTGGTTACTCTGGGAGATTCTCCGGAAATTCGCATATTCCTTGTAGTATCGTTACTGAAAATTCGAAGCATTTTAAGGTTGATGCCTATGTAGATTTGAGTTTACATGATCTGATTTAGTACGCACACTAAGAATCAATTGGAAGTGCAAATTGACAGTTGCTTCTGCAATATTGTTTTTTAAACCAAGTGATTTCAGTATTTTGCGCATTGCCTACACTCTCTTAATGGTAAAAGAGACCATGAAACCATTATAACTAAATAAAAACATATGTCAATTCCAAGCATTCCAAGCAAGAGAAAGAATAACAGCAATAACAAGAGGGAGAGAAAGAGAGGCCACACCAAAAACATTACCCCCGACGTCAACTTTAACTCTAACATACTCCCAACCGCAAACAATCATCAACAGTCGTCATCCAACATCAAGCCAGCTTGACTGTCTAGTTGCTTTGTCTCCGGCATCATTTAAATTTTTTCTTCACTTTTATTATCAGCAAAATGACATCAACCAGTGCAAGTGTGGAGACGACGGGATGAGGTGGAGCGCGAAAAATATCTGAATTACTAAATTTACTTCAAAAGGCTGAAGAGACATGATAAACTTAAAGCAGCTACTACCTGCTGACAGAAATCAACATATATATACCGGTCAGTCGGTGTTCCCATTATTTCTTGCACGAACGAAAGCAAGACTGTTGCACTAAAAATAAAACCTCGAGGTGAATCGAGGCGACTTGAACTTTCCGTTTCATCTCAATGCTACAATCTCGATGTGTTCAAACTATTACTTTAAAAATTCAAATTGGAATTTGCAGAACGGATTATGAAAATAACAAATTACATTGTCGCAATCTAATTCCTCAGTCGAATGTTATGTAGTTTACTGGTTTGTATGTATTTTTGGCATAGAGATTTGCTAAAAGAGTTTTCGAAATTACCAACTGCAAACTACTTTTTCGAAAACTAACTTCTGTATAATTGCAAATTACTCCTAAATAATTAATAACTAACTTTTAAAATTATAGAATTATAGATTATACATAAATTATAATTTATATAATTTGTAATCAGTCAATTAAAATCCTTCCCTTTATTATAGTATATACACTCAGAGAAAAATAATACTTGTAATAAGAAAATCGTACATTAAATTAAGAATTTTGATGCTGTTTTAGAACCTAAGAAGTTTGTAGTTTCAATTTAAGAAATAAATAAGAATAATATTCTTGTTTGCAATTCAAGACTATGACAGCTTGAATGTAGAATAATCTATTTAAATTATGTTCTTATTTTTACATGAATTTATTTTAATCTTAACGTGAAAATTCTTAATTTAAAACATTCAACTTCTTTACTTAAACTTGAAACATTACCACTTTTAAATTGTCATATATATATATATATATATATATATATATATATATATATATATATATATATATATATATATATATATATATATATATATATATATATATATATATATCTTTGAAAGAATAAAATATAATACAATATAATATCCACCGTTCCAAATATAAGCATAAATTATATACAGTGGATTAAATTGATAATACACCACAGATATTCTTCTTTATTCCTCTCAGCTAGCTCAGGTTTGCTCAGTAAAGCATACATTATTTGAATTACGAGACTCTTATATACTTTTATGCCTGGAAAGAAGGAAAAACTTATATCGTAAGCACTAAAGCTGCTGCAAGCTGGACAACTGCTGCTAAACTCTGAGTTTAAGAGAAAAGAACGCTGGATGCTTGTATTAACATCAATTAAACACATATGTAAAATTGAAAACACAAAAGCTTTATTAAACAAACAAAAATAAAATCAAATAGGACGTCAAAATAAAAATAAAAATGTTTTTCAAGATAATACAAATGTTAAATTGAGAAGTGACTTCTAAGGTTTGCTCAAACGTTATAAATAATTGTAGAGATCTGACATAGGATAACTACGGTCATTCGTTTGAACAAACCAACATAAATGAAATTTGTTTATAAATAAGAAAATTATTTGTCAAATGAAAATAAATTTTATATAAAGAACATTAATTGTTTTATTTACTTCAAATCAAATGAATACCGAAAAGAACTTAATAAACTAAACCAAATAATTTTGTATTAGAGAATGAACTTTATAAAGTAATTATTATTTATAAACAACAAAAATCATTTATTTTAACCAACCTGGTACGTTATAAAATAGTTCCCTTTTATATAAAAATCATTTTAGTGGTAACACTGTGACAGAACCTGTCAGCTGATTTCCTGCTTATAAAATCGGTACAGAGATCGATGTAAAAAATTAAATTCAATCCGAATTTATTAAAACAATTACTTTCACTTCTAATAATTGTTGCACAATAATCAAATCTTCCTTTAATCCTTATAAAAATGTTCAGGTAACACCACTTTAGTTTATTTTAAACTTTGTTTATACAATGACATTTGCGTCAAAACATATGATTATCTATCCAACCTCAAATTAATTACAGATATTTTATCTGGAACCGGGCATAGCTTCTGCCTTCAATGTTTTATCGACTGACTTTGTTACAATTTGCCCCAGCTTATATAGTTTCTGCCAAAACAAAGGAAATCTATGACACTTTTTCAAAACAGCGGAGCATCGAACACGCTTGTGACGTCACTAATTCGGCACAGCTGATTTTAATTGTCACTAATCCTAATTCTATTACTATAGGATTGTAGGCCTTAATACAAGGATCAAAAAAGTATTGTACATCTATGGTCCTAAAATGTATCGTAACGATGATATTCAAGAAAAACGTTTGACAATGTACAAAACTCATTACGATCTAATTACATATACAATTTAACAAATCAAGGTTCATCCTTTACAAAATAGCTACAGGAATACATGATATAAGTAATACAATTTGTTTATCCATAGAAGTATCTTTACAATTTAATATAAATCAATTAATGCTTATACAAATGTCAGCTTAAATATAAAATCAACGTTAATCAAATTATGCTCAAAATGTCCAGCATACACTGCTCTAAGCACTTACATAAAAACAATGGTGAGGAAAAGCAGGATAAAAGTCTATAAGAGTCAAATTAACACGAACGACAGGATTCAAAACCTTCATTAATAAAAGTGACCAGAAATCTTGTAAACAAATTCAAAGATTAATTGTATTATATCAGTCATAATAAGGTTGACCTAATTTATCTATTTTCAGCAAATTAACATGATGAAACTGAGCTGGCCTCCTGGAATATATAAAAGTCTATCTGACGCTAAACATCGTACTCTGATAGTTTCAATGTGGGAATTACTTCTTCCTAACAAGTGGAAAACCGTCCCAAATGTAACATGGGTTGCATAAACGTACCTATTACCAAGCAATCTAACTAACTAACTCTTTTAATTTTAAATCCGATATAAAATATTTATATTAACGTTTCTGTTCGATCGTTACTAAAATTTTCAATTCGGTGAAATGATTACACAGCAATATATTATCTAAAAGTTTCAAAACAGATGGTAACAATTTCTAGGTGTCGGTCCTTCGGATTTCCACCTATGTTGGACACTTTAGAAACTTTTTTGGTTGCTTTTGTACAAGCTCTTGATGAAGGTCATATAAGCCGACATACCTGTAGAACATTCTAAATTTGAAAGCATTTAAATACAACAGTTTTTTTTAAATAACTAAGCTGTTTTAGTTTATGTTAATGGCCGATGTACCTTGATGTGTTCATGGTTTTTGCACATCTTTTAATTATTACATTGGTCTTATAAAAAGTCCACCAATTTGATTCTAATGATCATAAGTTATCTTCTACAGAAAAAATCTCTTCCAGCATGGAGGAAACACGAAAAGTTGGCAACACTGGTTGACAATACATTTTATATAAACTATACTTATACGCAGGGTAGAGCTTCATACGTGTATAACGTGTAGGTACTTAATTCATTGAGATTATACAGTTATATTAATATATGACATACTAAAATACGACGATAATCCCAACAACACTTCTCGGCAGGTAAAAATAAGTCGCAAAAAACCTGAAGTCAGAAATTATTGGTTACTTGTCTGTTTAGGCCAGAAAAGTTAACTAATTTTCGCGCAATATCTAGGCTGCTGGTAAAATCCACCCGCGATCTATTTTTAAAAAAATTGACACGCCTCTGATGTATGAAGCATCAACATGTATGTTCAAATCACTCTTGTTCTGTGTTTTTCGGAATATCAAATAATATAATTGTTATTATAGTGCATCAAAAAAAGTGCAACAGTTTATGATGTACTCCTGCACATAGTATATCCATTAGTCCCAAGTGGGCTATAGTTTTAAGCTGTTTAATCGATTGTCTATCTATCGCACATAGGTAGCGTATGTTCTGTAAATGTTCGACTAGCGATAAATCTTAGAATTCACAAATAAATCTTAACGATACCGGGTGGTAAAAATTTCAAATACCTTGCAAAATATTTACATTTTGAGATTTTATCTTGAACTGTCCATAAATGTCAGTATTTACTAATGTGCGCTTGTAAAAGTAATTTAATTAAAATCTTCACGGGCGAGCTGAAAAGTTTGTGGGTCGAGCGACGAAAGGGCGAGCCTCCATAAATCAGTGCTAGTCTATAGCTAGACGTTGTGATTTAGCAACAAATTAGTTTCCATTCCATTTCCATTCGATTTTTGTTGATGAGCATTGTAACTATACAGATCTCTTTTAGGAGCCCGTAAAATTTTACAGGGCTGTAGCTGTAACTAACTATTCATTTATTTATGTAGTTTCCATAAATGCCTATAAAGTGTCATTTAAATAGAAACTATAATTAAAAATAATGTAAATAGATGTGTTATTTTACTTGCCTCTTTTTGTTATTGTTATTTTGAAATTTATTTTGCATTGCACAATTATAAAAGTCTACGAAATTAGTCCAGTACTTAATAATTTCAATAAAATAATTTAATTAATATTTATATTTATTCAGGGAAAGTTGATATAACAATACTATTTTAATGCTTAATAAACTTGTTAATTATTGTAAGATGAATTTTCTTTGATAAACATTATTTAATTGTATAGTATTTATTGAATAAATAATTGAAATAGTCCGACCAACTTAAATTAGAAACAAAAATACAACTCATTCAAGCTTAATTAAAATGATTTTATTTAATTCATTGCAATCATTTAAACTTGCTATAGATTTAAACAACGTATTTTATTTTATTCCCTACACATTACTTATGCGTTTACTTATCGTTAGTCGGATGGTAAATTTGTTAGATTAGAAAAGGATAATAAAATTATGAGTGCAATTTAATGTTAATTTAATTTATTGCAATGATAATTCAAACTCACTTTTTGCAACACGGTTGATGATTATGACATTTAAAATTGCACAGTATGGAAGTTTTGTACAAGCAATTTTTCGTTGAACTTTTACCTTTTGAACTTTAGCTTTTACCAGCTCGCAGCGATAAATACTGCTAATTACTGACATCTCTTGGTAAAAACCAGACGATTACATACTTTTTTCCAACTACACACATATGACACTATAATATCAAATTATTTTATATAAAAAGGAGGCGATTTAGGATCTGTTATTCATTACCATAGTAACTGTGAAAAAAGTACAAGGTTTCCACTTGTTTGACAAATCAGTTTTTGTACCAGTACAAAAAGCAATTTGGCGTTGCGCGTAACATTGTTTTTACGGGAAGCTCCTTTAAACCAATTTTTTATGTCAATAATGACTTTAATTCCAACTTATGTAGAAGAATTGTCATTTCCCTAGGGAGTCACCTTTGATAGCTCAGCCAGGTAGAGCTGTGCCCGGCAAGCAAAAAGCCCTGGGTTCGATTCGTTCTTAAAAATTAAATTAACAGCTTTGATTGAAGGTTTAATGTGTCGCAATTTGTCGAACAAACCAACATAAAGGGGCAGTATTTAATTAGTTATCATGTAACGTTATATACATTAATTCCAACTTATGTTGCAGAATTATCATTTCCGTGTACAGGTATCACCTTTGGTAGCTTAGCGGTAGAGCATCTGCCCGGCAAGCAGAAAATCCTGGGTTCGATCTCCAGTCGGGGTGATAATTTTTCTATATATTTATAATATCTTAACATTTAAATTATTGTTATTATTATACCGGGGATGACAAATTAATTTTAGTACTTAATTACGGAATGGTACATTTTTGTATTTACTTTATTGCAGATATGCATAACCTAAATAAATTATATTCTCGGTGGTTGACTCGATTTTGCTTTATTCTCAACGATTTGTGAGCGTCTTGTGCGTAGCGTTTCGTCGTAAGTTGTAAAACCTCGATTCGTGCATAAACCAGATGGACAATCAAATTCAGTACTAATGACTTCTCGTTTTGAGCAACTCATCTGGAATTTACTTAGCTTGACTTTGTATAGTTTTTAAAATAAGATTCTCTTTAAAATAAGATTACGTACAAATTATTAATTTTTTTCTCAGTATTTAATGAAAGTTTTTTACATCAAATACACAAAAACCCTAAAGTATTAATAAAAAGTATTAATTTTTCAAGTAATCTTGTGATTCTTAAATGATTATAAAATTAATTATAAATCAGTTTGACTGCTTGATCAATTATATGATTTTTTTTAATTAAATATTTTAGCTACTTGTAGAGCCTAATTAATAAAGGCAAAATAAAAGTACATTAAATAAGCAATGTTTTAGGAGTATATATCAAGAAAAAAATTATGTTATAGAAAAAAAGGTAGGTATTAATCTATTAGACTCTCTAAAAACAAATTCTTTAAAACCATAAATCCAAATTAGAATAGCACTCAGCATATTTTACGCTTTCAATATTTCTATACATAGAAAAACACGATGGATTTAATATAAATAATTTAAAAAATACCTTTCTTGGTTTTCAGTCAAATTTTAATTTGAAGGAAATTTAACTAAAAGAGTACACTTAGGCGCCGTGGCATTATAATTTGAGGATGTAAAAAAATATTTAAAACATTCTACTCGACTCGTAAAAGCATACTAAGACTCCACGAAATTTGAAAGAAAGATATTTAAAACAATATACCACAAGGTAGAAAGGCCAAAGGATTAGGTAAGTAAAAATAATACATTAAAGCTCGGTACTTTTTATATCGATACGTATACGTATTACGTATACTGGTATACTATGCACCTCCTGTCATGAATGTCATGGTGTAAAACTAGAGGCGTTCTTAAGGATGCGCAGTAGACCGTATTTTCTAAACCAATCAAATTTGACCCAAAGTGCAAACATAACACATGCTACACAGTTGACGTTTGTGTGAAATATTTAACCTCAAAACGGTTGCGTATATTCGTAATTATTTTTGTTAAAAATTAATTCTGTATTTAATTGACATACGAGCCCAGTCGCACATGAATTGGACCACGCAATAAATTTTATTTTTAATTTGTGTTGACATTCTATATTTCATCTCGACTTAAAGTGATTTATTTGTATACCTAACATAAACTGAAGTGCAAGTTGTCCGTGTTAAAAACGTCAACGGCGTACGCTAGAATCAACAGATTTTCAGTTTTGATTTTACTGCTATTCCTAATCAATTTATCCAAATCAGATTGTTCCGCTAGTGCGAGTCTGCTGTTTATTTTATCATTTAGATCACAGCGTGGCGTGCACATGAATATGATGATGTCTTTCGGGATGCATTTTACATTGTCATTCTAGTGTCATTCTCAGATTCTTCATTTACTTCTTTGCCTCTATTTAATATCATGCACAACCAAAACATAATCGTTTAATCACTGATAATCATTTTTTGAATGATAAATATTAATTACAGAAACATTTTTCTATTAATTAAATTCTATTAATATTCTAGTAATTAATTAATTTAATTAACTTATAAATTAAATATACATTTTATTGCTTCGTATAACACTTTGGGTCAATTTTTGTTGATGCACGGATTCTGTCCTGTTCTACAAACCTCTCTATGTGCGCAATGCGTCATCTGTATACTTACACCATGCCTCATGTGAAATCTTACTACTCGTTCTAACGCTGATGAATACGTTCTAATACTGGTATGGCCAATGTGATGCGAATGGTGTATAGAACTTTTGCAAGAATTGCAATTTTTAGTATAGTCACAGTAGAATAACAACTAGTTAATAATTGTCGCAAATAATGAAAGCCGCCGTGTTACTTTTTATAACGAATTTATTTATTAAAAGTGTTACTCGTATAAACAGTATAACCAATAAAACAAAGACAAGAAGTGTTTCGAAAAACAGCAGATATGTAAATCCAAAATTGCTTCATGACTTTTTCTGTTTTTACAAAAATTCTCAAACTTCATATATAGTGTGTCGCATTTAAGATGAATACACTCCCGTAGTTTCGTTATTTTAAGGAGTAAAAATTTGATTGTTAGCACAATGATACATATTCACGAGTTGCATTTTTTGAGGTACTCAACTTAAATGTGAACTGTAACCGTTCAAACAGCGTCAATTCTCGATATATTCATCGAAGTTTCATGAGAAAATTCGCATTTTTAATTTTTCAGTGTGTTCAGTTTTTAGCGTTGCCTCCACACAGTTACAAGTTTACTTTTTAATTCAATAGAGTGTCATGGAAAATAAAATTTTATTGAACGAAATGTCAAACTGACAAAAAATACATTTAATTTTGGTAGATACGATATACGGTAAAAATCTGTAACTGTATGCAGACAACGTTAACATACTGAAAAATTTGAAAATGCGTGTTTTGTCATCAAACTTGCTACCAACGATCAAAATTGAATTCTAAACAACTTTTTCTAATAACTTTTTTTGATATATCCAACGCAAAGCGAAATATCGAGAATTGGCCCTGTTTGAAGAGTCGTGGTAGGCTGGGTTTACAGTTCACACTTAAGTTGAGTATCTCAAAACATGCAACTCACGAATATGTATCACTGTGCCAACATTCAAATTTTTACTCCTTAAAATAACGAAACTACGGGAGTGTATTCATCTTAAATGCGACACACTGTATAAAGTGTGATTTATACGTACCCCGTCTCAGTGAAGTTCGCACATTTCTATTTCCGTTAAACGGCGCCCCACAATTTTCACTCTGGATTTTTTTGGTATTTTGAAGTAGCTATTTCTTGTTGCTAGAGTAAAGTACTGACCTCCTATATTATAAGTTATGTTGTTTTATTGTTATATTTCATTGTGTATTTATCTTTTATATTTTAAAACAAAGTACATCCCATAATCTTTTCTACAAAATTTCCTTTGGTCTTCAAAGTAACTGTTCCTTATTGTTAAAATAAAGTATTGCACTTACTCCATGTTACGTTTTTTTAAATTTTACCAAGGCAGGGATCCCTCTTACCGCCTCTTTGCGTCCACATACTGTTCGGAAGTGAAGGGGCGGCGTAAGGAAACTATTGAATAAAACTTCCTGAAACGTAACATGGAATAAGTGCAAAGACAGTACTTCACTCTAACAACAAGAAACACTACTATGTATATCAGAAAAAAATCCGGGCATCCTTTAAATAACAAAAATAGAGTGTGCGAACTTAAATGAGACGGGGCTTGTAAATGAAATTTAAAGAGCCATCGAATGATAGTAAAATGATGTGAAATTGTTGGAATCGTAATTTATTTTTGAACAGCGTGTTTTGATAAAGTATGGAATAAATTATCACTTGTAACACATGCTTAAGTAAAAGACTGCATCAAAAAGAGAAAAAGAGAGAGTTTGCTTACCTTTTCGCTAGCTCTGTGTCGGCTGAAGTGTATAATATTAAAGTTACTATCGTACTTGATATTCAGATAGGATCAGGTAAATATATGCAGGTAAATAACGCACGGAATAAGAAGTCAGAAACGCTATCATTTTTATTTCGCACGAAACGAGATTGGTTCAGGTAGATTTCCGTCAGATAAAACGCGACGCACGAAACAATAATATAAGGTGGATGATCTCCCTCCTCAGTCCTTGGTAATGAAATAGGTAATGAATAGAAATATTTCCACTAATGAACTTTAAAGTTTCCACCTGCTAATTCCTTTACAACAAAGTAAATATCTTTCATTTTGACACACTTTTAATGAGTTAAAAAACATTAGACTATAGAAGATTAAAAACGCATCCGGTTCAGCAAAACCTTCTATCCATAAAGTTTTCCATGGCACAATTTCTTTTCTAGGAAGAAAGGTTTTTATAAACGCAATATTTTCGTGTCAGGAAAATTATAATTAAATACTTGTACAAAATACATAATTCATTACAATGGGTTCAGTAATGGTGATATAATCGATATTAATTGGAAAACACCATTGCGTAGGATTTTTGAAACCTGTGTTGTACCTAAATGGTATCTTTAAATAATTGTAAATAACAATTTATTTTTTTATAGTACTGACGATGTTGTCACTACATATGTTATATTCTCATCGAAGCTAGCAAAAAAGAAAATTAATCGTTGTCTTATAAACAAGGATAGCGATTCATTATATAAAAACAGGTTTCGCGTGGCAGACAAACCTTCAGGGATTTTGGTAGAAGCAATTTAGTAACAACTCGGAAGTATCAATTTTAGAGCTCATAATCAAAGTTATTAATAAATTGACAAATAAATCAACTAAAACCTTTAATCAAAAGATAAATATTTAAATATATTAATTCGGTTTTATAATCCATGATTGTATATGCAGGTAAGTGTCATAATAGGAGTAGAAAGTAAATAAACAATTAAAAAAGAATGAACAATAATATACTGTTTAAATAATCGCGAATGTTATTTTTATTGTAGAAGGATCCGAAATAATTTTAATTATTTTGGTAGGCGTATAAAAGGTAGTAATTAATTAGTGGTACCTACTGTTTTGATATGTTGAGCAAAGAGAGGTTTTAATTTGGCTGAAAATAATATATTCGAGAAGAAATCTTGCTTGCCTGCTAGTAGCAACTCGGACTTGGACAAGGTTGTAGTAATTTTATAAGGCATAGTAATGGTACTGACCTTTAGCAGGTTCGCACGTGTGTTATTCAATCGATGTGAAATGTGATTGTTAATAAAAAAATTAACATTACTTTTATAACGAAATTTTGTCTTTTTGGGAAAACAGTGCCGCACATTAATTTTATAGTGTTGTAATATCTTCTTAGATTGTTCTAATTGACGTTGCGCACGTAATAGAGGATGTTACTTATACTGTTTTTGAAATTAAAAAACAGTTAACTATAAAATGAATGAACCACAATTTAAGGACTATTAAATATTATAAAGTGCGTTTGCGTTTGTTAAAGTGTTTTGTGTTCATTTTAGAAATCCATCCGCTCATCTAATTGTTGAAACGTATGATAGACTCATAAGAAGAAAACATCATGTCTAATAGTACCGAAAAAGAACTTTGTGTGGAAAATGGAGAAGATGGTGTTCCTTTTATACAATTGGGAGAGTATAAATTAAGATTAGATCTGGAAGATTTAGATGAAGAATTCCTTGAACGCTCCAAGAATGAACTTAGAGAAACTCCTGAAGTCGTAGAAGAAGCCCTAGCTAGATTAAAAGAAATGCTTGAAGGTATTTATTTTTAAATATTATTTAATAAAACGTAACTTGCCATTCGAATATTAACATCAGAAAGATGATTATGCAAAATATGAAAACTACCATTTAAATATTTGTTATACTGACTGGTAATTACCCATTAATGCAATTGCTTTCCAAGTATCATACCATACAATGTAAACAATTCCAGTAAACAAGAAACCTGCTTTTTTTCTATTCTAGCGGAAGAAAATTTGAATTTACCAGAAGACAAAAGTTTTTTTATGAAATTCTTAAGGCCTTGTAAATTCTATCCAGAAAGTGCATTTAGATTAGTAAGTTCGATACATTAATGCAATAATTAATACTGACAAGATTAAATTAATTTTCAGATGACACGCTTTTATAAATTTAAAGCAAAACATCCAGACTTATGTCAAGATTTAATACCTCAAAATGTTAGGCATGTTTTCGAAAGTGAGGTCATAAGATTTTTGCCAAATAGATGTCCGGATGGAACAAGGCTTATGCACGTGTACGCTGGCAGTCAGTCCTGTCAAAATTAAGAAAATTCTAAATATATTTACGAAATTCGTTTTTCAGGTAAATGGAATCCCAAACAAATCAGTCTCAATGATCTCTTCAGAACCGTGATGATGGCATTGGAAATAGCAATGATAGAACCTAAAACACAAGTTGCTGGAGTTCATGTTATATTAGATATGCAGGGACTTTCGCTGATACATGTTTGGCAGTTTAGTCCCAGTTTTGCAAGATTCTGCCTGGAGTTTGTTCAGGTAAACCTAAAAGCAATGATGTTTGTTAATGTCTGCATTTAAATTGAATTAACTGGTTTTTAAATTTTAAAAACAAAGATCAAAATGTTTTTAAGAAACCAACCATTAATGGTGTTTTTTCTATTGATATCATTCAACCGGTATATATACCTATTTACGTATCTAGTATGTTTTATTAAAAAAGCTACCTTGAAATGACGGTAATATTTCGTCAATGCTCATCTTCATTAATAAAGCAATTTGTAAAGCAATACAACAGTAACAACCAGTTATTTTCTATAATTTCATGATGGATAACTGATGTTTACTTTTTACCATTATTTATGTGTTTGTAGTATCTAGTTCTAGATGACCGTACGAGAAAAGAAAATCTAAAATTTTGATAAACGAAACAAAAAGAAAACGCAATAAATGTTTACCCGTTAATTTATACTTATGTATGTACCTCTAAGATGTACTATTGATTTCATAATGATCTAGGACAGGTTAGAAAGATTATTGAGTATAATAAATTGAGATGTTGATGGAAAAAAAATTCCAGTTCTTGTTCTTTTCTTAGAAAATTCAATTTTTGTTATTCCAATTTTTGTATATGCTGCATACAGTACCATTTAACTTCAGATTTCTGCATATCTATTATAGCCTTGGTACTTTTTGCAAAAATCTGCAAGAACTTTAAAACATCTTAGAAGAATGTATTTCTTATTTCAAAAATGTCTCAAAAATTTCTCACTAACTTATTTGCTAGTTAAAAATTGTCCAATTAATATAAAGAGAAAACAGTTGTTATTTGGATTGTATCTTTACATTGAATTTGCATTTCCAATATTCAATCAAATACTTGTAGTCACATTATCATAAACAAAATAGTAATAAACACTTATCCAACTAGAACCAAACAATGGAGCTATTCCTAATTTGAAAACTCTTCTACGTACAGGATGGCTCATGTAAGATGACCCTCCACCTTATCTTATTGGAAACTGTAACAGTAAGAGTGCTACGGCAGCTTTCAACCTTTTTATTTTCAATAGAACACCTATCTTGAGACTTTTCGATTCTACACTTTATTTTACGTATTTTTGCTTAATAGAAATATTTAATGATGATGAAATACTTTCCAATTTTTTTTGAGAATGCACTTATTTTAAAAAATTAACTAATTATAATAATACACGACGCTTATAAATATCTAAACTGACTGAGAAAATCTGAGAGTATAATTGTTTCATAAAAACGATGGTAGGTTTGAAACCGTTCACTTTTAAAATATAAAATATCTGTAACAATTGGTAGAAACTTAAAAGCCGAATCATATAAAATATAAATGTATAAGGTATCTATCTCATTTGATTAAAAAAGAGATTTTTATGTTCGAAAATTTAATTTTACTCTAGTAGATTGAACACCCTGTATATTATTCAACAATAAATAAGGAAATGTTATCTTAGCTATTTACAAGCTTCGTGTACTATTATAATTAGTTAAATATAAATTTCAGTACATGTAATTAATCTTTTTTAAGAAATGTTGCGTTCTCAAAAACATTAACAGAATTAAATCTATTCAAAACCTGTGCGAAATTTTGGGATATATGTTAACCAAAAATGTTTAACACGAAACAACTGACCCTGTATATTGAAAAATATTTTAAAATTCAAATATGTTTTGTACCAACCAACTTTGGTATTCAACCTTGTAACCCTTACAGTTTTCAAAATAAGGTACATGGTCATTTTACGTAAACCACCCTGTACATAGCAATACAGGATTACGGCTGAAGCAAGCAAAGTACTCAGAGACGCCAGGCTGTGCGTGTGTTACATCTCTTTTTACTCTAACTCAAATAATAATTTTACTTATGCTCCGACTGAGATCTTTAATTCTGCGGATTCAAATACAGGTGTGGGTGTTAATCCCAAAAGATTTAGATTAAATAATAGAGTCAGGAACAAATAAAAATAGAGGGCGCCACCAAACTGAATAGATGTTTATTTTCATAAGACAAGAAGTCCACAGTTTGAGAAATGACTTCCCATTTAAAATTGACGTTAAATGGATCAAACATAGAAAAATCTATAATAATACATTTTGATTGATGGAAACATCAGCAGTTTGTTGAGCCGAACTATATCAAACGATAATTAAATTTGAAGTATGTATATTGAATAAAGATAGAAGGTTGAAAATACATTACACAAAAAAACTATTAGAAAATTATCATTCCTAAATATTGCTTAAATTCGGTATCCCAAATAGATTTTACCTAAAATACTTATTTAAACTATCAATAATTTGAAATTTCATAACTGAACAAAACCATTCTGAACTATACATTGTTTAAAAACTTCACAACCACAAAATATGGCTCAAGCCACTCAAACTAAAACCACTGACCAAACACAAAATTTTGCTGAATCTACAAACTAAAGCAGGACCATCGCTGGAACACTTCTTAAATTTTAAACTATTTCACTTTACCAAAATAGGTTAAACTTTGCAATAATCTCCATTACGGAATAAATACATTATTATTAACATTAACAAGAACGGTACTTAAAAACTAACTTGAATGTTGCTTGAAGGGCTATTAATCAGTCCTCCTAGAAAACTTAATACATCATTTAATTATTATTTAAACACTGTAGAATCCTTTAAACTAATTATATAGGCAAACACAGTGTACAAACTTTAGTAACTCGGAAAACTAGACCGAAGTGCAACTAAATTCTCAACACGGTAAAACTGATAATCTCTAATTAGATTATCCGAAAACACTTTCCTCCAATATTGGTCATTAATGAGACCCGCATTATATTAGTTGTATAAGCAATGAAATTAAATGACCATGTCATCCAATACTATCTCCACTTTTTAAATTAAAAAAGGAATAGTATATTACGTTATAAGTCCGGTAAACCCAAGTTTACAGTAGCGAGTTGAAAACGTTTCGGGACGAGGCGACGAAGGAGCCGAGTCTCGAATGTTGAAACGAGCTACTGTAATGGTTTACCGGAAGTATGACGTAAGGCGTTTTATTTCATACTGCCTCACATTGTTCATTTTTAAAAAAAATGCATTTAAAATTTTCAGTCCGGTAAAATTTTTTACCGGACTCAAATTAGATTTTCAGTCCGGTAAAATTTTTTACCGGACTCAAATTGGATTTTCAGTCCGGTAAAATTTTTTACCGGCCTTGTAACGTAATAATTCATTTACCGGACTCAAATGAGTCCGGTAAATACCCTTTTACCGGACAGTATGAAATAAAATTTTTTACCGGCCTTGTAACGTAATAATTCATTTACCGGACTCAAATGAGTCCGGTAAATACCCTTTTACCGGACAGTATGAAATAAAATATATAAACACCCTATCAAGTGCCAAAGTGACGTACTTCGCAGCAATGGGAAAATACGTCTAGAATATTCCTAATTTTATCTTGTTAATGCGAAAAAATATTTTATTACGGAAGGTCTGATATCAAAATAATAGGGCGACTGGTTTTTCGTTTGTAGATCTTGAAAAATCTATTTAACGGACACAAAATAAGCACGCAGCCGAAACATAAATTTGATTTAAATGCATTTTGTACTTGTCATTTAAAACAATTTTATCTTCATATTTTTGTTGCTAAAAACAAATTTATCTGCGTGAGAATGCCTTGAAAGCCTTTTTACAGCTGCTTCTAAGTTAATGAAAAACATTATTTTGATCGGAATAAGTTCTGCAATTTTAAACTGACAAAATATATTCATATAGACAGGGTCGTACTAAGATTATTTTAAATAAATACATTTTCAAATGTATTAAAATGGATCTTGAAATTTTAGCATGTTACACGTGCACGGCTTATAACAAGTCGCTCACTTCGAATGTAATTGGGTATGCACTATGTACGTAGAAACCCGGTATATTCGATGAAAAGCACACGGAGTTCTGGAAGGATTAAGATTTTGTATCGGCATCAGATATTAGAGCTTTGATATTATTCGTATCCTGGTTTACTTTTGCTTTTTGATTTACTCTTTGCCACCATTTTGACTTTGTTCGGTGTGTTGCTACCTTAACAACTATTATTGTTAGGCTATTGTTAGATTATTAAGATGTTATTCGTAACGAGAATTTTAAACGGACAAGAAAATTATATAGAGAACGAAGTAAGCTCAAATAATTTTTAGTTGCTAGAATTCTCAAGAATGGGGAGTTTTTGTGTGCAAATCTTGCTTAATGCTATGCAATTGGCATTGAACTTATTCTGTCAAGGAGAAGAAATTCCTCTCCGAGGCAGCAGAAGTTCACAAGCTAACAATACTAAATCAAGTTAACCAACGACTATCTACTTTGCTTGAGGACCCTGTCCTCCAACAAATTCTTTGAATGTTCTCTATTGACGAATTGATAAATAAAAAAAAGGAAAAAGAGAGGTAAATGTGGAAATTCTAGAAGTCCTACAGCGATTAGTTAGTAAATAAATATTTTCCTCATTTATCCTAAATTTGCAGTTGGTCGATTACCGGTACATACATATAACATAAATGAGCAAAATGTAACTCTTTCAAATGTATTAACACCAGAAAAGTATACAAAATAATCAGAGCTCGTTGACAGTAACAGTTGTTATTAGAGCTGGATTCGGGATTTCCGAAGCACTTTTTCTATAGTTACAATTATTTACAACAATGGATACCATAGAAACCAAGCTCCTCGAGTAAACAGATCGGAAATACCGAACGCGGCTTAGTAAGAACTTTTTTCGGTGTTATAATATACATGAGTTCAAAATTCCAAAGGCACCTTTGATGGGATTACTTTTTGTTCATACTTTGGATTAAAAATAAACTGTCTAGCCAATTAACTATAAAGAATAGTTGCTTAGCGTACTGATTTTTGATCAATTTTTCTCTACTACAGTACGAAGATCGACAAACTAGTCTCTGTTAAACAAAGCCTTTGTTGATTTTTACATGCTCCAAGAAAAAGCAAAGGAAATATCAGAATTAGCTTTACATACCTGCCGCGGTAGGATCAAATTTTGACCTAAGAGGAAATAAACAACTTGACCTCTTACACCACGTTGAGCTAGGAAGTAATGTGTTTTACAAGTCTTATTCCGGAGTCTCATAAGTCGAATTCGGAGTTGTCCAATATAACTTCGACCATCGCCAAAACGTAGATATTAGAGCCCTGTTTAATTTTTAAATTGATCATTTCCTTGTACAAGTTCCCGTTTCACTTCTAGAGATCACTAAAGTCAACATAGAGTTAGGTTCTCAGAGCTGCCCGATTGAGCTCTGATCAACCCCAAAGATAGCTATTAGTGTTTTGATTTATATTTAAATCAATAGTGGTTATTTTTGTAGAAAGTTATGTTTGACTTCCAGACGTCATGGGGCCAGGCACTCGGCACAACTTCGATTGATCTCTGACAATATCTATCTGTTGATAATAAGATGATTCCTCTCTGTTAACTTTATCTTTATCAACAAGAAGAATATCTTACTTTGAGGATTAAAAGAATTAATTCACGATATGTGGAGAAACAACTTGAATACCGAAATCCTGAACAAAGTGTGAATGAAATGAAAAAAGTCATAAATTAACGTGGTTCACATTCACATGATGATGGAGGATAAATCACTAAACTGAAGATAAATTACATTCTAGGTTGTATGAACGGAATATGTGCAATCAATCTACATGCAAAGTATATTTATTATAATACAATATTTCCATTTAAAAAGAGAAACTTGAGATTTTTCATGTATCACTCGCTTGAGCGACTCCCGTATCTCAGTTTCTGTACCCACGCGTGAAGATAATATATTTCTTACAGTGGGCCGAAGTCGCATAAAAGTTAAAAAACAATGATATAGCCAGATAGGTGTACTAGGTTTTTTTTAATACGTCGCAATATAGATATACCTTACCTGGTTGTCTATTTCGACACATGCATCAATATTCTTAGATTTTTAGAGTATTTCATAATACTTGTTGAAGTCTTTAATTTCTCCGGTCTAAAAACTAAGTAAATAATTACTAAAGTACGAAATGCCATTTAAATCCTGTGCTATAGCATATTATTAGAATTTTGGCACCGGAACACAAATCACCATCCCGGAAAATAAAATTTTAATCTTTAATGTACTATAAAAATATTAGTATGCTCTTTCTTGCATATATACGAATGATTTGTATGAAATAATAGTAACTATAAAAATGTCAATCGTGTTTTTATTTTCGTCAATGATTTTTATTTAAGATTATCAAGAATTACTATGCTCTAATAATTTATAGTTAGCACCTTTAATGGTAGCGTAATAAGTTCTAATTACCGTAAAACTACCTATCATCCATTAATTAAGAATCTAAGAAATCTTCTTGTTGAAAATGTTTTTTACAAACAGGATTTTGTGTTAACTTTTTATATTTTGCCTATTTCTTAAATAAATTTATATCATTAGGAAAGTAAAAAATGTGATATTTTTTACTTTTAAAAGGCGATTTGCTATTTATAATGCAGCATTTGCAGCAACTCTTTCTTAATTCTGTATTTATCAATCAAATGTATAAATACTAACTGATTACATATTTGACCTAAAAAGCAGGTAGATGGTATAGGGGTATTTCTTACTTTTAAAAGGTAATAATTGCTAATGGGTAGATTTGTAAATATCGCCTGAAAATTAATTAAGATTCATAAATAGTATAGTTTGTACTAGATGTCAAATTTGATTTAATTTTAAAACAATCTTCAATCAAACCATTAGCGTACATACAAACGACAATGTCATAACCAAACACCAATTCAAGGTATGTACTAATAGATCTACCTACAAATTGATCAATTATTGTGTAAATGAGTTAATAAAATAAACAAATTAATGAGAAACTGGAAAATTAAGAAATTATATTGATAGTGTTTTTGGTAACACTTTGCCATATTTACATACCGCTATATCTTAGGCATCCGGTAATTTGTAAATGTAATTACGCAAAGCAAGTTACTCAAGAGTTAATGTATATTTCATAATAGAAGCATAATTACATTACTTTTTAACCCGATCTTCAAATTAATGCTATTTCATTCATATTCAACTTTATTCTTTTTGATGAACAATAGACAATAATAATAAATAAAAAATACAATAGCATCTTGCGAACCGACATTCTTTAAAATAAATTGTCCAATAAATAGAACACGAGCTTATTCCGACAGAGTAATTACATTTTAAATGTTTGAGTAAAGAAGATTACAACAATCGAGATGGAGCGACTATTATACTATTATTATGATTCATTTTTCTTCTGTAATAACCGATTAAAATGTCATAATTGACTGTTATTGTTACACAATAGTTAATCATTCATATTTCTTATAGTATCTTCATTTAAATCAAGTTTTTTGAAACCATGTCAGAACTAACCACTTTAGAAAAGTTCAGAATCAGTTTTTAACCAAGAACTGGAATAATAATAATAAGTTTGGTAAGATTTTATGCAATATTACAATTTGTAAATATCTACTACTTGAATGCAAGAAATAAAAGTAACAATTTAGAGCTGAAGGTCAGCAAGTGAAAAACGGGGTAGTTGCCAAAAGATAAATATTTGACGCAATTGTAGGAGAAATCGTGTCGTCTTTCCACACATCCTCTATATATAAATAAGTGTAAAACGGTGATTGTGTTCAAAAATTATAATTGTTACGTTTAGATTAATTTATTTAATTAATCATGTATTACTTTAATTAAATAATCGATTACTTCACGCAGCCTGTTAACAAAGCCAACATACTACATAAATGTCATAAATTTAATTATAAAATCTATCGAATTAATTATTGTGCTCTCCGACTGTAACAGATATCAAGAATTTGATAGTTCTACTTAATATCTGTTTCAAATTCACTTTTTTTATGAAACACTTACGTTTGTATTCAAAGAACTACTGAAACTTATTATCAGTGAGCAAAATTTATCTATGAGTGACAGAGACGCCCAACCAAAGATGTTTTATAGGAGTTAGACTTCATGAAAACTCAATTAATACACCATATAAAACCTAGAAGATAGTACACCAACACCATGGCAACAGCAGGTTGTGACCCATAGTTTAGAAAGAATTCTGGAAATATCTTCATATGAATTGTCATGTAATTAATAAACAGTTGAAAACTAAGAAATGCCTAGGAAAAGGGACAGCGGGCGGCAGAAATATATAAAGCAGGTAGTGAAAAACTAAAAAAAGTTATGAAAAGTACTACACTGGTTGAGGCTGGTTAAAAATTTAGAAAACGCATGTGCTTTGAAAGACTCTAAATTTAAAGATAGGCAGGTTATATAACAAGACAAAAAGCTGATAGATGAACAAATAAGATATTACATTGGTGACCAACAACAACAAAAAGAAGTGTAGAGAAATTTTAAAACGATGGATAAATAATAAAAATAAATAATCTTATTTGATGTTTTTAACATCAACTGTGTAAAAGAAGTTATCAACGTTAATTCAACCTGTGATAAAACAACGGAAAAAGTCAACCGCACAAAATCATGGGATGAAAGTAGCTTCTCAACTAATTGCTTGTGTATAATTAGCGTAATAGCGTAAACTTTTAGTTTAGTACATCTTCTAGTTAACAGAATATTGGATTGCTATGTCATGGAAGCAACTTTACAGAACAACGTTAATAATAGTAGTTACAGAATCTATAAGAAGTTCAATCTCAACACCTTATTTCAACAGTACGGGGCACACTCAATAAAGTACACAAAAGAAATACTAAATATATTAATATTCCCAGTAGGTGGAGTGTTTGAATGCAATCTTCATTGAGGTTGACCTTTACTGAATATGAGCATTACATGAAGTCTAGTAGGGTGATCTTATCCAAAAGTCCATTAAACTCAGCTCTTGGAATCTAAGTTAGTTTTCTCTTCTGGATTACCCATTTATTCAAAGTCAGTCTTCCAGTCTCACGTACACCCATTAGCGATAGTACTCATAACTCAATCATTCCAATAATTGTTTTAACCTGAAATTGTTTGTTTTTCTTTTCGCATGCCTAATTTAGTTTCCCGGCAGTAATAACTTTTCGTTTAATGACGTTTTGTTCAATGGAATTTTCAATGACACTTTGTCTAATGACAATAAGCGTTGGATCCAACGAGAAATTTTGTTCAATGGTAGTTTGGCCGAAGAGATTTTTTTGGTTTAATTAAAACACAATTTTATCCTGCTTCGTTGTTCATCTGTTAAGCGAACAAAAAGTATTGCACTTGCCATTCGTTTAAATCCTGTTGACCAAAAGTACCATTGAACGAAAAGTTCCGTTGGAAGTAAACTTCTGTTGGACTAAACATCGCGTTGAATCAAACTCCATTAGCCCAAAAGTTCATTAGAGAAAGAGTAATTGTGCCAAAAGTCTCTAAAGAATACTACAGAAGTACTCTAGACGTTCAGCACAGAGTGTTTTAGCAATCTTTTAAATTGATAACTTCTTTGTAAATTGTACAGTGAAATCGGCTTTCATGCACAGTTATAACTTCGTATTATCTACACTCTAAAAAATTACCGGTGAATTATACCCTAAAAAATGGAGGCAACTATGTTACCTCCATTTTTTGGGGTAAATTTACTTCAAAGTGTAATTTTCATAGGAAGTGGGGAAATTTCAACATTAGGTTAAGTTTGCATTGTAATGTTTCCTTTTTAAGTAAATTTACAGATTAAAATTACAATCTCAATGTAATTTTACATTTTAACATTAAAACACCTGTGTAAAGTTACATGACAAAGTTAATATTTCATGTCAATAGTACTTTTCAGGGTTAAAATACAAATGTGAAAATACTTCTTAAATGTAACGATGACTTGCGAAAGTACTTGCAAATTCAATCGTTCCTCTGGGAATTGTATGAAACAAAATAAAATCAAAGTAATTTTTATTGAACGTATGTACTTATATAAAATATAAGACATTAACAGAACTTCTTTTCAGGGGCTTTCGGAAATATTTGGTCTCTCAAAGACATTCAGATAAAGTTTCGATTCCACCTAGAAAATTAAAAAATTATAAATTATATAAACAATTATACACGAGTACCTTTCTCAATTACAGTTATGCTAGTTTATTTCGAATTCTTCAATTTTTGATTCATCCTAGAAAAACATTAAATTAAATATTTTTATTTTATTGGTTTAAATTTGTAATTTTAACATATAGGTACTTACCGATTATTATTTTTTAACTTCTACTATAAAATAAAATTCTTCCCATCTTCGGTCATACGTGTAAATATTTGCCTTTAATAAATGCGCACTACACTACAACGAAAAATAAAATTTTAATGAGCAATGAACACTTCGTTCGATATCGATAGAGTACGCCTCGCCGAAATCATAAAAGAATGGTACACACCATTCCGACCATTCCCCAAAAAGCCTATTTGGACTGTTCATAATGGATTCCTGAATTCTTTCACGAAACGAAGGTCACAAACAAGTGCGATCAGCGAAATAGCATCTCAACGGTTAAAAACATATTAAGGGTAAAATTACACTATTCTTGTTCAAGTTCATCTTATCTTTAATATTACACTAAAAATGAATTAAGTTATTGGCAATTATACATTTGTAAGGAAAAAATTGTCTGAATTATGTAAATTTATATTATGGATAGTGATTTTAACCAGTTCAATGTAGTAGAATTACTTATATTTGTATAATTTTACATAATTACAGGGCATTTTACCACAAATAGTAAAACTACTAAATGTATAGGTAAAATTAATTTTAGGGTAAAAATACCGCAAATAATAGCGAAAAGTTACCTCTTTCCCAAGGTAATTTTACCTCATTTTTTACAGTGTACAAAATTGCATGGTGTCTTTGAATGCATTTACGAAAAGACTTTCTCTGCGAAGACAATAACAAGAAAAGAGCTTTTCTGTATGGCAGAAGTAGAATCTGACTACGAGGAACAAAAGGTTTGGTTATAATTTTAGTGAACTCAAGTATGGTAGGCTAGAATCTCAATTACCGACGCCTCCTTCACAAAATCGATACAATTTTAAGGACTTTCGCGAATTGTCTTTTAACACACATACAATGATGATTCATTTAATAACTTTTGAACTTTGTCACTAGCGATTCTATTCTTTACAATATGAATTGAGTTTCCAGGTCGTTATACTAATGCTTCGCTTTATATTTGTAAAATATCGGTGGGCAAACAAAACAAAACGTGTGGTAGTAGTTATTTACGTAGGATACAGCATGCATTATACTGGGTGGAAATAAATGATTTTCATCAAGTTACCATTGCATTCCCCATGTAAAAGCACGACGTGCCGCTCTACGAAAATAGAGAAGGCAGTACCATAACCTCAAACCAATAAATTCTATGAATTGTTTGACAGATTGATTTCATTTATTGACAGAACTAATTTAGTACTAAATCAAAAAGAGTAGAGCGGTACAGAAAAATTTACATGTGAAAAAATTCCAAAGGGAACTTGATGAAAATCATTTATTTCCACGCTGTAGTAGTCATGTGAAGTGTAATATGCAATCTACTTATTTGTGTGAAAATGATATACAACTACTCATGTGAATCTTTTAATATTTTTATCTTTTAATATGTAGTAACAACAGCCTAAAATTAATGTAAGAACAAGCCCTACTTCGAATTGTCCGTAACTATTGGCACATCATAAAAATATATAGCATATTCACTCGATTGTCGGTTGAAGTTGTTAAGCTGGCTTCGAATATCGGACACACTACAATCAGTTGATAATGACAGCTTAGCTGTCGAAACAATTGTCAGCTAGAATAGAATAAGTTGATGTAACTTTTACTAATCTTTTATTTATTTCATGATTATGGAGTTTCACTGTATAAGGACAGAAACAATAAACAACAGTTTTATTTAATTTTAAAGAAATCTTCAGACCTAGATTGTAATCAGAAAACAAATGATATCCACCGTTTTGATGAAAATATCAATATTACGTATAACGGAAGAATTCTTTTCGTAATAATTCATCACAATTCTGCTCCTCAATTTTGTACAATTCGGTTTCATTTTCTATTGCTTACTAAAGATTCCTTTTCCTCCTTTTTAATTTATTTTAATTCCATAAGTTTAAACTATGCAAACGCAAGGACCAGAATTAGATGGCGATGAATGATGCAGTACCTGATGAGTAAGTGTACAGAATGAAAAAAGTCGTTTAATGTTTCAAAACATTAAATAAATTCTTGCATCGAAATAAAATGTCGAAACTCTTCACCGAAAGATACACCAATTAGATTTAAACATTTCTGATGAAGGATAAGGCATGGAGATTGGAATTAAAGATGTACTATTGGTTTATAGGTTGCTGGTTGCTATGAATGCCAGAAATCATGTATGATTTGTTTTGTTTATACAGATAAGGATGAAGGAAGTAATGAAATAACTTATTCAATTGAAGTTTGTACATATTTCGAAAAGCTCCGTGCATTCTTAATTTCAAGTTTTAGAGTTTCAGATTCACTTTCATACAGTTTCGAAGATTGTTATGATTTGTAATGTAAATGTTCCAAAGCTTTTTAAAATCCTATAAAAAAACACTGATCCAGAGATTTAAAATTACACCAACGATATCAAATTTCAATTTTGAATTGAATAAATGCCATAAACTTTCCAAGTTTCAATATTTTAGAATAAATCATGGTTTTCTAAGGTATTTCTTGCAACGATTTCTTTTTTAGAACTCAATATTTTAAATTTTTAAAACTTAAATGCAGTGTTTATAATCTTGTTTATTGTTTCCAGCCTTTGTGGAACTCCATAATCATGAAATAAATAAAGCATAGTAAAATTTTCACAGGTTTATTAAAATATAACCTGACAAAATTATTTTATCCAGTTACCTATTTTTGTATCTACCTTAACGACGTGTTTGTTTATAATTATATTACCTTTGATAATGACAGCGGAGCTGTCGAAACAATATTGTCAGGTTATATTTTAATAAAACTGTGAAACTTTTACGAATCTTTATTCATTTCAGTGTTTATAAAATGGTCTCTTTCTTTCTACTTTTGTTTAGTTCCGGACTTGGGATATTTAAAACTTTCAAGTTTCGGAGGATGATGTCGTAAGAATCGATTTGAATTTTACGACGAGTAGAAGAAATCGCAGACTATGGAGCCCTAACTAAGCAAGTGGTGCCCTTTTTGTGATGTTATTATCACAAGAAAAGATTTTGATACTTTATGGCATGTTGATACGGGCGAAAGTTTAAGTGTATAGAAGAGGCACGTCGATGTACGCGTTTGAAGTGATACTGTTGGTTACATAACTTAGTCTGAAAATTCTGTAATTTAATTTAATTGGTATAAAAAAGGTGAGTTTATGCTACTTACCTGTGCATTATTGGAAGTTATTCTTCTAGTTTATATAATAAATATCAGGTTACTGTAAAGTAAGTTGCAAACTTGACCAATTATTGAAGTTATTACCTTAAACCAAAATTAAAATTCATTCAATGAATAATTAAATAAATTATAAACCGATAAAGTGAGATGATATTCTTTGGTTGGCAGCTTGATAATTCTTTTATGATTAACTTATTAGAGGGCGATCTATTTGATGGCAAAAATCATTCAAAATTTTATTTATTGTGGATTAGTAGGTAATTTCTTTGTTTGATCCGTTTATTGACTTTTATGAACTGGAACATTGACTGATTAAAGTTTAATTTAGGTTTTAGTACTTAAGTTTTATGATGTTTGTTTTGTTAAATAGCACTAAGAGTCATAATTTTCGTTAGTTAATTTTTTAAATTTTGTTCTTAAATGCCTTTTTTGGTGGTCCTGTTTCATGATTTTGAGCAGATAAGAATGATGAGTTAAACTTGATATAAAAAGAAACTAGTAAATTCAAATCGGTAATACGTTTGAATTCTAAGTAATGCCCCTTATTACTATTTTAATAATTTAACAGTTACTAAATATCATCAGCAAAATAATATGTTCATGTTACCATTTCCATTGGCATTGCCTTGAACTGTTTTGCAATAGTTCAAGCTGTTTATATTTATGTTGTATTTGTATGTAGGTATGTACTGTTGTTATATTTCGTTAAATGGTTTTGTTTTGTAGTCTTTTAAACTAGTTCTTAATAATTCTTAATGTTTCTATTAAATTACTAGTTACAATTTATGTTTTCTGATAACCTTAGTTCAAGGGTAAAACTAGGTAAATTCCAACAGACGTTGGATTCTTGACCGCGACTATAAATAATTTGCAGTTAGTGCACGATCAAGGATAAAACTACAACATTTCTGCGAACAGCGGCTGCAGTTTAACACTATTTCGGTTTTTGTAGATATTTCAATTAGTAGTTAATAGCTGCATAATAATTCAATATTATTTATTATAATCTAGAGAATGTATATCTGAATCTTAAGTTTTGGACGTTAAGTAAAAGAAACACACAAAAAATTCATACAATAATGCATTGTAATCGGTTGTTTGCATTGGTCATAAAAGCAAAACTTTTAATAAGTAGGCAATTAGTAGGCATAATCTGGAATAAGGGCAAAATTCGTGAAGTGAACGACATTTTAGCAATATTATAAATATTTAGTGTTTTATGAAATTAATTTTCTAATAACACTTAACGGATTGGATTAATTTAGTTTAATCCTTAATTAATTTTCCAAAATTTTTGATTCAGCAAAAGTTAATAACTACAATATAATAGACGGGCATGGTATAAATATTTCTCGTAGAAACATTCATAAAAAATAAATCCTAAAACTAAGAAATAGTAGACACAAGTTAAATTCAATTACAATTTAATTCTTGTGTTTTTGTCGCAAATTAATTCATAACTAATTACAGAAAGAACTAACTTTTATAAATTTCATTTTCTATAGCAATAATAGAATCCTGGTAGCTCCGTAGGTATGGCGCTTGACTACCAATCCCTGGGTTCAATTCCCAAGAACGCCATTTATCGTCAAGCCTTTTTTAAATAATTTTTAATTAATTTAATTTTAAGAAACTTCTTTCAGCTGATGCGAAATTAATTAGTAAGTTCAGGAATATTCTAACTGAAAAATTGGGAAAACAAAGTATCAAATCGTGTAGCATATTTAAGTCAGTTAAGTGATTTAGAATTTCAAGGGATTTCAGATAGAGAAGCAAAATGATCTCGAATTGATACGCATCCTTATAAAGTTCACAATGTTTTATGTTGCCGTTATGATTAATTAAAATTAAAAATTAAAAGATTCAATCGCAACGGTAGACGTCCTCGCGGTAATCCTACCAACTACTATTATTATAGGCTGCAACTGCAAGCGTTAGCAGTACTTTTCATATTATGATTTTATATTTATAATTTTTATAGTCAAATTCTAAATTAACAACCTGAAAACTTTAGGTACCAAGTTTTATGCAAATAAATTGAATTCTAGTTATTATGGCCACCATATTAGATGAGCAATTTTTAATTTTTAAATGTTGACATTAAATTGTAAATCCCAAAAACCCCAGATGCCAACTTGTATGCAAATAAGTCGAATTCTAGTCATTATGGCTGCCGTATTGAATTCACCATTTTCAATTTTTAAATTTCGACGTCAAATTCGAAATCAGTGGCCATAAAAACCACTATAAAAAGTTATAATAAAATTATATTTTTTGACTAGAATCAAGGTCTCCTCGTCCACTCTCAGTAGAGGGCGCACTTCTGTCAATTAATTAATTTTTTGATAGAGAGTGAATATGTGGTAAGAAGTGGTGGATAAAACTAGTACGAGTACATCAAATCCTTAACACAATAAATGTATTTATTTTACTAATTAGACGCGGGGTTTTAGGGAGTTACGTATTTTAAAGTGGTTCAAACGTATTAAAATCTAAAGATATTAGTATAAAACATAAAGTTTAAGATAGATGGGATTATTTATGTAAAATATAATTAAGCCACGTGCATTCTGCATTAAAAACTTAAAAAACACGCACTTCAGAAGACTGAGGTTTCCTGCGCTAGTCTCAGATTTTTTAATAAATCTTTCAAAACCTTCATCACTTCTTTTGAACAACAGATGTTTAATATTGGCTGTTTATAGCTGTGACGCATTCCTCCAAATCTAGCTTCGGATTTGGCAGCACTTTACTGACAATGTTTATTTTTGTTAGAAAATCATACTATAATTTTAATATGTAACAACTGTAACAACAAATAAATCTTAAAGAACAATTTTTGTAAAGATATCACTTGTTTTTGATTCATTGTAAAGTTGTAAGTTTAATTTGGATTAAACTACACCTTTTCCAATAGTATTTTAGAAAGCGTCAATTGTATTTAAGAATTGCCATTTATATTTGAGAAAGTATCACATGAATTTTAGAATAGTCAATTGAATTTCAGAACGCGACATTTAAATTTCAGAATAGTCAATTGAATTTAAGAAACCGTCATTTGTATTTCTAAACAGTCAATTTGATTTTAGAAATCATCATATGATTTTTAGAATAGCTAAATTAATTTCAGAAACCGTTATTTAAATTTCAGAATAGTCAGTTGTATTTCAGAAAATCTTATTAGTATTTCAGAGAACATCATTTGAATTTCAGAAATCATCATTTGCAATTCAGAAATTATAAATTTGACTGATTTGTGAACCTTGTGACACCATGGCAGAATGCAGGTAACCAACTTATAGCTAGCACCTTATTCGCCCATGCTGAAGCCCATAGAGGCGGGTTTGTGCAAAATACTTAAAAACATGTATAGACTCATACTGAAATTCCTCCAGTAGCTGCACCAGGACTTATAGAACGACGATTAGTGTACCTCGAGCAAATTATTGATGATGCAAAAAATCTCGATCGTCAGTGAAGATTGAGCACGTGCAGTACAGCATTCAGCCATACACCATACAACTGCAGTATCTTATACTGTTATTGATACAATAAATATTTATGACTTCCGAAATACAATTGTAGAGACAACAGATTTTTTGTTTTTGCGTAAGGGTTTTCAGTTTCAGTACGTTAACTCTACTGCATTGTATATAGGCTTAAGTGTGAGTTTATTAATTTGTTCTTTAAAAATATCCCGTCTGTGAGTAGTTAGACGCAAAAAAACTATATAATTCTTGAATAATGTCAAAAACCAATAATTCCACCGCCTGTTAGCTGCATTGTTGACAACTAAATTAGGGTGTACGTACTGAGCGTGGAACTAATAATGCTTTTGGATCGAATTATAAATTAAAAATTCTATTTTGAAGACCGGAATGTTTCCCCTGTATACTAGTCTTTTTATCGTATTTCCAAACTAAGACGGAACTTTTTAATAGAAATTTGGTCTTTCATCTAAGGCATCAGTTATGATTAAAAGCCTATAAAAATATTAGGAAATGTTATCGCGGTTTGACAAATTAGCACATCTTATTATAAACCTAATTCGTTCTGCGTAACTTATACCTAGGATGCAATCCAGAAAAATTGGAAAATATTTCAAACTTTATTATCTGTTTATTGATTGAACTATTTATCTGTTTTGTTTAATTTTTACAATATGTAGTGTTATAAATAAATACAGTTACGCGACGTTCCAAGATTTGCTGTAATTTTTACTAGCGTTTACGGGCTGCAGCCGCCAACATGCGCTGTACTTATTTCTAGCACTTGTAATTGATTGTAGTACTTTTAAATACTGCACGCCTATAAATTAAAAAATTATAACAATAAAAATCTACAACTGATCATATTTAATTAATGTTATCTTTTCTTAACCGTCATGTGGCAATTTGCCACATGCGATAAAAAGGCTAACTTTAATACCTTAATACAGAATAACTATGTTTCCTTTTTTGAGTTCATTCTTGTTTCTACTATTTTAGGATTTTTATATTTTTTTGGGTTTATAACCACTGAAATTAAAAAAATAACAACTGATATAAATAGCCCCAGCGCATGTCGGCGGCTGCAGCCCCTAGAGGCTAGTTAATCTTCTAGCAAATATGAATGGGAAATATTTTATCAGGAATCTTCGAGTAAATGCAGACAGATAATAAATTAATTATAAGCAACTAGCAAACAATTTAATTTGTTTACTCTAAATTGTTAAATGGTTAAACAAATACCAGTTTTGATAGAAAGAACTTACTCACTCCCTTAAGAAGCGACTTGCTGAAGCATTTTAATTTTAATGTTTTAGGCGGTTAGAAAAACGATTTTCACTTAAGCAATTCAAGGATCAGGTTATTACCATTAGATGACATCAAAATATTCAAACCTTTGTTAATACGTGGTCCACTTGCAAATGAAGTATATTAAACAATACGAATTTCAAAAAGTTCAACTGTAAATAAATATGTCAGTTAATTTTTATATGGATATATTGTTGGCATTTCTTGCAGAAAACTGAAAGGTATATAGGTACTTATTTATTAACTCTTAGTGTTAGTTCCTAAGTTTTAATTAACATTTACTTCTTTCATGATTTATTTTATGAGGTAATAATTTAGTATGTAATACCAGATTATCCTTTATTTATAACTAAATAATAAGTGTAATTAACACTAAGAATAAACTTTACCAATACACAAATCATTTTCAATACATTATATGCAATACAATGACTTCAAAAAAGTCATAATTTGTAATTATGTATGACATTACAAAAAATATGACATTACCTTTCATAAAATTAAAGAAAAAGAAATTACTATAGAAAAAATTATTAAAAGATGTTAAAGCACCCAAAACAGTGCGTTAATAGCTCATTTGAGTGCTTTAATAGCCCAACTTTTTTAAAGTTGGTAGCATTGAAAAAATAATAAAAAAAACAAAAAATTGACAAAAACTTCACTCAATTTTCTGTGTCAATCAATGAATTTTCAAATGTCACATCAGTGTTGTCAACTACCACAAAAATCCCTAAATCTTGAAATTGCAATTTTTTTATTTAAAAAGGGAATAAAAGAAGCAAAATAGAAAAAATAGCATAAAAAACTCGTTTCATAAGTCATTATTGCACTCGTCCTTTAGAAAACTCGCCGCAAGCGGCTCGCTTTCTAAATTTGGATTCGTGCAATAAATCTTGCCTTATGAAAATCGTTCTTTAATATACTATTACTGAATTTTTGCCCGATCGGGCGTTTTCGTTCATTTACAAGCTCTACTTTCAGGGCGGTAAGTTCACCTTACATGGGAAGTTTACAAAGTACATCATCATTTAAGTCGCAAAACGCTCATTACCATTTTAAAATTCTTCCAGATTGAAACAAAAATTGTTTTTTTGTTCAACTCCATAACAACCAGTCGCATTAACCTACTTGATAAAATTCACATTTTCAGTGTGATTTTTAAATGTTTACTCTATATGTTTAAAATTAACGCATAGATCTGATCGGGCAAAAAATAGTATAAGCATTACGGGCGTTAGGTACCACCAGTCTCGGCTAATATGGAGATTAGCCTCGACTGGTAAAGCGTACCTACCTCCCTTAATACTTTAATTACTGTATGAAAACTCGCGGGTAATATAGTCAAAATCAGTGGCGTGCAGTGACAATTTAGGCAAAGGAAGCGATCATGATTTTAATTTTGATATACCTAGGTACAATAAAAAACATGTTAGAATAATTTTTCGAAAAAGAATCGGAAGTTCATGTTCGCCAAGGTAACAAACAACTTCAATGAGTCTTTTTAATACTTCTCGATTCTTTTTACTAATTGATTATGTAGGCTGTGACTTATCTTTAACTGATTATCTAGAGCGTGTTCAATTCGTGATTTTCCAGACATGTTTTCTTTATGGACCGCTTGTAGATGATTTTGAGGTATCGAATGCCTTTTCATAACTTTCTGAAAATTATTTAAGTCAGAAATTCCAGACTTATTTCAAAATCTTTTTTATTAGTAAAAAGAAGACTGGGCCTACAGAATAACTTACTTTAACTGCTACAGGCTGTTAGCCACTCAGTATTAAAATACCTGGTGCAGGTTTCAATCATTTTTGTTAAATTTGGAAGTTCTGGTTTTGGTCTGCCTTTCTCAACAATTTATAATTTTTCTCCAAAACTGTATGCAGAAAATTCTTTATTTAATAATTGAAAAACTATTTAAACAACAAAATCGTCTCAATTCGAAGGTATCGGAAGTACTAGAAACTTCTACCGAAGAAGCCGAATTTTCAGACATCTCGATATAATACTAAATGATGCGTACAGAGCAAACTAAATCGATATATTTGTCTTGAAAAACTCTACTTATATAAATTAAAATAATAAAATGTTTCAAAATACAGTCTCATTCGCAGATTTACATTAACAAACAGTTTAGCAAACATTAAACAAACATTAAATCGAATAAATAACCAAATTACAATAAATAAATTATCTGAGCCCGGAGCACACTAAAAATAACTTGGTGTTACGATGGCAATTGTATCACCATAGCGCATTGCCCACTAATGAAAGCTAGAACTGAGAAATGCGTTAAGAAAATGAACCGGTTGCTTATATACAGTGTATGTAACAGTAACATATTTGAATCTGTATTACCTTTTCGCGCAAGTTTAATGACCCTAATTTAAAATAGTACTCTAATTATACTTTTTGTTGTACGAAATTAATGTTGAGCTTTAAGTTGATTAACCATAATTTT
Source organism: Agrypnus murinus (assembly GCA_929113105.1). Taxonomy (NCBI): domain Eukaryota; kingdom Metazoa; phylum Arthropoda; class Insecta; order Coleoptera; family Elateridae; genus Agrypnus; species Agrypnus murinus. Next base: position 26,235,011 of record OV816028.1, on the reverse strand, counting down.
CTAAAAATATATTTGTTAACATTGTTTTTTTTATTTTTAATCAATTCTTAAGGAAAGTATTGCTTCCATGAACCGCACGCCACTGGTCAAAATTGATTCTGGTTCTTTTAACGTATATTTCGTCCTTTTTTAAGTCGTCTCCAGGGTACAGAACAAAACAGAAAACGTGTATAATACAAAGTCCCAGTCTATCAAAACTTGAAACTTATACCCCATTAAAATACTAATTTACAAATAAATTATGAATTAAACAAATTTGAACTTTGTGGCACAATAATAGTAGCGTATGGGATTATGGTCGGGGAGCTTATATTCGGAAGAATGCGGTATTCAAGCCCCGTGCTTTTAACGCCGTTTCAGGTAGTTGGGGGCGGTATCCCACCAACTCTGCGGAGTATATTTTAGGCTTAGCTGAATTTTAAAGACTGTGTCTCATTTCCATCCAAAATTTTACCTTTCTTAAAAATAAATTATGAATTTAACAAATTTGACATTTGTAAACCTAAAAAGAGTAAAATAAACAAATGCGCTGTTATTCCCCAACCCAAAATTTAACTTTTAAACTAAATTATGAATTGAACAAACTAACCTTGTAAGACTAAAAAGAGTAAATTAAAAAAAAAATAAATAAAAATTGACTCTTACTAACCTCTTCACTTAAAAGCATTTGTAAATAAATTGAGAATTAAACAAATTTAAACCATATGAGACTAACTGGTATAAAGGTTACCAACAAAATAAATTGCCGTATAAAATCATAAAATAGAATAATGAAGGTACTACAGAATTAAATACTCACATAGTAAAACATTATAAGTAGTAACTCCGGCAATTCTAGGCAGTATACTACCAGTACGTATTTACTTAGAATTGAGCCGAAATTTAAGAACAACAATTGTTTTTGTAACATCAGCTGAATTTATCAAAGCATGTATGGTTAAATGAGCTCCTTTCATCTCTTGTTTTTGCTAAAACTAGGTTATCTATTTTTTTGTATTTACCTTAGGGACGTACTGTTTTTATTTATATTACCTTTAATAATGACAGCTTAGCTGTCGAAATAATTTTCAGGTAGCTTACAATAAATTTGTAAAACTTTTTACTTCATTTTTACTTTATCATTTTGATTTATTCCTTCTATAACTGGTTGGAAAGCAATTTATACCTGGAGAAGAGTAATAAGGCAAGTCTTTTTTCTTGCAAAAAACGTGTAGACGTTGATATTTGAGACTGCGGTGATGGTCATACATATAATCGGGCATACAACAAGAATAAGTCATGAGAAAGACATCAAAATGAGAAGACATAAGCTTTTGCAGGAGTCTCTATTCTGAAGCTTTGAATCATAAGCTTCTTACTCCCAGGAATTGCTTAAAACTAAACCTTACTTAAATCAACCAATAAAACCAATTTAAATAAACCAACGAGTTGGTGAACAACCTACCAAACCATTTTTCTCATTCTAATTCACCAGAAGAATCCTAATAGAAGAATTCTATTATGAGAATTGTGCTGGTACTGTGTACGAAATGTTGAGTTGTATTTTTACGTTTGAAAAGAAACTGAACAAATGTATTTCAGATTCTCTCATTTCAATCTTTAGAAACAAAAACCCTAGATACATTTATTGGGTATCATAAAGTTAACCTCCCATAGTGAGTTTCAACTAACTTTTCGTTGTATGATCTTGGTAACTTCAGATACATGTTACAAATCAAGCTACAGGGTGTTCCTTAAAGACACGAATTTACGTGATACCTGTGTTAGGAAATAGCGTTTAGTATTAACAGGTTTACGGTTAACTTTTCAGAATTCTTCAAGAAAACTGACATAAACTACAATAAGGCTAAATGATGATAGTTAATAGTTATAAAATACTACTATACAATCGAACATTCTACCTTGATTGCTTCCGATATTGTTAGTTATTTGTTATGAAAATTAATTTGTAATTTTTTTTGCTTTAATTTAACTATACTGTAGTTTCTAAGAACCAACTATAAATGTTTAATTGTTTCAGGAATGCATACCAGTACGTTTGAAAGGCATTCACGTGGTGAATCAACCCTACATCTTCAAAATGTTATATGCTATATTCAAGCCATTTATTGGACAAAAACTGAAAAGTCGGGTAAGTTAGATACTATTTAAGTGTATTTAGTTTAAAATTATTTTACGTCCGGTCGGACAATTAAGACCTAGTGGCCTGTTTTTAGAGCGTAAGTTGCTAAATTAGAGCTCTTGGGCTCTAAAACTTTTTAGAGCCCGCTAGAAAAATAGCTACCCTTGTTTACGCCGTCTCCATAGTAATAACAGTAATTATATACCATTGCACCTATTGCACCAAGTTTTATCGCTGCACTTATCTACTTGAAGTTTTGCACTTTTCATATTATTTTTATTTTAAAATTAAATAGTGATTTAAACTGAGGCCGGACATAAACTAACGTATGCATTTCGAGCTTAATTAGTGTTTTAGAGCCGTTTATCGTCTTAGCGTAGCGTAGCTAACTGACTCTGCGGGCTCTAACACATTCAATTAAGCCCTTAATACATAATGTAACAAGAGAGAAAAGGAACGAACCTCTTTTCGAGCGACAGGTAGTGTGTTCTGCCGCCTTCGAGAGAATGACGCATCGCACAAGCATGTAAATCAGACGTGGTTTATTCTGGTGTATTCTAGAAATACATGGTATGTTCGGGCGATTTCTGGAACGTTTATAGGATGGTATAAAGTCGACGTCGCGGAGAAAAGGAGCAGTTAACAGCAAGTCATTAACTGTGTATTACAAAATAAATAGTGAATATAAATGTTGTATTAGAAACTCATAGTCTGTAAATAATAGTTTTAATGGTTTATAATCATAGCGTTAATTTGTAGTGTATTCATTAGTGTATAGAAATAAATATTTGTTTGTGAATAGACGATTTAAACAGCACTTGTATTATTATTTTTAGAAAGAACGTTACAGTGTTGTCAGGTGTGGTGTTCTAAAATAAATAAAATCGCGTAATAATTAAATAAGGTGCTGTGAGAATAAATTTTTAGTGTTAAAATTAATTTCAACAAACGATTAAAATGGTGATGAAACTATTGAAAGATCTCTTAGTAATAGATTTAAAACGGGAATTGGACGAGAGGGACTTGGATAGTAATGGAAAGAAAGAAGTTTTGATAAATCGGCTAAGAGAATGGCTTTTAGAACAGAAGGAAGATCCTGAAAATTACCGCTTCGAAATACCTGGACCCGCAATTGATACTAGTTTGTTGTTAAGTAAAATGGAAGAAAGTTCTAGAAAAGCCGAAGAAAATTCTAGAAAGTCCGAAGAGAATTCTAGAATTTTAAAAGAAGAATTACTGCAAAAGTCCGAAGAGAATTTTAGAAAGTCTGAAGAGAATTCTAGAATTTTAAAAGAAGAATTACTTGAAAATACTAAAGCGTTGGAAGAAAAAGTATTGGAAAAACACGAAGAGAATTCTAGAAAGTCCGAAGAAAATGTTAGAATGCTTAAAGAAGAATTACTAGAAAAGGCCGAAGAAACTGTTAGAATGCTAAAGGAAGAAATACTGGAGAATTCCAGAAAATCTGAAGAAAGTTCTAGAAGGCTTAAAGAAGAATTACTAGAAAAGTCCGAAGAAAGTTCTAGAAGGCTTAAAGGAGAATTGTTGGAAAATGTCAAAGCGTTGGAAGATAAAGTTTTCGAAGAATTTTTGGAGAATGCCAGTGCGTTAGGACTATTGGAAGGTAGATTGGCGGAACAAGATAGGGTAATAAAGATGGTAGAAGAGAAAATAGCCCAAATGCAATTACCACCAACAACAAAGAAAGACGATATGACCGAAATGCTGGAAGATAGAATGAGGCAACTACGGTTTCGCTCAACTTCTGAGTGGCCGTTTAATGAAGTAAAGAAACAATTTAAAGAAGAAAAGGTTCCTGCCGTAGGGATAAAAGTAAAACCACCCACGTTCGATGGAAAGATACCTTGGTCCACCTACTACAAACAATTTGAGGCGGCCGCTGGGGCCAACGGATGGACAGGCAAGGAAAAGGCCGTTTCTTTAACTGTGGCTTTGCGTGGAGACGCGTTGAATGTCCTGCAAACAATCCCAGCAGGACAGGAAAATGATTATCAATTGTTAGTGTCTAGATTGGAGATGAGATATGGAGACGCGCATCTTCAACAAGTGTATCACGCGCAAGTGAAGAATCGTATCCAGAAGAATGGAGAAAGCCTGCAGGAGTTTGAAGCCAATGTTGCGCGGCTTGTCCGATTGGCGTACCCTACGACACCCGATTCATTTCTGGGACAGCTCGCTGTGCAGACCTTCATTGATGGGTTAAGAGACGGGGAAACACAACAATCATTGAGGCTAGCACGACCAAGAACAACTGATGATGCGCTTGCTCACGCCTTAGAATTTGAAGCTGCAAAACAAGCGTCCCGAGGTCACGGGCGTGTTCGGGCCGTTGTGGAGGAAGAAGGTTCTAAAGATCACCTAGAGGAGTTAGTACTGAGAGTTCTTCGGAAGGAAGAAAGCCGTAAGAAGAATCATCAAGAAGTTCGAGGGCCTCGTTGTTGGAACTGCGGCGAACAAGGACATGTAGAACGCCGTTGTCCCAAAATAAGAAAAGTACAACCGTCGGAAAAGTTAAAGGTGGTTGGCAAGAGGGGGCGAACGTTAACGGCGAGTGAAGATGCCCCGAAGATCACCATCCATTCCGTAACATCAAACAATAGTACCAGCAGTTTGTTCGTAGATGGGAAAATTGCTAACCGAACTGTTCCACTACTTATTGATACGGGGGCGACAAAATCCATCGTACGCCCTGATGTTCTACAATCAAGTATGAAGCTGTTATCAACAACTACTCAACTCCGTACAGCAACAGGTGAAGTGATACCAACACGCGGAGTGGTGAAGATGAAGATTGGCATTGGAAGTGAAGAACGTGATCATGAGGTGCTGGTAGCCGATATTACTGATGACTTCATCTTGGGAATGGACCTCCTGAGAAAATTTGGTTTTACGTTGAATTTGAAAGAGGGTGTTTTGAAGGTCGGTAACGAAGAACTTCCGTTGCACCCACGAGAAGATCCGGTTGTAAGGGTTTTGCTGACTGAAGATGTGATATTGCCGGGTCAAAGCGAGATGGTTGTCGAGGCGGGTTTGGATGGAGATCTTCGGGTAGGATGTGTGCGAATGATGGAGCCTGTTTGTGATAAGAAGATCCATAGTGGCATACTGGTGGGAAAAGCGCTGATCAAGGTTGGAAAGAGAGTACCGGTGAGAATTATGAACGTTAATGTGGATCCGGTGACATTGAAGAAGAGTACCCTTGTGGGACAGTGTGTGCCAGTATTTCGAGTAGCCAGGTGTATGGCTGATGCTCCAAAACCAGTGCCCAAAGACCATGGTGGAAAATTAGTGGGTATGGTTACTAGTTCGTGCGAAGACCTTAACAGAACGGAAGTGAAAGAGGTACAGGGTTTGGTTCACCGATACCAAGATATCTTCGCTCTTGACGATAGCCAGAAGGGACGAACAAATATAGTAAAACATAAAATCAATACAGGCAACTCTATGCCTGTCCGTCAGCAGCCGAGGCGTCTACCTCTAGCAAGGCGAGCAGAAGCCGAAAAGATTATTACTGATATGGAAGAACAAGGGGTCATCGAGCCATCTAGCAGTCCATGGGCATCACCGGTGGTCCTGGTCAGTAAGAAGGACGGGTCAACGAGATTTTGTGTGGACTATCGGCAGCTTAATGACGTGACCAAGAAAGACAGCTATCCCTTACCACGCATCGACGACACGTTAGATACCCTGTCTGGTTCACGATGGTTTTCGACTTTGGACTTGAAGAGCGGTTATTGGCAAGTTGAAATGGAACCTGAAGACCGGGAGAAGACCGCGTTCACTATTGGTTCCGGACTATGGCAGTTTACAGTTATGCCTTTCGGTCTATGTAACGCTCCGGCCACCTTTGAGCGTCTAATGGAGACCATCCTGAGAGGGTTGTCGTGGAAGACCTGCCTGGTATACCTAGATGATGTGATTGTAGTCGGAAAATCATTCAACGAACATTTGAAAAATCTAGAGGAAGTGTTCCGAAGACTACGTGGAGCCAATCTGAAACTGAGTCCGAAAAAGTGCCACATATTCAGAAAGGAAGTGAAATATCTCGGGCACGTCGTATCACAAAATGGAGTGGCAGCCGATCCCGATAAGATTCGTGCAGTTCAAGAGTGGCCAACACCGAAAGATAAACACCAAGTTCGTAGTTTTCTTGGGTTATGTACCTACTATAGGCGTTTCGTTCCTGGGTTTGCCAATATAGCGAAACCTCTGACAAGGCTAACTGAAGATGGACGCGAGTATGTTTGGAGCGGAGAGTGTGAAACAGCTTTCCAACAGCTGAAGCGTGCCCTGACAACCGCACCAATATTGAGCTATCCACGGACAGAAGGGAAATTCATACTTGACACAGATGCAAGTAATTTGGCCATTGGGGGTGTACTTTCTCAGATACAGGATGGACAAGAAAAGGTGATCGGCTATTTTAGTAAGGTTTTGTCTAAAGCCGAAAGGAATTATTGTGTGACCAGAAAAGAACTATTGGCCGTCGTGAAGTCCGTTGAGCACTTTTACAAATACTTGTACGGACGGAAGTTTTTATTGAGGACGGACCATGCAGCGTTGAAATGGCTTCTACAATTCCGTAATCCTGAAGGCCAGGTCGCAAGGTGGATCGAACGATTACAAGGATACGACTTTGACACCGAACATCGAGCGGGCATTAGTCATCGAAATGCCGATGCTCTTTCAAGAAGACCCTGTCCAACGGATTGCCGTCATTGCTCTCGTTTGGAAGAGAGGGTTTGCCAAGTATTAAGGACTACCATCGTCAACGACAATTGGTTGCCGGAAGAATTGCAACGACAGCAGGAGGCTGATCCCGAACTAAAAATGGTACTGGAATGGAAGCGCGTGGGAGAAAGGCCTGCCTGGGAGGCCGTCAGCCCTTTTAACAGAACGCTCAAAGCATATTGGGCCCAATGGGAGTCCTTGAAGGTGGAAGACGATCTCCTGAAGCGAGTACTGGAGAGTGAAGATGGCACCACCATTAGGTCTCAGTTCGTGGTTCCAAAAAGCCGAGTGGCTACAGTATTGCGACATCTTCATGACGGTGCCTCCGGAGGACACTTCGGTATGAAAAAGACCTTGGAGAAAGTTAGGGAGCGTTTTTATTGGGTCAACTGTAAAGAAGACGTGAAGGAGTGGTGCCGGAAATGTGAACTATGTGCCACTGGCAACGGACCCTTGGGTAAACGAAGAGCACCCATGAGGCAGTACAATGTGGGTAGTCCTCTGGAGAGAATAGCTATAGACATTGCCGGACCATTTCCCGAAACTGACGATGGGAATAAATACATCTTAGTGGCAATGGACTATTTTACCAAATGGCCAGAAGCATATGCCCTACCAAACCAGGAAGCTGCGACTGTTGCTGACGTACTAGTCAAAGAGTTTTTCAGTCGCTTCGGAGTGCCCATGGAGCTGCATTCGGATCAAGGCCGCAATTTCGAGTCTGTACTCTTTGGAGAAGTCTGTCGATTGCTGGGTATTCGCAAGACTCGGACCACACCGTTACATCCGCAGTCCGATGGAATGGTAGACCGCATGAATCGAACAATGGGTAAATATTTGGCCAAGGTCGTCTTCGATCATCAACGAGACTGGGACCAATACCTGCATCTGTTCCTGATGGCTTATCGTGCATCGGTCCACGAAACAACCGGTCAGTCACCAGCGTCTGTAATGTTTGGACGCGAGTTACGGTTACCGTGTGATCTGGAATTTGGGTCTCCATCTATAGAGCAGGAGGTAGCCGGGAATGATTATGTCATCAACTTAAAGAAGAAGTTGGAGGATATTCACGACCGAACCCGAAATAATAGTCGAATCGCGAGTGACCGGATGAAGGCTACGTACGATGTGAGAGCCCAAGAAGGAGGGTTTCAACCTGGAGAGCTTGTCTGGTTATACAAGCCGCAAAGGCGTCGTGGCTATTCTCCAAAGTTACAGCGAAATTGGGAGGGTCCATACCAGGTGAAGAAACGAATAAATGACTTGATTTATCGCATCCAGAAATTGCCAAGGGGGAAACCAAAGGTGGTACACTCCAATCGTCTGGCGCACTATGAGGGAAATAATGACGTAGTCCCGGATCGGAAAGATGAGGCTGAGGTGACTATTAATACCGTAAGGCCTGAAGATGATCAACCAACCTTTAGAGAATTTATGGCTGCGTTCTCTGGAACTAGAAAAGCGCGATTCGGAGTCACGACTGAGATGCAACAAGATCTCTTCCGGGTCCCTGGTAATTATTCCATTGCCCACTGTGTCTCCGCGGATCTCCATATGTCCAGGGGGATCGCAGTAGTGTTTAGAAATAAATTTGGACGGCTGAATGAACTTCAAGAACAAAATCCCTCTGTTGGTAAATCCTTACGCTTGCCTGATCATGACCGATCCATTTACTACTTGGTAACCAAGCAGTTTTACTACCAGAAACCGAGTTACGCCTACTTGTGGAGGGCACTATGGAATTTGAGGATCGAGTTGCTTACCAGGGGAATTAACAAATTGGCAGTTCCCAAACTCGGCTGTGGGCGGGACCAGCTGGATTGGAGAATCGTTAGAAACATGCTGGAAGTTGTCTTTAGAGGTACGGACGTCAAGATCTTCGTCTGCAATTTTGACCCACAACCCGCATTAAGGCCAACGAAGAGTATAGACTGTTATTTCTACCGTAATGGAACGTGTAGTCGAGGAGAAGACTGTCGATATCGTCATGACCCGTTCTACAGGAACCAGAGCATAAAACCTGTTCTGGGACAGAACAGACTTGAAGAGGGGGGCAGTGTAACAAGAGAGAAAAGGAACGAACCTCTTTTCGAGCGACAGGTGGTGTGTTCTGCCGCCTTCGAGAGAATGACGCATCGCACAAGCATGTAAATCAGACGTGGTTTATTCTGGTGTATTCTAGAAATACATGGTATGTTCGGGCGATTTCTGGAACGTTTATAGGATGGTATAAAGTCGACGTCGCGGAGAAAAGGAGCAGTTAACAGCAAGTCATTAACTGTGTATTACAAAATAAATAGTGAATATAAATGTTGTATTAGAAACTCATAGTCTGTAAATAATAGTTTTAATGGTTTATAATCATAGCGTTAATTTGTAGTGTATTCATTAGTGTATAGAAATAAATATTTGTTTGTGAATAGACGATTTAAACAGCACTTGTATTATTATTTTTAGAAAGAACGTTACAATAATATACTATTATGTCCGGTCGGGCGATTATGACCTTTTAGCGGCCTGTTTTTCAGAGCGTACATTGCTAAATTAGAGCACCCTCTTATACTACCCTTGTTTACGCCGTCTCCAAAGTAATAAATGTCATTATAGATCACTACACCTACCTACTTGAAGTTTTGCATTTTTCAAATTATTTTTATTTTAAATTAAATATTAACTTAAACTTAGACCGGACATAAACTAACTATGCATTTCGGGCTTAATTAGCGCTTATCTAACTGGCTCTAAGACACTCAATTAAGCCCTTAATCCATAATATACTATAAAAGCATTTCATAACTACTTTGGACCTAATATTTTGTGTTACTACGTAGTTTTGTAATTCAAATTACATCCGCTAAAGCCCAAGAGCGATCATCTTAACGTATAAACGTTCAGAATTTCTCACAACATACGCATTGCAACAAAATGACGATTGATTGGTACACTAAAAAGGACTGATGAACACTTTATAGCCTAGAGCGGTTTGAAACGACAACGATTTTTCTAAATTTTTCTAACGTAAGAATCGTACGCTGAAATTACTTATATTTCTTATTTGAGAAAATGACAATTAAAGATGACAAGCAAGGTGACTTTATTTAAATAAATTGAGCATTGAGCATTAACAACATTTACAACACGAACAATAAAATAATGTACCATTAACTTTTTATTTTTTTCAGTTATTCTTTCATGGCTACGACAGGAAGTCCTTCCATTCAAAAATTCCTAAAGAACATGTGCCACCAATTTACGATGGGACATTAGATATTCCAGAATATCCTGGTTCGTTACTAGCAGAAATGTTGTGTAGATACGATGAAGAATTCGAACGTGAGTATCGATTTTAGTTATTATCGTTATTATCTACTATTTCATTAATTTTACTTTCCTTTAAATAAATTACGTAACCTCATTATTTAATCGATAGCCTAGATCATCTAATTTATGTCAAGTTTATGTATAAATCGCCAAATTTTCCACTTACAGTGTGCAATGTAATTGGTTATATGAAAGAGAAAGTAACTATAGACCAAGAAGTCATTTCAAAAACGAAGCTGAAGTCTCTGCTAACCAAGGAATAATGTTTTATACTTAAATCTGATTTTTATATTAAGCAATTTTAGTGTTCTCCTATTATGTAAGATTGTTAAATAAAATTCGTTAAATAAAGTTACGGTCTAATTAGTGTTTTGACACGGATCTTATTTTAAACAATGAAATTTCCAAATGGTGTCGTTTTACACTTTGATTAATTAATTTAAGGTACTTGGTGTAATTAATTTTAAGAGCAACTGTGTGATAAAATATTTACAAAAAAATATTTTGAGTTCTTTTTAATTTAATTTTAAATAAATAAATGAATTAACTGCTGTAATACTGCCTCGTAATTATTTTAAATGAAAGTAATATAAGCAGATTACAGTTCCTTTTTGTTTAGTTTTATAATATATGATGCTATAAAGTAGTTGATGTATGATTTGTAAGCGTTTACTGCTATTAGAATGTGGAAGAAATATTTATGTTTATAGTGTATCTAGTGCGCGAAACTTTGGTGGTCAAGAATGAAAGTTTTTAAAAAAACATTCGAGAGCACCAAAGTCCACAATATTTTTTCTACAACTGTATTTTAATAATAACAAGATTAGACTATTCTAATTTAACTGCAAAAGAAAATAGAGATTTTCATTCAAACGCAACATAGCCTTTTGATTCTGTTTCTGTTATTGTTCCGGAATATGCTTATATGCCTGATTTTGAGAGCGAAATACTTCGTCATAGTAACGATACAAATAATATAACTTTCATGAGAATATGACAATCTTTGTATACTGACATTGTTAATGTGTAAATATCACCTTCTCCTGACAGTTGTAGAAAAGCAAAATGTTTTTTTCATTATTAGTTGTTGAAGTTTGAAAATAAATAATTGATGATTTTGCTTAAAAATGTAGTTTTATTTATGTACATACGTATATGTAATTTAAGAATTTATATTTTAAGTAAAAGGTCTAATAAACTGAAGTTTTTTTTGTATACTTGCATTATATCCTTTTAAGTAAGAACAAAGTATTTAAGGAGTATTTTTTCCCCAATTTTATATATTAATAAGTTTTTGCGTGAAGTGTACATAAAGCTCTACTACTTTACTCTCTCAAGAGAGAGAGAGGCTAATGTAGCGGTTTTGCTCCCTAAAACGAGTAAAGTAAAATAATCGAGTTGCATCTAAGAAAACTTGACTTATTACCCTGAATCTATGCGATTGGCGTTTAATGGCGACAGTTCAGATGTCAGAATAACATTCAACAATATTTCCAAAAATTGCAGGGATTTTTATGAATAGTCTTTTAGGTTGTTCAAAAATGGACTAGTGTCCCCATCCCTGGTTGTGTTTATTTTCCATGCTTACTCTCGAGAAAATAAACTTCGAAATTAAAACATGCACTTCACTTCAGTCGCTTGGTATATGTAATACACTATTTTAACATTAAACAAAGTAAAAATCATTGTAAGTATAGTTCGCCATTTTTTTTGCTGAGCATACCTGCATACCTGCATACAACTTTCAATTCCCTAATGCCATCTAAAAGTAATTTAGAATTCCTTTTCTATCTGCAAAATAGTTTAACATTCATATCAAAAAGTTTAGATATATTCTCCACTGCAGTAATCCCAACATAGTAAAAGTACCATTAACAAACCTCTTCGATAGCGGACACCTACAGATGACTAGAGCTGGGCAAATGATTACTTGCTTAAATACTGTGTAACATGTAAGTGTAACATAGAAAATTCTTAATTGTAATACTTGTTTCAGTACTTGGAACCGATTGAATATACTTCAAGTACTTAGAGTACTTGAAATACAATTAATTATTTCATGTACTTAAAGTATTACTTAATTACGTAAGTACTTAGAGTACTTGAAATACAATTAATTATTTCAAGTACTTAAAGTATTACTTAATTACGTTGCCCCAAAGTAATAATAGCTATTTATGTAACAAGTACATAATAATGTAGGACTTTATAGACAAGCCCAGTTTATGGCCGAGCGAGCAAAGCGGGCAAGGCCTATAACAGTGATGGCGAACCTTTTTGAGAAGTGGGTCAAATTTTGTTCATAATTTTTTTTATACTAGCCTGTGGGTCAATAAGTCAGTGACGTCACTTAGAGGGGCGGGGGGGGGGTAAAAAGGGTACCAATAATTTGGAAACACCAAAAATTTGTTAACAGAAAAAACTTGACAGTTGACCCTTTTTTTCGTTAGCACTTTTTGAACGAAAGAACAAAATTCGACATTAGATATTTATACTTTAATTTTTTAATATTTTCGATTGTCTGTTCTCTCTTTTATGATATACAAAATAAGTTTATAAAAGTCATCGCATGGGCCATTTAAAAAGCCTTCGTGGGTCAGTGTCCGACCCGCGGGTCATAGGTTCGCCACCACTGGCCTATAAAAAGGGCCAGTCTATAAGGTCCGATTATGTAAGAGTTGCATACAAAGCTTTATGTTCGATTCCTACAATTGGCTAATTATCAAACAAAAATCAGTTTATAAATTTGACATCTATTCTTGACAGAAGAAGATTTGACATGTAATATACAGTTGTCATACTTTATTTTACTACTATATACTTTATTTTACTACTATATACTTTATTTCACTACTACCACTTTATTTAACGAGTACAATTATAAGCCAGTTTACTGTCGCAAAACAATACAATAACAACAATAATAACAATACAGTACTTTATATTGCAATCGGACATAAATTCAGTTAGTTTTAAGTATTGCTTTCATATATCTAATATGTTTTTAAAAGCAACCTACAACAGGCAACTATGATTGCACGCCATTCTTTATTTCAAGATTAAAACTACAAGCTGGCTAGGCAGCAGTATACCGTTTTTCCCCACTCGATTCTCAGATTTTCATTTACTCACTGGCACCCTGGAGCTCCATTCTTTTGCCAACTTAAAATTTCCTTTTCCCATGCGCGTAATTTATTTTCTTTTAATGGAAGGATCTCAATTCTCAGCAGCCTCCTATAACATTACCGCATATGGACCCTAAAATGGAGGATCTCCAATTTCCCCACGAACCTTAACGAAACCCTTCTTGCCTTCTGAATTCTAAAACGCATTTCTTATCTTCGCTACCTCGAATAATTTGTATTTTCTTTGATAAAGTGTGCGACAGAAATGGTAGAAACTCATCTGTCCAAAGAAAAGATTAAAGATGGTGTTTGAAACACTACTTTTTAACTAGGCCCACGTTGGACCGTCAGTTATTCGGTTTATTTCGGTTTTTTAACAACGGTTATTCTTCCGGATTAAATTTACATTTATAATCTTCAAAATGTTTATACTTACGTTACGGTAGTGCTCAAAATTGCCCCAGCTTGAGATCTTATCTTTACAAATTTAATTTCAGGATGTAGGTACTGTTTCCAATAGCTTCAAATTGTAAAAGAATAGATAAAGGTTTTAAGTCACAATAAAACGCATATAATTGGGTGCCATCTGATTATGAAAGTTTTGATAACGATGGTAATTAGAATAATGACCTGGCACCATTAACCAGAAACTGGAGTCAGATCTAATAAATCTAATTCAACTTTTTAGTCATATTCGGTAATGTCAAAGTTAGTTTGGATAAAATATAAGTAAAGACTTTCATAATTATATGGGTCAATATTATTCACTCTAATTAAGTTTAAAAAATTGTATTTATTCATAAACCAAAAAGTTGGAAAAGATAACAACGAATCAAAAGAATCATTAAGTAAAATCACAGTGCTCTGCATAAGAATTCTTATCAAATGGGAACGTTTTCATACAACAACATAACAAAAATAATCGGCACATAAACAATATACTACTTACACAATATTCACAAAATTCAAAGAAGAAACAGTTCAAATTGTGTTATTCACAAAACTAAATAAAAACAAACTTACACAATATTGTCCTTTTTCAACGCAGGTATAAACAATTGTCACTGAACTGTAGAAACTGGAAAGACTTCGTAATATTCTGCAATCACTAATAACCCAAAACTACGAGAGTTAAACTTCACAATACTGTGCCACAAAAAGGTATTCAGTAGTAAAATTCATTCTATCTAATAGTCGATACAACCAGACAACTTGGATAAAAATTACTTATTTGAATAATTCTGTAAGAAGAAAAGACTGTCTTTATTAACAGTCACATCCACTAAAACGTACGATTTAAGTTTTAACTTTATCCGATTTCAAATTACATTCGGACAAGATTTTAAAAACTTAACTCATTAAGAATTCGATAAATTGATCCTCGATCAATCACTGTATTTTTCGTACTTTGACGGCAACTAAAAACAACACTAAATATTGGGGAACGCCAGCGACGATCACCCCATCGAATGCGGCAACAATTGTGAGAGCCTCGCGCTCGTTTATTACACACAACATCCAACTAAACAACTTTAAACTTTTAAACGGGAACTGTAATTAGAGATAGTTCTCCACTAAATTTACGTTATTCGATAATATTAATACGATAAACTAGACTGGAACAAACTACGGACTTAGAACAAAAAACCAACATCATTTAACCTGAACGCCAAACATAACGCGAGGGCCGAAGCCCGGCGACGCGAAAGCATCCCGCTTTGCCCTGGATTATTCTCTTACTTGTTTCATTAAACCCTGACTGTAAACTAACTGCAAAAACTAAAGTATTTCAACGGTAGACGGAATTTTAAGAGGGGTGCACTTTCGAATAGACCAATAAGGGAATGACGTGAGTTTACTGGGGTTTTACAACAAGATTTGCACACATGAAATCTTTCGAAACGCAGATGTGTTTGTTTGAGATTTACCGATAAACACGTACAAGGGAATCATAAATCACGGCAGGAGAGGTTTTAATGATGTTTTCTCCTGAAATTTCAACTTATTTAGATGGGAATGGCTGACAATTTGTATTTTAAAAGGCTAGTCTATTCGAAAATATTATTTTTCTCACGAATAATATGAGATGGTAACACGTGTGAAAACAGCACCTTTATCTAAAACGTAGTCGGTAAATTCTTATAAAAAACAATTTCATTCGTCTGGGATGTTTGTTTAAGATGACCTTTAGCGCTTTATGGGGGTTTATTTTATGCAGTGTACCAACGATGATTTTATATTGAAAGAGAAAATATATAAAATACGCAGGACTGCATTTAGAATTTTTTGTTAAATATGCATACTAAATTGCATTATTTAAAAATCGACAAAAACGTAACGTTACATGTTTGCAAGGTGCATGTTCATCAAAGTCATACAATACTCACGCTATACTTACCAACACTCAAAAAATCAAACGAGAATGGATTTATTTGTCTCTAAATGACTGTCTAAAAAATTTCAAATGCTAATAAAGAGCAAGAAGGTATACTAACCGTTCCTATTTATAATCAATCCAAGATGGCGGGCGGCTAAAACAAGAATTAATAATTCTAAAAATTCTAGCAATTTTCCTAAGGAATGTGTCTACTACTATTATTTCGCAATCGTAGAAGTCAATAAATGTGATTGTTAACGCTTAAAGACGACTATTTGTCTGGTAGCTTGTGTTGACTATCTTTCAGTGGTGAATGTGAACAAATCTACGGGTATCGGAAAAAGTCCATATATACGTTTGAATTATTGTGTTTTCTCTCTTTTTGCAACAAAATATGTGAGTAACTAGCTTCGAAATCCAAGTAGCAAAAAGTGATAATTTACGTACATATCGATTAGAGTTCGGATTCTTCAACAATGGAATTAGCGCCTGATGTGTCACAATAAGGACGGGTTGTATAAACACAGCTTAACTTTAAACTAGGATCAATATCCTAGACAACGATTGTTCTGACAATCATAACTGCAGCAACTGAGCCAAGTGTAAAGTTAAACCACATTTATAAACTCGCCCTAAGAGTGTAAATTATTGGCGAAATCTACAATGGGTAGTCAGGAAAATTATTGTTATATAATTGCACATTAATATTTAAGAATATTCCGAAAGGTAGAGGATAGTAAAACAAAAAACTATACCGGTATTAACAGCATTCATGTATGCAAAGAAGAAAAAAGGCATAAACACATCACTACGAAAACTATATCAAAAGCAGCAGACCAAGAAACCTTTAAAAACTAATTATTATAAAGTAAGTTATTTAGCATCGTTGTTTTATGCTCTAGTGTCCTTTCTGTAGAGAAACACGCATAGACGATTTTACTATGGGAGTAAAGCAATAATTCTAACATAGTATGAAAAAATATATATAAAAACATTCTTACTTTTCTAAGCTGCAAGAGCGACCCTGAACTTGAAGCGATTGTTTAGGTCTGGTTCCTTTCTGATGTTCGCAATGAAAACGTGACATCATATCCAATAAACGCATACTTAAATGCAAGTAAACGGACTTGCATCAATTTTAGCGTAGACTTCACGCTCTGAAATAAATTTTCTTCTTCTAGTTGTTCCAGTCATCATCTATTGTATCTTCCCTAAGAGATACATCAACAGTATATCGTGAGTGTCCGCAGCTATCCCACTAAAAGAATTGGACACGTTGCACGTAATACAATTATGTGCTTGTCTACATTTTTATGATTTGACTCGATATAAATATATTCCTCCCTTTAGATGAAAATACTTGAATCGTATGTTGAGACTCACTGATAAATTGATGTCAAATTGATATTTCCTAATAGCCAAAAGATTGACCCAGTTCGTTGGAAGGAAGAAGCTTTCCCTGTACTACACGCGAGATTGACGTTTAACTTGAAGAACGCTTTTCTCAAGATGCTGATTCTGCAAGATACCGTCAAAATATTATTTTCACTCGGTTGTAACTGTCAGAGTGTTTCTCCAAGTGATCTGCGACAAAATATGCCATGCCACTAAATATTTGGAGGTGAAATGATTTCCCTAATGCCTGCATAATTGCCTGTTTGACAACACCTAGCTAAAATGGCGTAGCTTGAACAGGACAATTTGATAAAAAGTGATTTACTAAAAATGACCCCCTTCCGGTTTTCATAACGCCATTCGTCTCTGCAATGGCACAGGAACAGCCAGAAGTTCGTGTAGAATAAAATGCAAGTCAACGGAAATAACTGCCTCATATGCAAAAATGACCGACGATGTCAAAAACATATGTGTAGACCTTCTCCCGACGCCCTTCCTTTAAACTACTTGTTGACCAAGTACAATCAAATTGTAATGAACTAAAATTGAAAAACTCAAATCTAATAATTAAATTCAGTATTAATCAGAAATGTATTAAGAGGTCGTCTTTAAATTACGTAACGCATATTTAGAAGAAATTTGGTACCTCTTGTAACGCCTCTTAACGCTATTCTGAATCCACCTTCGATAATTGTTACGTAACGCTACTATATTAACTCCCCCTAATAATTTTAAAAAGCAGGTGAACTCCGAGATTTTATGACGTCTACTAATATGAACGACTCGAATACCACAAAATTTGAAATATTATTTTATGAAATGATGAAATAACACCAATACTATAACGTAGAAAAATAATTAATTTGTTAAAATAATATTTTAATATACTATTGTTTTAAATCAATTTACAGTATAAACTTTTTTTCTTGAAACAAAAAATTTAAGAGTTAGGTAGCGCTAAGCTTGATACCTCCATACTCCTTGTAACATTGCCTAATATCAGTAATTAGTGAGCATCGTACGTACGCTGGTTTCCGGAGAAGAGCAAACAGACTGCCACTCTCCCCCACTGATTGTTCATAGTCAGTCTTACAGTGGGCATTATATGAGGGTATTACATCCTACCTGCTATTCCTTAAGTAAAATACTATTCAATTATGCTCAAAAGGGGATTACCGACATCTGAAATATCCCACCACTTTTATACGTAAAACTGTAAAAACGAGTTGATGCTTTTGTTTCAAAAGCACCTCCCTAAATACGTCCGTCACTGCCAGAACGGAGTAGTGCGGTTACATAAATAAAGAGGATGTGATATGGAATACAAGGCACAATATTTATTTCTAAATTTTAGTAGATACTTATTCCATTTATTGTCAAATTGCCTCAGTTATAGTATTCAACTAGGAATTATTGAGGAATTTAAACATTTCAACAATCATTATGGCCATGCCAGTATGTTATCGTCCGTACATCACCTGCTTTTCACACATGCATGGCACAAAAGATATAAATAGTGTCAATAGAAGCAGTAAAAAGATATTTCCATAACAGTCTAGTATTTTGGTTTAACTTTACTAAGATAATATAACTTTCACATTGACAATTGATTACACAAGATACAAATCACTAGAAATGCACATATCGGTGTAGGTACATTTTTATCCCATACACACCATTTTGACTTTAAGAATAGGGATTGTGAAATCATTGTTTTATGGTTTCTCACAATAAAAAGTAAAAAGTAAGACTATTTGTCTAGATTTTAATAATTAACTATATCACTGAGTTATAAATAAGCAATATGTAAGATACAGAACACCAATAATTTATTCATAATTAGAAAATTAACTACATTTCAGTTCTTTGCAGTAAAATCTTATTGCTAACAATAATTTTAATAAGTATAATTTGATATATGCAATTGACAAGAACAACACAATCATCATAAATAAACGATTTTATATTACAATCTACTTTACTATAACGAACATTAAGAGCAGGTATAAGTACAAAAATGTAATAGTTTTAAATTGTACAAGACATGCCAAATATGTATGTATGGAATGATAATTTAAATTTTTTTATTACTATTTTAACTATATCGCTAATGTATAAAAATATATTATTTTTCAAGCAGATAGTATCTGTCTTGCTAGCGATAACACATTTTATGGAATACTTGACAAACACTGCATTATGGTATAATGCTTATCGTAATTAAAATGATACACTACATTATAATTATCTATACAAAATTTCTAATTTTATCATTTTTTTTCTTTCTTCTTGTAACCATATGAATTAATTGCTGAAACAAGAATTTTATTAGCATATTGCATATTAAATAGAAATTATGATAATCTACCTTCATATTCCTTATCACTCAATAGCAACAGTTCAAGCCATTGGGATCCATGGATTCTAGGAAGATCTAAAGTACCACCATAACACTCTGCTAAACATTCTGGACTAATGTATTTGTGAAGTGATTCACGGTTGGTACCATGGAAGATAATGCGGTTTCTCAATTTGTCTCGTAAGAATGGTTTGAAGAGGGCAAACACTACATTGAAGATGTAAGGTTCATTTACTATGTGAATATTTTTGATTCGAAGAGGAACGGCATCCTGCAATAAACAAGTTTCATTAGAATTGGTGTTAGTCTTAAGAAGTTCTAGAAACAAGAATCTAGATTCTTCTAAAATAACAGATATCAGTCATGTTACTGTAATGACCTAGCTATATAAGTGATCACAACGTATATCATTACATTCATAACTTCCATCAGGAAGGCATTGTTGCTATGGCAATCCATATACTTTAATGCCTTCGTGATGGAAGTAATCAATGTAATGATATGCGTGGTGATCATTTATATGGTAAGATCATTACAATAGCATGAAACATTTGTTTGGTTGTATTGTCATATATATTAATATTACTCATATTTTAATAAATAGTGATAAACTTTGAATAGTGTCCATATTTAAAAGTACAAACCTGCAGCCAATCTACAATTCTTTTAGCAAACTGTGGAGTGAATTGCCAAGTCTGTTGTAAAGACAATCCATCCATATCAAAAATGACAACAGCCCCAGCAACTTGTGAAGCTGGTTCCAACATGGCAGCTTCTAAAAATAATACACAGCCTTTGTAGACTTCATCAAGGGAACATTTCTTGTGCTTCCATTTTTCTGTAAATAAGTTGATTTTTAATTAATATGAAATCTATATTTATTATTTAAAAACCCTTACTGCCTAACTCAATAACAAGAATTCGTCTACCAAACTGATCTCTATTAGGTTGGACTGTTAAAATATCGTGTTCGAAAATATTTTTTTCTTTGCTAGGCGTAAGACCTTCGTAGATAGCGGCATGTTTCACTTTAAATGCGTAGTATCTTTTAATCTGTGAATGAGAAACGTTTTATTAGATGTAAACTTAATTTCATAAATTTAATTTGGACTTACCAATTCAAATGCACTCTTGGGATAATATTTACAGGGCCTTAAGAATTTTACTAACCATATATCGTTGTCTAACGGTACCTTTAAATCAGTTTCCTCTGAAAATAAATATGGCTATTAGAATTTAGTAAATAATAAATTGTAGACATTTTTTAATAGTTGCTATATTTTAAAACCGAAATATGATATACACAATTAATCAATACTAACACAATGTAAAGATACAATATTTATGTAGGTAATGTTTTATTGTAAATTGAATTAAATGGAATGTGGGACATGCTCTTTTGAATTCCATAAGAAATCTAATAAAAACTAACAAAATAAGCTATCTAGATTAATATAAAGTGGGAAGCAAATGCTTATAAATAGAATGAGATCAAATAAAGTACAGGTATTGATTTACTAAGGTGTTTATGTATTATGCAAAAGACATTCAATGTTAAAAATCGTCGTTTTAAATATAGTTGTATTACATTGCTCTACTTTATGTAAGGCGAATAATTCCATTTCAAATTTATTAGTAAAATACCAATGCAATTAATTATTATTCAGTCTTAATGTATAAACAATAAATATGTGTAAAATACAATATTTCTTCTAATTAAGCCAGGAACCAAATTCAGATTATATTATACTCAATACATGTTGACAAACAAATTCTTTGGGGGTACTACATAGTTGATGTTAAATTCGACAAGGCGTACATAAGTAGAAAATGTTATCAAAAAGAGCTACTGACTAAGGTCCAGAAAACTACCGGTAGGTAAGTGCATACTAATCCGGGAAAAGTGTAACAATTCTGGCCCACTCTTACCTTAATGCGTTCTTAAAACATATCAGACATTAATAAAAAAAAGTAATTTTAAAAATGTCTTAAAGGACCAATAATTCAAAATAAAAGTTCGTTGAGACGACGTTTATAATTAATAAAATAGTAAATAATATGAAATAATATTCGGGAACTCGTAATGCCAGAAGGTGACAACTAGGTTGGTATACAATCGAATACGTATTATTGAGTAAAAATAAATTACCAACAATTCATAACCTAAACTATAAAGAATCACATCTTCGAATTCTAAAGGTCTCAGGTATATGTATTATAGAATTTTCCTCAATGTTTAGCAAAGATATTGTCACGAATAGAAATCGTTTTATTTTAAATTATTAAAGCATTTTATTGAAGCATTCTAAACTAAACCTTCTCTTAGAATAGAACTGATAACAGTCAGTTGTAACGCGGTCTCGTGGGTTAGTCATCTTGAATGTTGTGAAATACATAGCCAGTAATTTACCTCATCTCTTTTTCTTTAAACAGGTTACTCTTAAAGTAGATTCTTTTGAAATAAAGTAAAGGTCCGTAACGTAATAACGTAAACGTCACATAATAACCTAAGAAAAAACTTACTTTTAAATTACATACAATATCGGAAAACTACTAATCTATATATTTAAAACACAAGGCTTATTTTTGTTCCAGTTCGTTTGAGAGTTCCACCATGCCTATCTGACTGATTCTTTTTTTATATTAAAGCTTTCGCTGTGTAGATTAGTCATCACTACTTAATTTTTATCTATTTTTAATGTTTATATTTTTAATTTGAAAAACTCTAAAATGATTAATTTGAGACGGACGAATCGGACATTCACTTGGGACGCCCTCGCACTTTCTCAGGTGGTGAGTTTCGTAAGTACTCCAGCTCACCCGCTTATAAATATAAAGGGTGATGCAGCCGTCCATTTCCATCATTAATAAGCTGTTAATGTTTAAAAAATTGTTAGGTTGCGTAGATAAAACCTGCATAGTTGAAAATTATGGACAACAGACGAATTAAAATAATAGCTGATGGCAATTGCTTATTTAGAGCAGATCATATTGTTTGTATAAAAGGCAGGGAATTTGCCAACACTATGTTTACGTCATGTTTTTGAAATATGTACTAATAGCCGTTTTCAAGAATGTTTTAAACAAGATCGATTTTTGATTTTATTTTTATCATTTCGCAAGGTAGAATTTCCGTATGAATGTATGTAGAATAAACCGAAGGGTAGGGGTAAGCCAGAGAGGAATATATGTCGGAAGAGAGGAGGGTAAGCTGGGAGAGAGGAGTGCAAAGGCTTAGAATTTTCAACTGGTTATGTTTGGTTGCGTTTATTTAAATAATCACTCACGAAAATCCGAAGGATTGTAATCACACATCGAATGTTGTATATAGGGAAATCCTTCAATGCTTTTGGCCGTCATGTCTTGACGAGGTTTCCCTAAACTAATGAGTTCATTAGGCGTGAAAACAGGACGTCTTTAACAATTAACTATTATAATAATATCAAGAATACTATAACGGTATGTAATTGTTGAGACAGTTCCATGGTTGTTTCTAGTAATATTCCTATAATTACTAAACACATTATCGTGTTTAATATACAGTTTATAGTGAAATGAACTGTGAAGATTGTTCAGTTTTTAAATACAAATATTTTGTTACTTGTTATAATTAATATATAATTTATTAGATTGTACTTAATAATTCTTACTCAAAAATATTATAATTATAATTTGTTATAATGTTATAATGATAACAGGTCCTAAAATAGGCAAAAGTAGTGTTTCCTTACTTTTAGAGAGCTTTATTTTGATAAAAAACTAATTTATCACAAGTACTATCAGTTAGTAATTCTGATTGAAACTAGCTTGGATAACATCCAAACAACCAAAAAAGTAATTACAATGCTTTATCATATTTTTCATCTTGAAGTGTAAAAGTATTTAATTTCCATATTTATCAAGTGGTTTTTTATTGTAGTTATATAACTTTTAGTGTTTACAAAAACTATATATAGGTTATATTGATTCTAATAACACTGAGGCGTTAGATAAAATACAGTCCATAACAGAGTCAGCGAAGTAAAATTTGCTGAGGTATCAAGTAAATACATATAGAATAAATAACAGTCGATAGGGTGGAGGAGTAGAGGTAGCATAAATAAAAATGTTTCATATTTGTTATGGAAAAATATTAAAAATTTACAAATAATCACAGGCATATTTTGGTAAATTAAAGATTTAAAACTGCTAAAAACTGAATAAAGCCCACAAAATGGGGGCCGCTAATTGAGAATCGGCAACAACCTTTAATAGTAGTTAATAGTCTTCGAATAGTAATTAAAAAATATTCTTTACGATACAATTAAACAGGCCCACTCGCAGGAATAAATTCTAACAAAGTTTATATGCACAGGTTCCTAAATGATACACTGCGGAAAAACCATCTAAATCAGAAAAAAGCTAGATAATATATTAATTAGTTAATTATATTAATATAGTGATTGTTAGTTGTTTTCATTAGACGTTACGAAGTGTTTCGTAACGTTACTCAAGCGCGATAATAACAAGTAACCAAATCCCAGATGATATAAACATCAGAGAAAGAAGTCCAATGATAGTTACAAAGACGTAAAAGAAAGATCAAAAAAAGGAAAAGAAGAGAGACCTTTAGAATTGTCAAACTGCTTCCAGAGTCGAAAGTGCGGTGATTAGTAAATATTTCCTTAAGAACGTGTTCATAACCTCTAAAGAATTATAGTGTCAAATCCCAAAAATAAATGGAAAATTCACCAACCAGAATCACATTATATAAATCCCCAAAAATGCGTTTCCAATTAATACAATGAAAGAAAAACGCTATTCACTAAGGCGATGCCACTAGAACATTCTTTCGAAGCTAACGAAACGAAAACGTATAAAGGATAAGTATTTATAGAAACAGGAAAGAGTTTCGACCAATTCAAAACGGCAACTAATAGTAGGGAGAATGCAAAGATCCCTAAAGAAACTAAAGGCTTGCACAAAAGTTACGCGATACAGGGTGTCAGAAGGTGTCGAAATCAACACGTAACATAATATGTATAAATTACATTTTTACGTAAATAAATATGCAGATATTATGCACTAGATATTAAATATCGATTCTTCAGTACTTTTATTATTCGATTTTTATAAAATTATAAAATCTGGGCAAGGGCTGTTTTATCCCGAGCCCTTCAAATAAATATTTATGAATGTTCAATCAATGTATTTTTATTTAATTTATTTGCTTTGTTTATTTTATTTCTAATTAGATATTATTATATTTATTTTTAACTTTTTGAGGTGTGAAATGCTCCATACACTCCAGACAATGATCGCCGGGCCTTATCCTTAACTGTTCAAAGTGCACGGAAATGAATGACTATTACCTATATTCCCTAATAATAATGATAACAATAAACATATTGCACCTTTACATTTGATTTCAATAACTTTTTAATTTACTTTTATTTCACCAACTAATGCAGTGTTTTTGATTCATCGTTCAGTGCTTTTCACTTTTGCGTTCACCTTTTTAATTGAAATTCTAAAAATTGTCTATTTTTATTTAATTTGTTATCTATATATTTAAAACACAAGACTTATTTTTGTTCCTGTTCGTTTGAGAGTTCTATTTGGTCGATTTACGTGAATCTGTTTTTATATTAAAGCTTCCGCTGTGCAACATATAGTTTATTGTGATATTTTGTTTTTTTATTTCACATAAATATGTGGTAGCAAAAGGTACCAACAAGTAAAGTAATAATTAGGCCGTTATTGTAGGAAAGTTTAAAGAAACCCCAAAATATTTCCACGAAACCCTAGTGTTCCACGGAACATACATTGCGAATCAACTTTTTTTTTACATTTGCCATTCAATTATGGTTTTATATAGGGAAATCCTTCAATGCGTTTGACCGTCACGTCTGGATGAGGTTTCACTAGTATAATAATAATTTATTTAGTTAGTAAAGGGGGAGATGAAGAGGCTGATTATGTACATCAGACTTTTACATCAAAAGGTTCCCTCCTCCAAATATGTTTACTTTTATTAAATAGAAAAGCATCACTGGATGTCTGACCAAAGTAACTAGTTACATAAATTATAAACCACCGTTAATATTTATTAAAGTTGAGTGTCTTTTGAGGAAATTTTAGTTCACAGTACATAATGATATTATAATCTGATCTAAGTCTTTCGTTTTAATAACAACGTAATTAAACTTCCTAATTCTTTTTAAAGAGCTACATATATGTATGATTCATACGCGTTATTGACATCAATTCAATTAATTGATCATGCAGTAAAAACTAAATCAATAATAAAATAGTTAAGAATTGAATGAAAACTAATCCAAAATCAGCGTAAAGTGACTTTTCCACTATAGACCATAAATTTACACTCAGTTAACAGGGACCAGAAAAATGTAAGGTGTATAACAAAGCGATACATACAGCATTGATAAACTTTGAAAGTAAACTTCGAGTACATGAGAATTATTGAAGCCTTGCATAATCAAGATACTCCACAAAAATACCTTAATACAACAAACAAGGAGGAATAACATTGAAGACGACTGTCGAATATGTGATTCGCTGATGATATACTACTGACTAAATACAGGACATCATTGGAAGCTATGATGGAAGAACTAATGGAAGAAGGTAAGAAAAGCCGCGTTAAATATAAACCTTAATAAAACGAAACTAGTACAGAACAGAGAAACATTAATTAATCAATTAACAATAAAGTATGTCCAGGAAACTACCTTGTTACGACAGATAATAGAACTAGAAGACAAAATAAGTCAGTTGAAGAAAGTGTTGCGTCCGTGTGCGCGTGCGCATGAGTCAAGTTCAAGAATTAAGTAAGGCTTCAATAAAATACATAAGAACCTCTCTCGGAAGCAGATGTACTTGAATTTTTGAATTGTACCATGCAATTTCCTAATAAACGCTGTCAATTAATTATACCATGTAGAAATGGAGATGCAAGGTACCCATTTAAGAAAAAAAAGTTGTTGTGAGTATAGTGTAAAATTATAAAAAAATAATTTTTAATAGGTTCTTAAAATATTTTTTTAATACATCTGCACTTCAGTTCTACTGCTTCAATTTTAAATACATCATTTTAGTTATTCCAACGAATCAATGCACTAGATTATTTGATAGATTCGATATAGAATGTACTTAAAAAACTAAATAATTATAAATTCTTTTTTAATTTGCATCTTGTTTTTTGTGAAGTATTTCATTTTGAAATAATAAAATAAAAGTATAAATAGTAGGTAATGTGAATGAAAAAGTGACAAATTATTACCCATCATTTTAAATTAATTGCTTATGAAAATAATGTAATTAGGATTAGTAATTACTATACTATACTACACAGCGAGTTAAACAAAATATAGTATTCAATTTAAATATGACTAATGGTGATGAAACGGCTAAAGAACTTACAGATTTGATAGCAAAAGCAGTAGATTCTGGTAGGTACAACTACTACATTAACTAATTATAAACATTTTAAAAGAAAAGCTTGGATAACTGATGGATTAGTTAAGGATATATAAAAATTTTGTAAAACATCTCTAAAATGTTAATTTAAGAAATGAGTTTTATATATATCAAAATACACTGAACAATTTAATCAAAACAACAAAGAGGAATTATTTTGGATCAAAAGTTCAAGAAATTGATAGAAATGATAGCAAAGCTTTATGGAATACTGTCAACGAAATTGCAAATACACAAAAAAGTAAAAAATGTTCACATCATAAAAGAAAATAAATCGAAAAGCAGAATATTAACATCAGATTTATCTAAAATAAGAAATATTTTAAATAATTATTTTGTTAACGTTGTTAAAGAGCTAGCTAGTAAAATTATTAAATAATGTTACTCCAGATATTGATAATATTACATCAGAGATCTTAAAACCGTTACCGAAGACAGAGTGGAACCAACAGCAAATTTTAATTAACAAAATATTTAAAACCGGTATTGTTGATATTTAAAAAAGGGGATCGAGCTGTTATAACAAAATATAGGTCTATCTCGGTGATAACAAATTTTTCAAAAGTGTTTGAAAAGGTACTTAAAGAAAAAATAAATAATTATGTAAAGACTTTTTAAGTTACTTAATTAATAAATCACTAGAATGTATTAAACCTTCATTTCAACACCTGTATAAGGCATTTGACACGGTTAGTCACATGCGGTTGTTACAGTCTCTGGAAGATATAGTTATTAGAGGTTTAGATAGAGTTGTATTAAACTTATTATAAAGCTATTTGTCAAACAGGAAACAAATTGTTCAAATTTATTCTACAAAAAGTTCTGAAAGTGTAATTGAGTTTGGAGTACCATAGGGAACGGTAATAGGTCATCTGCTTTTTAGTATTTATATCAACGATTTACTTAAAATGAATAGTTCAGGTACCATAATCAATTTTGCAGATGATACTGCTATACTTTATCAGAGTTTTATGTGGCCAACAATTTAAGCAGAGACAGAACAAGACAAGACAAGAAAAAAATTGGTTTCCTAAACTTGATTATCTTATGGAATTATTGGGTGAGTTTCACAAAGTAAGGCTGGAAACAATAAACAAGATTATTTCGTCTTCGTTATAAGAACAAGCCAAGTTATTCAAGAAACTTATGATCAAACACGGAATCGCAAGTCAGAATGTTTGGTTTAACCAAGAATGTCTGAAGCGTCAGGTTATTCCTAACTACGTAAACATCACTACCAGAACCAAGAATTCGATTACCGAAAAAGTGATTAGGAATGCCAAAAGAAGATGGCTCAAAGAAGAATCGAATAAATGGTTTAGTATAAGAGACAATATGCCTTTGAACAGGACAAAATGTACAACACATCTAACATATCACTTCTTCAATCTATAAAACACAAAATCACAGAGAACAATCTAATTTCTGTTAAAGCAGATAAGGGTAACAGTTTGGTTATTCTTTCAAAAGATATTTACATACAAAAAGTTAATGAATTTATTAATAAAGAAAATTTAGAAACTTTAAACAAAAACCCAACCACAAAATTCCAAAAAGAAATAAAACAAGGTTTAGAAAACTGCAATATCTGCTTTTCAGAATTAGAAAAACAACAAATCATTAATAAAAACCCACAACTACCTAAACTATATGGACTAGTCAAAACACATAAACAGAATATGCCAATAAGACCAGTTGTATCATACTTCAATGCACCTAATCACATTTTATCCAAAAAACTGAACCAGATTATTAACACGATAGGTTACAAATCGAAATACTCTGTTAGAAATTCATTAGAATTAGTAGATAAGCTGCAAAACATACATCTTCTATCATATTCAAAACTTGTTAGTTTTGATATTTGCAACATGTTCTCCAGAATACCCCCACAAGAATGTATTCCTTTATTAGATAGTTTCTTGATCAATAGTAACATAGAATTAGTTAAAAGGTTAGAGTTAATTCAATTATTTGACCTCTGTATAAGTCAAAATTATTTCACTTTTAATAACATAATTTATTTACAAAAGGATGGTTTACCTATGGGCAATTCTCTAAGTCCTCTATTAGCTAACATATTTATGGACAAGTTTGAAGATCGAATATTTGAATTAAACCTCTCTAAACACATTATCTTCTGGTTTCGTTATGTTGATGACATTTTAGCTTGTTTTGACAGTTCTTTTGAGGTTATCAATGAATTTTTAATTCTTATTAACAGTATCCACCCTAACATAAAATTTACACTAGAAACAGAACAAAACAGGGCTATAAACTTTCTAAACTTAAATATCAAGATTCAAATAGATTGTCTGCTATTTGAATTTTCCATATACAGAAAACCAACACAAACAGACATAACAATACCAAATGAATCTTGTCACCATAATACACATAAAATAGCAGCCTACAAATCATTAGTACACAGGGCTTTAGCTATTCCACTAACAAAATCAGATTTTAGCAAAGAGATATCAACCATTAAACAACTAGCACATGCAAATCATTACAATCCGAACATGATTGAACTTTAATTAAACAAAAAGATTATAGGTTAGCTATCAAAAGAATATATCCCATTGACAATCAAACAGAAGACACAAATTACATATCTATACCATATTTTGGCAAAATATCAGAAAAAAAAATTGCACATATACTAAGAAAAACCAACAATTATAAAATAACATTTAAAACCAACACTAACACTTTTTCATTTTTATTTAATTCTAAAGACAGAACACATGATATCATGAAATCGAGCATTTACCGTTTAAATTGTTCTTTTTGTAGTTCGGTATATATTGGACAAACACTTCGAAATTTTGACATAAGATATAAAGAACAAGTACGTCATTACAAAAATAAACATCCTAAAAAATCGAATTACGCCAAACACCTTTTAGAACAAAATCACACAATGACTCCTCGAAATAATATTAAATTCCTACATTTTTGTAATAACAAACGCAAATTAGACATTTTAGAAGCCTTTGAGATATACAAACACAAACTCTGGGTACCTTTAATGAATGAGCAACTTGAGCTCAGTAATTCTCCGTTACTGGAAATATTAGATATTTAATTCTGATTATTATTATTATTTTATCTAGTTACCTATTTTTGTATCTACCTTAGCGACGTGTTTGTTTATAATTATATTACCTTTGATAATGACAGTATAGCTGTCGAAACAATATTGTCAGGTTATATTTTAATAAAACTGTGAAACTTTTACTAATCTTTATTTATTTCATATTTTTTAATAGTAGTCTTATATACATATAAAAATAAGCAAAACTTGATTACAATTGATGATAATTATGAAACTAAATCAAAACCATTTACTTATAGGACTCCGTTATCAACTAAATACGTAGGACAAAGAACTCATAGTTATATCGCCCCCTGGATTTTACAATTAGGTTTCATACATTTGTTCCTACAGATTGATTACAAAACAAATACAAAAAGACTTATTATCTCAAAATGTTCAAGTCTGCGTCAGCATAGACTTGTATTTTTATTAGAAACATGTTTGTGAATTTGGTTGGCAGCATTTGGTTGGCGGCATCCATTATTGCAACAGGGGCGTACTTAAAATTTGAAATATATTTTTCTCGAAAACTAGCAAGAAGAGACCACACGTTGAAAAATGTTGTAAATTGTTACAGATACCCTTATTATTATTACAGATACTTGTATTAGTTATACTCTGTATATTGTCATGTGAATTCTTGTGTAATTTCGTTGATATTCACTAGATGCTTGTATTATCTAGTCTTATTTAAAACTGTGTTAAGTGATAATAAACCTTTTTAATCAAGTGAATCAATACAAGCAATACAATAAACATTGACCATGGTTGGACGTGTTAGTATCTCAGATCTTAAGCTTGCCAAAAACTATAATTCGAACAAAAATGGAACTGTATTCTAACAATGAAGTCGAAATGTTACAACCAACAGCTGTTTCGATAGCTATTCTATTCGGTTGATGTTGCAAGTCTCACTGTTTTTATTATTTCCTCAGCTATTAATCATATCACAAGACAAACTAAAGTTAGTCTGATGAAAAACAGAAAACAAAAAACAAGAAAACATGCAGAGCGTAGGACTAGAATTAATTATTTAAAGATAGGTTCCAAAATAACTAGGAAGTAAAAGTTTGGGGGAAAATGTTAAGAGTTATAAAGGAAAAGTTGTCTTACAGAATACATATAGTTTGTCTTCCATTAGAGTATTGCACCATTAAATTCCAAAAAAAGTGATGCAATTGCAATCTGCTATTTTTACGAAAAGTCTTGAGGTATCTTTAAATTAGAAACAGCTGATTTTTTTAGAAAGCCACTAACTTTTAATAATACTTATGAAGGCTACGGTACTGGAATTAAGGTATCAATTAAAGTTTAATAAGAAATTTCATATTTCTGCAGGGAAGCAACGTATAGCTATGATGCAATTGATGCTATTCTTGCGGTCAGTCGCTCTTAAAAACGTACATTTATGTAATGCTAATAACTTACAAGAATAATGGAATTCAATCATTAAAATTATACACTACAAAAACAACTTCGCGCGTTAAATAGAATTTTCACTTTTGCAACAATCAGCTTTCCCTTACTAACGCATAATAATTAAAAAAAAACATACTTATACCACATACTGAGAGTTTTTTTGTTAGTATCTTCTACATTAAAAAATTCATAAATAATCGTAATTATTTATCATAGTCAAACAATAAAATTACTAAGAATCAACAATGAAATGACAATATTGACTGCATCACAATGAAAACCAACGAAGCACTAACTAGTTCTTACGTATGTTCTTTTTTTCTATGGTCAATTAATCACCTTTATGACCTTAACTTCGTCATGTTTAATGCACAAATACTGCAGTAAGTTTATTGCTAATAGGTTGGTATTTTTGAACAAAGTCTCAATGGAGTCTTTTCTTATTAAACACATTAGCATCCTATTAATAGTGTTTAGATATATGCATAAAATTTCCATTATTACAAACCTTTAAGTAACGCTCTTAATTCTTCAACGGACTCTTTCTTCAGTTCAGGTGTTTCTCTTAGTTCCCTAAAGGCAACTTCTTTCATTTCCGGTGTTAGGTCATCCAATTCAAACTTGAGCATATAATCTCCAAGTTGAACTTGAGGTAAGGTGTCCAAGTCGGACAACATCGTTTCGGCAACTGTAAAAAATAAAAATTATTTGTATAGTAGGAAAAACGAAAAATTTATTAGTGCTGAAATCGTGTATGCACTACAAAAATGGATTGCGACTTTCAAAGAAGTATTCAATTTCCATTTTAAAATATTCTTAATACACGCAGCAGAAAAACAGACAAATCGCTAATCTTATAAGTTAATTGTTGGTTTTCAAAATTAATTCCTATATTTAATTATCTACAGGAAAACAAATTATTTCTAAATACTACTTTGGTGTTAATTAAAACCTGTAAATAAAAAATAGGAAATACTTAATGTTTTCTAAATTTGGGATAAAACAGCTTAATATCTGCAATAATTCAATAAATAATTAAAAAGTGTGTAGTAAAGAATTGCTAATAACTATTGTAAACAATTAACAGGTAGTTATTTTTAATTGCTAAAATATATAAACAAATTACTATTTACTGAGTAATACAAGCTAACTAATTATTTACTGTATTTATTATATGAGCTAAAACGCTAAAACTATCTATCCATTTTAGTTAGCAATATACTCTTTTGAGAATTTTATATTTAAACTTTTGCATCTTATATAATAAAATTAAATAAAAATAACAATAATAAAGTAGAAAAGGAGATCATGGTCATGCAGTCTTCGTATTATCTTTTAAAAGTTGAGGGTAACACTGCCTTGAAATTTTGCAATATTTTATCAAAGTTGACTCCAATTATAGAAATGGATATTAAATTAAAAGAAATATTTAAAAGGATGATTATGATCTCACACAAATTAATTTAATCCTTGATTACTGTTGTTATTTATTGATGAATATTACCAATTCACCTTGCTGTAATTAGACCACTTTAACATACTTAAAAGAATTATTACTATTGGATATTCCACGATTTATTACATTATTCATCTATATTGACATAAATGCTTAATTAATTATAGTAATTTCTACACAATAATCTTTATAATTATTATAATAAACGCATTAATTTTTTGAATGTGTAAAATTATTTCCTTTATAAACACCAATTAATGGTTTTTTAACAAATTTTATTTTTTTTAATTTTAAGTTTACTGACAGTACCTGATCAACCAATAAATTATATTAATATTTTGCAAGAAATATTTTGCAGACCATTTTTTTGACAAAAACTATAAAAACAGAAGGAAAAGAATGATTAAAAACGGATAGAGTAAATAGAACACATAGATACTCGGAAAAAACAAAACTTCTACAAAGGAGCAGCCGGATTTAGAAATATTTTTATTTCCTTAAGCAAGACGATATACGCGGAGAATTGGTAAAGTACGGAAGGAACGACAAGCAGTGGATATGGCAGACAAATATGGAAAGAAGAGATGCCACAGGATGGAATAAAAGCAATCAAATTCTCAATACACAAAAAAGGACCAATAGATTACGTATGCTAATTTCAGAGAAATCGCCTTGTTGCGAACATTTACAAAATACTAGCAAAAAACATTAGTAAGAAAATTAAAAAAAGCAATGAAATGATAGTGGGCGAAGACAATTGGACTTTCGAAATGAGAGATCAGTGGCA
Organism: Agrypnus murinus; assembly: GCA_929113105.1. Taxonomy (NCBI): domain Eukaryota; kingdom Metazoa; phylum Arthropoda; class Insecta; order Coleoptera; family Elateridae; genus Agrypnus; species Agrypnus murinus. The sequence goes on along the minus strand of OV816028.1, from coordinate 26,201,319 downwards.
GATCAGATTTTCAGAATCAAACAAATACAAGAAACGTGCTACGTCTACTAGTATCATTATTCATAGACTTCCGACAAGCATGCAGTAAAGAAGCCAATTAAACAAAGCAATAGAAAAAGCTAAGTATCAAAGAAATTAGCAGCACTAATGCAGTACAAGAAATCAAGTCATAATGAGAGGCAAGTGATCAGAAGATTTCGTAGTAAACAATGGTCTAAAACAGGACAACCCAGTATTTACAGTTTTATTTAACATTATCCTAGAACAAACTATAAGAAATGTAAATATAAGCAGAAAGGGAAGAATTTTTAACAAAATGCACCAGTTTAAATATGCAATAATAAAAAATATATTTGAGCGGTAAAATTTTACCTAGAAGTAAAAACGTAAGGAAGGATAAAATGAACTAAAAGAATTTGTTTTTTGGTATTTAAGATGTACCTAAAAAGTTTATCAAAACTACCAATTTTCAAATTTTTTTGAACACATGTTTTTTTCGTTATTGATACACGTTAATGAAAATATCTCGACATCTATTTGAGCTAGAAAGCTTATCTTGGTTTCATCTTAACGCTCCTCTCCTTTAAGGGCTCTCTTATGATATACATCATGACTAAATTGACAGAAGAATACCTTATATTTCTTTTTCAAAATCTTTGGTTTTGAAAATTCAAAAACACTATTTTTGGAAATTTCCAAAAAAATATATATTAAAAAAGGCCTCTTGGAAGCATCTGTGCAAAATTCCAGAATGCGACAATCATGGGACATAGTTAAAAAAAAATTTTTTAAGATTACATTGCAATTTTCAGATATTGTATCGTAATTAAGGCCACCTATTTGAACTGATTCAATTACCTTTATTGATATTGAAAACTATAAGATAAGACTATGTTAATAGCTCCATCCTACATTTACACGTCGACCGATGTACGATGGAAACAGTGGTAAAGGATGTTTGATAGTTACTAGTAAAGCTGACAACTCATAAGTTTATGGCCAAGATGCAGACGTCATTCTATATATTGATGAAAAATATTTTGAAGGAAACGGAAGCATTTTCATCATGTCACTTTGCGGAGAACTACAGTTTTGTTTTCAAGCGAAGTACAGTCTTACCATTGGACGAATATCCAAGCAACAATTCCCCCTGTTTTATATACTTCAGGAAAAATGGAGAAGTTAAGCACATGAATGTAGTCTTCATTTCAGAGTGTTTGTGAGCAACCCAACATTGTTGTTGTATACACATTCATGATGGAGCTAATTCCAATTTTGAAATCTAAGATTCCAACTCTAAGCAAAATCTGTTACTTTTCTGATGGGACTGCTGCACAATATAGCAATCGCAATAATTTATTGTATTTGTCCATCTTGAGCATCAAAATGATTTTCAATGAATAGCTTTTTTGGCTCTGCTCATGGGAAAAGTGCATGTGATGGGCTTGGTCCATAAAAAGATTAGATAAAGTCCCTACAACAACCGGATCTTGACACCTAGTAAATTGTTTCACTTCGCAAAACCAAACATTTTGGGAGTCAACTTTTAGTATTCAACAACTAAAGGCTAGTTGACAAAAATAGTAAGTTTGAACTGACTGTTCGTTTCCAGAATGCTGAGCAAATCACAAAACCGAGAGATTCCATAGTTATATTCCTAAGTCAGACAGTGAACTGGGAGTTGTTTCCAAGCAACATCATTGGGGGAGAAAAGGAAGAAATACATGTGGTTTCTGAAACTGTTTTCCTCCAGAGATCTTGCGAGTCACCAGAATTAATTTCAGAATACATAACTGTTGCGTATGATGATGCATGGTGGGTAGCAGGTAACATGCTTTGTTGCAACACATAAGGACACTCGCAATCTGAAAATTACCTTCCTTCACATCAGTGTAACAGCTCATATCAGCTCATACATACATGAGTGTTCATACAAGTGAAACCTGTCACATCTACTATACATGTCTACATTTTAAGTAAAGCTAAAAACCGGAGGTCATCACACCTTTTGGCTCTAAGACTGAAACCCATTGACTAGAAGGCATTTAACATATGAAGCAGTTTTATTATTATTAAAAATTGGAGAAAGAAACTACCCACAACAATTAACTACTCCTACTGATACAATATCCCGTGTAGCTGTGAAGAAAAAATTGTTTTGTCTATGATCCCATGATTGTCTCATCCTGAAACTTTACAGAAGTGTCTAGAAAATGTCTTTTCTAATTTTTAAAAATGGTGCTTTTGAGATTTTCGAAAACAAAAACTTTGGGAAATAAAATAGAAAATTGTACAGCTTAAATCTAATATATCAAAAAATTATATAAAAACTATTAATTGTGATTATTCTGTGTTTCTTTTTCATAAGATGTGACTTTGATACTATATATAGTTAATTTTGTAGTTACCGTTTTCATAAAATACAACTACGATAAAATTTTGTACGAATTTGTATACATTATTACTAATTACAACCACTGTCTTCATTACAAATTAAGATTAGTAATAATATAAATTCCTTTCTAAATTAATAAACAAATTTTGTAAGTAAGAACCATTTCCCCAGTAAGATTTCATATTTATATCACATTTTCAAAATCATTAAAAATGTTATTTTTTCTCCAACCGTACGAATATGAGACTATAATATCAAATTATTTTGTATAAAAACTAGTAGACCATTTAGGAGCTGTTACTCGTTACCATAGCAAAAATTAATCACTTTTGTACTAATACAAAAAGTAGTCTGAGGTTATGTATGAACTATTTTCCGCGGTGCTCTAAAAGATTTTCTTTTATACCAAGAATGCGAAGTAATAAGTAGAAATTTTCATTTAAATAATAATCATTTATCTACATCCGTGTTATAAGAGCGTTACTATAGCACTCATTTGAGTTGAGTAATGAACCCCATTACACCACTAGTGGTGTAATGAAAAATCTCCAATCAAATTTATCAAATTTTATTAAAAAGGAAAGTGCACAATTAGGTATTTAATTCAACTAAATTACTATTTCTGATAAATATTAAATACACATTTTTTACAATTATTAAAATTAATGGCAGATGAAGTCAACTGATCTGAATTCTGTTGGGAAATGCCTGCTATAACTTGGTACGAAGTGTTGGAAGTACTTGTTGCAGCTAACGTTCGTGTTGCAGCTAACGTTCGTGTTGCAGCTTCATTATTGTCAGTAATTTGTCCTCCAAGAATTTTTGAGGCTGTTTTTTTCTTGTTTTCAACTGAAGTATCAATGTAACCCTCACATACAGCGTTAGACCGCCAACCACCATGACGTTTTATTGTCAATAGATCTGCTCCGGTATTTGCTAAGAGTGAAGTAGACGATCTTCGAAAACAATGTCCTGTGTATTCTTGAGCTTGTGGTAAATTCAGAAAGTTTGCAATTTTTTTTGGCATTGCACTGAATGTATTTATACCAACGGGAAGCTTTATGCAATTGCCACCTCTGTAGCCGACGAAAAACCTTCCATGAACAGCATGATTAGGACGCAGAGCAATGTATTTTTGAATTACTTCAACCATGTTTACTCCTTCGATGCCTCCGACAGTAATAAAGAATTCTCGGGATACTTTGGTCTTGGTATTTGGTATGAAGATATGAAAAAGTTTTTTCACATTTTCTAATTGCAGGTTAGTGAGTTCTTCTACTCTGCAAGCACCTCCAATTCCAATTATCAAGACAACCTTAAATATGAGGCTATTAGTTTCATTCTATTAAACATTCAAAACATTGTTACCTTTATTAACAAAAATTCTTTATCTCCAGCTTCTTTTAAAAATTTGGAAACATCCTCTTTTGTCAATGTTCTGGATTTCTTTGGTCTGTGTCCCACTGATTGCTTTTTCAAAAAAGCAATTAAATGATTGTATTTACTAATATTAACATTTTGCTTCATTAAGATTGTAGCTCGCAACATTGAATAAAAAGCCCAAAGACTGGAGCACTTATATTTCTTCGATAATTCTTCAAAAAATGCCAATATTACTTTTTCTTGTGCTTCATTCGTAATTTTCTTGGATGTACACCATTCAGTGAACCGTTTATAAAACTTTTCGTACTTAGCTTGCGACTTATCTGGTAAAAGTGAAGAGACAACATTTTCAGCAGCTTCTTCAATTTCTAAAGGCAGATTTTCCGTCTCTGAATCACTCATTATTATGAGATTATACTTAATATCTATGCACAATTTGCACCAAAAATTGTTGACATTATAAAATTGTTTACAACAAATTCGAGCGGTTGCCATAACAATCCAAACACTCCAACAGTTTCCTTGATTTTTACAATCCAAAAGATTCCTTGATTTTTATTTTGAATGGAAATTATAGTTTTGAATTTTTTAAAGTTTTTTGAATTACAGATGTAGATAAAATGTTGTACATCATACGTGGGCTAGAGCATATTACAGTGACTCGTGTGATAACAAATGAAGCTCGGGCTAACGCCCTCGTCATTTGCAATATTCACACTCGTAGTGTAATAATGCTTCTATCCCACTAATAATGTAAATAACTATTATCTTTTCTATGACAATATTAAAATATTAAATTAATTAAAGACATAAACAACAAAAACAAATTTTACGTTTCTATTAAAATTTTAGTTGCTGCTCGCAACGACGTCGTAAAAACAAAAACCAATCCTAAGCTCTAATTATTTAACGGTAAACACATATCTTAGACAACGCCTATTGAAATTTCTTCGAATTTTCGAGAAAATGGGAGTGAGATTATACATTTGTGAGTATTTCTTAATAATATTATTCTTAATATTCAAATTGCCACTTTTTACACATTTTAGAATTGCAGTAAATAAAAAGTAGTTTAACGTTATGTTGTTTATTATAAACAGACCTCTCACGAAGTTTTCTAGTTAAAAATAAGCAGTTGGAGAAAAACAGTATGTTTAATTCGTACAAAAAATGCGTTTTTGCGACTCATAAGGTTGGCAGACTCCGCTGACACGTCCTCCGGTAACTTTCTTATTCGTCCCAAAAACATGCATTTTTGTACTAATTAAACAAATAACTATTTAATTTGTCAAATGTAAGAAGTTTTTAAAAAGCATAATAGTAAGTTCCAAAAAACCTTTATATAATATAATTTTGTATACAACCATATTGTAACCATTACAGGTCCTGGTGCAGATATAACAACGAAACGTCAATTTTTGTCCTATTGACTGCCATTTCACTCTTTTACAATTAGTCCAGGCGACATGGAAATTGGTATATGGGAAAAGTCACAAGACTTGATAACAGCAATTTTTTTGTTTAGTATGTAGGGGGGGTGTGTGGTGAAGAAAGGTAAGAACAATTTTGCTCGTACGACCAAAAATGAAATAGTTATTTCACCCCAAAAATCTGCAACCCCTAAATCTTTACGGTTATTTGTTTTTAATGAAATAAATAAAGATTAGTAAAAGTTTCACAGCTTTATTAAAATAGAACCTGACAATATTGTTTCGACAGCTATGCTGTCATTATCAAAGGTAATATAATTATAAACAAACACGTCGCTAAGGTAGATACAAAAATAGGTAACTAGATAAAATAATTAAATATCTAATATTTCCAGTAACGGAGAATTACTGAGCTCAAGTTGTTCATTCATAAATGATTATGGAGTTCCACAAAGTAAGGCTGGAAACAATAAACAAGATTTGTTTATAACTTTTTTATTACAAACATTTCACAAAGAAGTGAATTGACGAAGTTGTAGAGAATCATATTGCCGGCAGAAATGGCGGTAACAACTTTTTTACTCAGACGTACGGTTAAGGAGATAAATAACGTACCAGTAGGAAGAACGTTATACGCGCTTACTGCCTCGCTTTCGACTTACCTCCATTTGACCGCTGCCTTCCACTATACCAAACAACGAAACCAAAAAATTGAGTGTACTAGAGTGTTCGTTTTTAAATTGTCTACAAGCAAGGTGAGGACAATTTTTCTCGTACGACCAAAAATGCAATAGTTATTTCACCCCAAAGATTTGCAACCCCTAAATTTTTACGGTTATTTGTTTATAACTTTTTTATTACAAACATTTCTCAAAGAAGTGTAGCGAGGAAGTTGTAGAGAATCGAATTTCCGACAAAAAGGTTATGAATTACTTCTTTCCTCAGACCCACGGTTTAACCCCTTTTTCCAAGATGGCGGACATTTCGCAGCCTCCGATTAATACGAAAACTTGAATGTAGACTCACCACACATCCCCTCTACATACTAAATAAAAAAATTTCTGTTATCAAGCCTTGTGACTTTTTTACCCTGTCGCCTGGACTAAATATACACCGTGTCCGCGTAAGTTGGCTACATATGGAAAACTTTGTTATTATTGATTTTATGAAAAACAGTTATTCTTCATAAAAAGTTCTGCATGTTCTAAAACCCAAAATTCAACCATCAGATATTAAATTATATCAGTCGTATCATAATAATAATAATAATAATAAAATGTAAAAATAATATTTTGTAATTGTAAATAAACAATATTGAATATTTAAAAATTATTTTTAATCCATAACATCTTTTCTTATTAAAAATTTTCGATATGGTCAAAAATGAAGGTACTAATGAAGGTACTTTACTCTTGAACAAAAATGATATAATTATTATTATGATACGACTGATATAATTTAATATCTGCTGGTTGAATTTTCGGTTTTAGAACATGCAGAACTTTTTATGAAGAATAACTGTTTTTCATAAAATCAATAATAACAAAGTTTTCCATATGTAGCCAACTTACGCGGACACGCAGTATAATATTGGACGCTATTAATTTATTAGAAGTCTATACAAGACATTCTACGAGCAAAAACCGTGTCACGTGATACAAAGTTAAAAATTTATAAAACAATTATAAATTATTGTGATACCAAAAATGGTATCTTTTAAAGAATACTAGGATAAAAAAGAGTAAGGACAAACAACGAACGGTTAAAAGAAGGAGTTTAACAATATCTAAAAGTTGTTACAGATTGGAAAAGTAAAGTTTAAAGAACAGGAGCTATTGAAAGAAACTTGTTACATTAAGCAGCCGTATAGCTATAACCCGAAAATGTACGGAATAATGTCTGTGATTTTCTTAATATCTGTCAAATGAAATAATGTTTCATTATTTTTTAAAATTATTTCTTGTCACAATTTGATGGTCTTGATTCTTTCTTGTTATGGTTTCAGTGCTATGAATAATTGATTATCAACTTTGTTTTTTTTAATAGCGCCATATGATTTTAATTTATTTTTAGAATCAGAACATTTTTTCTGCATATGACTAGTCGAGTTTTTCAGGGGGTTACGTACTGAAATTTACAAAGAGATTTTACATGTGTAAGTAAACAACGTAGGAAATAAAAAGTCATAAACGCATCATTTCTATTCCGCACGAAATGAGAAATCAGGTAGACTTGTTGGCGCACAAAACGTGACGCACAAAACAAGATATCACCGAAGCCTCCATTATGACTAGGCTATCACTGACTTTTCTACAAAAAAAGCGCATGATTTACATCGGTCTTGGTAATTAAAGTCATATTCCAAAACATATCATCCTGATAGGCCTTATAGGCCGTTAATACAAAGCTTACCAAAAGTTCATAAAATTAGATGATGAAACTATTTAGTTTCTACGCATTCAACCGAATCTTGAAGAACCACCTTTGTGAAATAATGAAGACTAATTTTTATGATCACATATCACTGACCGTATTTGGCATTAATACTTAACTGGGTTCATTTCAATTTAGCTATTTATGGTTCTAAACATTATGGCTTAAGTAAATTGAAATCATCTACTAATTTATCTCAATTTGTGTCAAGAGTGTTTCTAGTGCTGTATGCTAGTGTTTTGGCCACCTTATTGATTTACCAACTAGCTTTAATCGATTGTGAGAGAGATTATGAGTCTCTAGAACATTGGTCAATCTTTCAAACTCTAGATAATGCCAGGAAAGAATCACGGTATATTATTGAAGCCTTAAATTCATATATGAAGAAACAACAATGGTACTTAAACTAGATGACGACACGAGAACATACCGCATATAGGCATAAAAAAGAAATAAGGCAGGGAGATTCAATCTCACCCAAGTTATTTACCCTGGCATTGGAAGATGCTTTTAAAAGCCTAGAATAGGAAAAAAGGCATTAAAATCGATGGTACATAACATAAATAATAATAAATCATTTGGGTTTTGCAGATGAAGTAGTACATTGGTGAAGATCCAGAAGATCATCCAAGAAGCATGGTGGTGAAGGATCTACTATGTGAAAAGTAATCACAATATGGCATTTATAGTAAATAATTGAGGAAAACGGACATAACATATTCTCTGTATGTTAAATGTATGTATTGGGCTAACCATACCCGTATCATTGACGAACGCACTGATTTAATCAATTCTTTTCATTCCGTAAAATTGTTTCAAATATAATCTGTGTTGAACTAGGAGAACTAATAACTCTAAAGAACTGATGCCCAATAGATTTAGATTGCCCTTTTATGGAACATAATAATAAGATTGAATTTGAATGGGACTGTGTGCAAATACAAGCTAATTTAATGCATTAGGGTAATTTTTTAGAATTGGGGAACACTGGTCTAGGTCAAAAATTAAATACACTGATCTTATCTTATTTGCATCTGATATGTAAATCCGACCCGTGACCTTGTTAAATAAGTTTTCATTGTACTATTAGGTTCATTCAAATTTTTATTTTCGAACACACTACTGAGGCCTAATGATATCGTTGAAATCGAAAATAAAAAATGACAATTGAAATATTTAATTTAAGTAAATTTAGTAACATACATGTTAAAAATTAATAAAATAAATAGATCGGAAACAAACAAAAAGATTACTTTTTCAATATCATTAAAAGGTATTATACTACTTTTTCTGTATCATTAATCTATATGTTCTCTTGTTTTATATACAAAGCACATAGTTATTTCACGCTTGGCTAACAGCAAAAATGGTTCGTTATTATTTTATGGTGTTATTTAAGGTTTAGTAACGTGGTAACATCAGAAGAATAGTTAAATATAGAAACCGTTAATTAAATTTAGAAATGTAGAAATAGAATTGTTACAAATAAGTATCGTTGTATGTCAGTACATGTAATGTTGGACAATCAAAATTTCCGTACCTTTTTATTTTTTTAAGTAAACTACTTTTTAAGATTAAACTCAAACAATATTGGAATTATTCCTATTACCAATACATAAACCTACAAGTAATAAATAGAAACTCGAGTTATTAAAATGTAAAATGTATAATTTCAATGCCATGATCAAATGAAAAAGTTCCACTACCTTCAAAGGTTTTCCATTACATTCTTGGAGAAATTTTGGATCTAGTTTAAAACTGATTATATTGTTTTAGCTTCGTTTTGATAAACTGTTATTACATACAAAATAATAACACCTATTTTATACATCAATCAACTTTATTAACTATTTTAGTAGAGCTATCGTAAGCTGTTTGCAAATACATTAATGGGATGCGATTGCTGCTATTTCTAATTGCTAGCAGCTCGGAATTAATTTATGATAAGAATTATTCATATGTTGTTGTTCCGTTTATACACACATCCTTAGATGATCTTCCTATTAGTAAGAAATTAAGGCAATTTTTTTCATTGGCGTATTTGAAAACTTTCAAGTGAATTTCAATTGGTAATTTTAACTTTTTAAAATATTTAGTTTATATTAGTTATTTAATCTAGATATATTAATTATTTATTTAGTATGAGCTCTGAATGCGTACATATAAGACTTATATAACGGTTTGTAAAATAGCAGAAATTACATATTTATGACTTTATCACTTTGCTATTACATAAAATTTATACTTTTTGGGGAAAGTAAATAAGTAGCTGTACTGTTTTAGAAATTTTATACTATTTTTGTGAATATTAATATAGAATATTAATAATATGAATATTAATAATTATTGTTAATATAGTTAAGTATGCAGATTCTCACTAGTACATGCATACATATTCAATTAATGATTATTTTTTACAGTTCCTCATATTATTTTTCAAATTTTATTACAGAACATATTCTTCATCATTTGCAATCAAAATATGAATTGAATACAGTTCATAAACCATCGCATAAATTATGTAAAATTGCATTTTATTGAAGGTTAAAAATAATGCTGAAGTTAGAATAAATCTAATTATAATAATGCAATATACTGTTTTACATAAACATAACAAAAGTAAACAGGAACAGCTAATCATTCTTAAAATTTATAAATACTTATGTGTAATGTATATACCATCAAAATCATCTTCCCGATAATTTTTCAGATAAAAATAGAATATCGAGAAACAGGAAAGAAATTACTACAAATTTTAAATTTATTTGACAAATCAATCTCTTTCGAAATTCTGAGTTTTAAATAAACAAATCAAAATTGTAATAAATAATAGTAAATAGTAATAATATGCACTTACGTTTCGGCATGTTGAATGAACTAGTTCATGCAAAAGAATTAGTTAAGTCAAACTTTCTAAAAATATTTCGAACCTCTTGAAATTCGCGGTGAAACTAACGGTGTGTAAAGAAAAGATTGATAACCCAGGTTCGAAATAATGGAAATGCGAGTTAGGCATGCGCTGCTGGAAATGTTTATGTAGGTTATGCTTGTGCATTTGGTGAGACGCATGGAAATGTTATCCGGAATCGTGTGGTTTGTAATTAATTACTCATTACATCACTTGAACCTGACCATCAATGGTGTTCTCATATTTTATGGTAATACTTGCATTGCAATTGGAAAAGCCTGTATTTAAAAATCACATTTTTAAAATGCTAATTTAATATTTTATTATGTAGGTACTAATATTATAAACGCAAATTTGCATGTCGCTATTCGAAATATGACTATATTTTATTTTCCAAAACCAGGAAGGAATTCTTTTTTCTAATGTAATTGTATGTTGCTATAACATAAGTAGCTGTACATATTCTAATTCATATTTAATTATTACCCTAGAACATTTTGGTCACAAGAACCAGATACCAGACGGTGCTGTTAGGTAGATTTTTTGGGGTAACACGAATCCGTAACACAAAAAAGCACACAATATGATTTAACCAAAACAACGAATTATAGAACTGCATGGCATGTATTATTGATTTCATAACGATCTAGGACACTAAGGCTAATATGATGCTATTTTATTCTTTTAAAATAATAAAAAATAGCATCATATTAGCCTTGCTGTCCTAGATCATATGAAATCAATATTAAATAAAAAAATAAATAAAATACATATATTATGTGCTATTCATAATGATCTAGGACATCAAGGCTAATATGATTTTTTATTATTTTATCCTATACATTTACACTAAAAAAGAATAAAGTAGCATTATATTACCCTTGCTGTCCTAGATCATTATGATCATTATAAAATCAGTACTATACATACATAGAAATTCGGGTTTCCAAACATGGTATGTGCTTTAAATATCATCACGGAATCACATGATGGTAATTTGGGTTACAGATTCGTATTCAGCAACAAAGAGAAACGACCGGAATCACCCTGTCTGGTTCTTGTAATAGACCAAAAATCTGAGTGTAAACAGAGTGCAAATAAAATTGATATTTTTTGTAGTATCACCGTTTGGAAGAAAACCTAGACACGTTTCCTACGGATTTAATGGACGTCAATTTTAATTTTTTAGCGGGACATATGACGTCATGGACTTTTATTAAATGGAATCCTATTATCTTTTTGATATAAATTAAAAGTATATTTTTTTCTGAGTTCCGCAATAGGTGGTATTTAAAATTAGTATTTTTTGAAATATGGTGAATCAAATGTTATAACTTTCACGAAAATAATAATAATGTTGATTGTAAGCTCAATAATCTTCCTTAAGTTTACACCTTTAATTCTCAAGAAATACTTACTTTAAAGGTCACATATTTTGCTGAACTGAGAAAAAATATACTTTTAATTTCTAGTAAAAAATAAGGGGGTTCCATTTAAAAAAGTAGTCGGTGACGTCATAGTAGTAAGCTAAAAAATAAAATTGACGTCCATGAAATCTGCAGGAAAAAAATAAAATTAACGTGTCCGAGCTATTCTTCCAAACAGTGATAATACAAAAAAATATGAATTTGATCCTTACATTATTTACATACTATATATTTGAGCCTAAAGTAGATCAGTTTTTTAAATTAAATTACAAAATCTTGTATGATGAAGCAATTTCGGTGGATTCGTGTTTAGCAAAAAATATATATATACGAGGAGGTATTGATAAATAGTTGGCCTAGCCTAGAATAAAACTACATGTTTTCGAAGTAATAGTATTTTATTCAACATAATCACCTTTCAACTCTATACATTTAATGCATCGATCAAAGAGTAATTCTAATCCTTTAGAAAAAAAGTTTTATCCTGTTCTGCAAACCACGACTCCACAGCATCAATTACCATCTCGTTTGATGTAAATTTTCGTCCTTTCAATGATTTTTTGAGTTTCGGAAAGAGATAATAATCCGATGGGACCAAATCGGGAGAATAGGCTGATGTTCGACAATTTCAAAGCCGATTTCAATAATTTTTTGTAGGGCAATAAGTGATTTGTGGGCGGGCGCATTATCCTGCAAAAACAAGACGCCTTTGGTAAGTTTTCCTCGTCATGATTCCACAATTTCCGCTCGAAGTTTGGTTAATAGAGATCCGTAATATTCTCCTGTGATTGACTTTCCATGTTCCAAGTAATCCACGAAAATTATACCATCTTTGTTCCAGAAAATGGAGGCAAGAACTTTTCCAGCAGGCTTCTGCACACGAAACTTTTTGGGCCGAGGAGAGCCAGAATATTTCCACTCCTTAGACATTTCTTTAGTTTCTGGATCATAATGATGAATCCAATTTTCATCCATTGTAACAAGGCGATCCAAAAAGTTTGATTTTCTATCGTTAAATTGATTGCATATCCACTGAGATGTTGTCACCCTCAATCGCTTTTGATGAGCATTGAGACATTTGGGTATCCATGTTGCGGATAGCTTTTTCATTCCCAATTCATTATGAACGATATGAAAAACGCGTTTGTATGAGATATTCAAAGTCTCTGAGATGCGTTTTAGGCCGATATTATCCATAATCATATCATGGACAGCATCAATGTTTTCTTGCGTTGACACAGAAATCGGTCTCCCAGACCTCTTCTCATCGGTGACATATTTTCTTCCAGGTTTAAAATCAGCAACCCAGTTTTTAATGGTTGAATAGGATGGACATTGATCTGCTAACGTTGTTAACATGTCATCATAAATTTCTTTACCAGACAATCCCTTCAAAAACAGGTACTTGATAACCGAACGATACTCGATTTTGCTGAAGTTCCAATCTTCATCTGACATGGTTTACTTTTCTTAATCACAATTTCAAAATAACATCACCTTTTGGGCTGACACTTTGCACGTGCACTTGTCAAAGTTTCAACTTGTCTTCATAGCAACGCGATTTATTTTTGCCTGCTAGAACTATTCAAGGCCAACTATTTATCTATACCCCCTCCTATATTATAATCACCCACCCTGTCTTATTATTATATTATTATCATTATTTGTATAACAGTATTATTAGCTAATAATATTTAATTTAATTTAATGTGAACACAAAAATCAATTTTTGCAAATAAACCAATGTTTACATTCTTTTTCTTATCATATTATAGTGCTTACATGCAGTTACTACTTTGGTTTAACTATATTTTCCTTACCAGTGAATGACTTATATAAAAATGTCTCTTATGTAAAAAAAATTTGGAAATTAAAGTCGAGATGTAAACACTTGTAAAACACTGTATAAAATAGTTTAAAAAAATTATAAAATGTGTCATTAACCTCTCCTGTAACATCTAATAAAACTTCATGTATTCTAACGTAACATAGTATTTATTTAGTAATCAGCAAAGATTTCTTTGTGGCAGCATCAGTTCCTGGTTAGAAACGGCAATACACACCATTCATGAACTGATTAGTAATATCACCCAAGAAATATGTTGTATAAAATACTTTACATTAAATCATATTTTGAATGCAAATCAATATAGAAAAATTATCACCCCGTCTGGGAATCAAACCCAGAACTTTGCCTATTCCGGGTGGGTGCTCTACCAATAGAGCTACCTAAGGTGACTGCACCAGCAGAATGATTAATTCTCTTTCCAAACTAGATAATCGCTAACATACAAAGTGTACTAGATATTTGCCTGATTTAGTTAATGGCTCGACAATGCACCGACGGCACATCAACTATCAAAGCATCTAGATTTGTTTGAATACTCCTTATAAAGTTTAAAGCCTAATTAAAATTGCTATTCTGCTGGTAGTCACCTTAGGTAGCTCAGTTGTTAAGAGTATCCGACCGGAAAACGGAAGGTCCTGGGTTTCATTTCCAGACGGGGCAACATTTTTTCTATATGGATTTGCATTCAGAATATGAGTTAATGTGAAACATTAAAGAACCTCTATCTAAAATTCCTTATAAACTACTCGTATACACCGGAAAACATTGGGACTACGGCCAAGTTTATATCTCCTTTTTTAATAAACCGAGTTAAAGTTAAATTTACTTACACTTATCTTTGTTTAATGTTAACACTGAATATTTTATGTTCAGTAAGTATTTTTAAGTGAAGATGAAGGTGTACATAATGAAGTTGTAGGAATAGGTTTGTATTTAGATTTTAGACTTAATGGCAAGATAAGTTCTTTTTGTCCGATTATTTTGTAAAAAATACCTGTTTAGAAACCTTCATTATTTTATACAGCCCTCCATGGCCTTCTATGTGAATAAAAAAAAATTGAAAAAATTTTAGAGAAACTGAAAATTTGGCTACCTGATCGAATGTAATTTGACAAGATCTAAGATTGAAAAGATCTTGAAATATCAAGAAGTGTTGCTTGATATTTCCGACTTAACTCACTGACAGAGTCTTAACCGAACTGATGCGATCGTCTTTAAAAATCCCAACAAGTTATTTCTTTGAGCTAGGGATACCTGCAGGTGTAAGATGACGTCCCGGGGCCCCTGGGATCTGTTGGTGGATGTGTAAAGATGGTACTGGCAAAATCGGAAGTTAATAGAGATCGATTAATACAAATTGATTCATAAGTAAAGGAGATATAAGCCTGGCTCCAGCCCATTTTCACCCGGTGTGATTTTGAACAATTTATCATTATATTATTATTAATTTATTTTTTCCTCAATTTTAAATATTCACTATCTCTTACTAGCACGATTATAATTAATTATGTTAAATTTTTCAAGGTTTTAGTGGAGGAGCAGGTACAACCGCTTTGCAGTTGTAACTGAACTACTGTCAAAACAAGACGTTTAATGTTTGTGTTATATTTACGTTACTATTCCTACCATCTGTAACATGATTCTGTTTACAATACAATTTTATGAGATCAGTTGACCAGATGATTTGCTTTTCATTTCTTTTCAATGTCATTGCATACTCAGTGAGTGATTTCGGATATCTATGCCCATCCCAAACACGAGATTTGTTGTAAATACGCGCCAATAAAATTGATATGAATGTGATAAGGATTTAATATACTCCCGTTTTTTCACCACGTTTTACTCTCCATCGAAAAATTAAATATGCTAAAAGTGCTGAATGTGCAATTTCGGTACTTTTACAGTACGAGGTATGTAAGGTCACGTTTAGATAAAATTAAGTAAAATCTCGTTATAAACAGGTGGCTTATAAAAATTAAAAACACATGCATTTTAGTTAAGCACAAAACCACTCTGTCAACCAAACGAAGCAATTTTATCTGCAATTAACACAACTGAAAATTTTGACTTTCTCTTATCAAAAGACTTCTTTGAAAAAGATTTCTTTGTTAAGATAGCTTCTGGGGCATGGTTCGCCGGGCAATAGGTAATAGTAATTATTATTATATTACGTATGTTCCAAATGCCATCGCAGTTGCACTGGTCAAGTCTGGTGCACATCCTGTATACATAAATACTATAAAATGGAAATATTACTCTTCACAACTAAAGGGTTTTAAAAAAAAGAAATAACCATGAACCTTCACTTTCAATCTAAATGACCTTATCATGGTTCCTGCATTAGATTCCAATATCTGTATCATTTGACATAATTCTTGGAATATTTTCAAAATAAAGCTCAAAAGGAAAAACATCCGCCATAATAGCCATAATTTGAATTTGAAATTCAACATTGTAATATGTAATACTAAAATTGTATATACATAAGTAGAAAATTATATATACTATAACAAACTGTCAATGTTGACTACAAAATGATAAGTTAGTGCCAACAAAAACAAGCACTTTCGAAACCCACTACTAGAAGCTGTAGATCAAAACGATTCACATCTTAAATTCTAAAATTATAAATCTTAAAGTTCTAAAACTGAATATGCAAAAGTTTGGTGCTTTCAATCACTAGAATTCAGTTGTTACATGATATAAAATTTTTCTGATTGGATTCTCTGAAACTTTTAAACTCAAACTCTAAACTGATACACTCAAAAATTAAGACTTCCAAATGTAAATCACCGAAACCTGGAACTATGATACTTTGAAACTGAGAATCACTGAAACTCGAAAAGTTAACAATAAAAACAAATGGCGAAAATGAAAAAAAAACTAAATTGTAAATCTAGGATCTCAAAGATATCTCAATCTCTTACGTTTCTATGATATTTAGAAATGCATACTTGATAAGGGATATAAAAGAAAAAACATATAAATGTTCTTTTAGTATACAAGATACTCGAATAATGTCACATCGACCTTTATCCATTCGAATTGTTAGTTATTTATAAGGTATGATCAATATCATTTGCTTACTATTACATGATCAATAAGGTAACAAATACAGGAGAATTGGTTGATAAATTTGAATAACTAGAACTAGAACGGCATAATTATATCAAAACAGAAACCAATTAGTACTTCAAATAGGTAGTACTTGTACGAATTTACCTCTTGTAAACTATAAATAGTACTTCAAAGATATTTTCATAGAGAAATACTTTAATATAATGTAATACAATTCACATGTTACTTGATTACATAAATAATAAGTAATGTGTTTAAAGTAACAATTATGGAGATTTACTTGAATAATTGCTTACATAAACCTAGGTACAGGTTGAAATATTTTAAATGATAGCTAAAGTAGCACAAGTACATAAAGTAAACAATAATTAATTTTATTAAATATTTCTACAGAATTAATAGAAAATAATTACAAGCCTGGGAAATGGGAAATTCTAGCACGACTGTGCAAGTGTAGTTTTTTTTATTTACATAGATCAGCAATCAGAATAAAGTTAATCTATGAGCTAATATATTTAATATAAGACTAAATAGTTTTAGTCCTATCATATGGCATGATGAGGACACCTCCACTGAAGAAAACTCTTGTACTTCACTTGAGATCTAGTCTAGGAGTTCTTTAAAATTGGATTTATTTCATTGTTAAATATTATTTTTATCCATCTTAGAATATTATATTGGAATAAATTAATTCACACGTAAGAGTAATCTAAATGTCTGGTTTACACGACATTTATAAATTAGTACCATAATAAAAATTTCAAATTGGTG
This sequence comes from Agrypnus murinus, assembly GCA_929113105.1. Lineage (NCBI taxonomy): Eukaryota > Metazoa > Arthropoda > Insecta > Coleoptera > Elateridae > Agrypnus > Agrypnus murinus. The sequence continues at coordinate 26,183,645 of OV816028.1, read as the reverse complement.
GTGGCTAACCTGCAATGTCAACTATTAAGAATTATAAAAAAAATAAAATAAATTTATCACTTAATAATCTAACCTAAAAATAATAATTATGCTGGCATAAACAATTTTGAAGGAAATATAATGAGCATGCATCAATTCGTTCTTTCATATCCATACTAAATAAATTTTGATAGACTAGAATTTCAAATTGAAAATATTTTGAAGAATCATTTATTCCAATTCAGGTAGCTATCTTTCACAGCAGAAAGAAAGTTAGTTAGTTAGTTACCTATCTACTTATTCTAAAGTCTTTATAAAAGCATGGAATAATTTTATGGAAAAGCTATTTTTATCCACTCACGGATTTCTAGCAAAAAATTCCAAAATCAACACAAGTAAAACTTTCCTGTTAATGTTATTCATTAATAAAATAATTTAATAGTTTGATTTTTTGTTTTATTCCCAAGTTACAGATGTAATAAGTTTTTATTTGTCTGGTTTCTTTCCAGTTGTGTAATTAGCATCAACATCAGCCAAGGGGGTTCTACTTCATGATTTCGCTTGTTAGGTGAAGTGCCGCATTTGAAATAATAAATAATATAATTACGATAAATATTAAGTTGACCTTTAAAAAAGTATTAAAATTTTCCTAAAAATCAAAGGAAAATTTTTAAACCAAAACCTAAAGAAACGTACTAGCCCCATTCACAAGGTAATATGTATCTTTTAACTGTTAATAACCTTGATTATTATTTGTTTACGGAAAATTTTATTATAATATTCATGTGAGTCTAAAATAACTTAATTTCCGTTCTTCTAATTTTCTACGCAAGTAAAGCTGCCATGACACAGTTGTGACGGATTACAGTGAAAAAAATTCCCCATGTTATGTGGTACTCTTAAGAAAAATTCAAAATTTGATTATTAATTAATAAATTAGCACAAGGTCAGTTCTTCGAACCTTGACTACTTCTTTCCCTTAACTAATATACGAGAGTCGTTTTTTTTCAACCTCCGATACGCTATAAATAAAAGACAAATATATATAAAAAAATCATTTTATTAGTAAAAATTCTGTACACTTATGGTTACTTTTCGACATACTCACCATAAAGATTGAAGCATTTGTCGTATCTGTGGACAAGCTTTCCAATACCGTCTTCATAAAAGGTTGTCGCCAACGCATTTAAATGAGTCTTGACGTTGTCTTGAAGATCCTCGGTAGTTTATTGTGAAACTTTACGACATTTGCGGAGAGACGTTCAAAACAAGAGAAGAGGAATGCTGACTCTGGAATTTGATTTGATCCATGACAAGCCCGTCCACACAGTGCTTTTGCAACCCAACGGCTCCTTGAGTAATTTCAATGGGACATTTTCGATCACCCGACATACAGCGCATCACTAGCACCGAGCGACTTTTATCTTTTCCCTGGACTGAAGACGTTGCTAGGAGGACAGCGCTTCCAAACTACCGAGAATCTTCAAGACAACGTTAAGACTCATTTAAATGCGCTGGCGGCAACATTTTATGAAGACGGTATTGGAAAGCTTGTCCACAGATACGACAAATGCCTCATGCCTGTTATGGTGAGTATGCCGATAAGTAACCATAAGTATACAGAACTTTTAGTAATAAAGTGATTTTTTTATATACATTTGTCTTTTATTTCTAGCCTATCGGAGGTTGAAAAAAAAACGACCCTCGTAATTATTTATAATGAGGTTACGAACCTTGAAATTGGGAAATTAAAGAAATTGCATTTGCATTTTTGAAATTGCAAATTAACATTTTACACCGCGCAGTAGCGCCAGCTGTAAAGACCACTTAAATCTGTAGGATACGCCCGCATCCACCGCGTAGTGGCGTTGAACATTTTTCAAGGTAAATAGGATATAAACCCCAAACAAGCTTAATATCAACATTCTTTTCTGAACTAACATTATGTTCTTACAGGTTTATCAATTTTTACCAAATATTCTGGTTAAATATATTTTGTGGACATTCGTACATTCAGGGTTTAAGGTGATGGTCCCAGGCTCATTATGTACCCTCTGGCGCTACAGGCCGTTAAAAGTTCCAAACGTTCAGTATAATAACAGTAAATATAGAAGTATTTCGAATGCAAATTTATATAAAAAAATGTATCACCCCGGCTGGGTATCGAACCCAGGACCCTCCGTTATCTAGGCGGTATTTCTACCTATTCCTGGGTTCGATTCCCAGCCGCGATGATACATTTTTCTATATGAATTTGCATCCAAAATATAATTTAATGTAAATCATTAATTAAACATAATAAGAAATTAACGTTTCCTAAAACGGGGGAGTGTGAGTATGGATAAAAAATAATTATCTCGCAGTCATGCTATACTACAAGAAAAAAAGTTTTATTAAATGTTATATTGAATTATACCGAATGTGCGGATCCTTCGTTAATGACCTCTAGCGCCTAAAAGAGAATTAATGCAGGTTTGAGACCATCGTGGGCCATCACCATCACCACTAAATTCAGGAAGGATGCCGATACATAGGAGTGGAAAGCGTGCATTGTTGAGAACTTTGTTATACGTACTTAATCCTACGGACAATAACCCCGTCATAGTATCCACTTATTTATTTTTAGCTCCAACCTTGAATTTAAATTAAAACCTGAATTTAGTAGGAATGTCAACATAGATGTTTGTTTATTCTCATTTAATGAACTTTCCTTTTTTATTATACGTATAAAAAGTAAACAATGTGTAGGAGTCAATAAACTATTTCATAGCCACTCAAATATCACTGTGTTAGAATGATTGGAATTTGCAATACATAATTTATATTATTTATCGTATACACATTTATAGTATAGATATTTGAAACTCATTTTACACTACTTATTAAAAGAATTATGCTAGCAGTATGAAAAATGGTCATTTTTTCTCCTGCTATATAAAACCCCATGTCTCCAGGTACACTTCATGATCAAAAACAGTCCTAGAAAAATAACGGTCTTAAAATAAATAAAATACCTGTATCTACCCTTGTTGTTTTTATGATCCACCAAATTAATATCTAAATCATAGCGTTTACTGTCTCGAGCCTTACTTTGTGGAACTCCATAATCATCAAACAAATAAAGATTAATAAAACGTCTCCCAATATTTATTAAATTATAACCTGACAATTGTTTTCGATAGCTAAGCAGTCATTATCGAAAGTAATTATGAATATAAACAAACACGTCGCTAAGGTAAATACAAAAGATAACTAATTAGATAAAAATATAAAAATAATAAGAATTAAATAAATAACTGTTAGGTTATACTTAATTTAATAAATATTGTGAAACTTTTTATTAATCTTTATTTATTTCATCTTAATCATATTTTATCCCATTTTCATTGTATTTACAGTTAAACATTGTCCAAAATAAAAACATTCCTATAATACATGGCATACATTAACCGCTAATAAACAAGTATTAATAATAGAACAGAAACTTATACCAATGTACAATTTGCTATACGAATTATTAATATAACTTGACATAGTGAACTTTCTGATCCCCAACAGTCCATATGAGCAATAAGATGAGAGAGATGCACTAATTATTTTTGCAGTGGCTCTAAAATAGTTTATTGACTCGTATACTATTTTATCACTATCATTTTTTACTAGGTAAGTATTTATTAGTATTAATTTGCATAATTTCATAAACTGTTATTGAAGAATCATATTATTTAAATTTGTCAACCTTAAGCAGTATGTATTGACAACTACTATTACATTCGATAATTTCCTAGCTCTACTATCCCACTATGGTATAGTATAGTAGTACTTGCAGAACTTCTTAATTATCTGTAATTTGCATGTGTGATTTAATCTACAACTGTGAATTCTCTTGTAACAAGTAATACTGTGCATTCTATTCACTTGTGAAGTTTAGAATATAACTTCCCTCTTTGAGATTTTTAAGTGGGTGGATGCTACAATATTTGCTGTGGATTTAGTTGATATTTAGTTTCACGCAGGTTAATTCTTAGCACTCAGAATACCCAACTTTATTGAGATTTAATTGCTGCGCTTCCAGGTATTCTCACTAAATTTATTAACTAGGTTTATTCCTATCAACTTTTTGTTTTGTAGGGAAAGCATACCTACCACACAATAGGCAATTCTTATCTCTCCGGATCCATTTTTGAAGCCGATACCATCTGTTTTGGTATGCTAGTAACACGTTGAGATGCGTGTCTGTAAGGTCTCCGATGAAGGGGAAGTGTATATTTTCAAAAGATACTCATAATATTTCTTTTGCATGCGCATTCATTCTTTTATTTAAAAACGCTTTTGTTCTACATTTTATCTACAGGTTTCTCAATGTATCTACAGATTTCGCAACTTATCCACATACTTATATCCCCTTTTTGTAAAAAAGGCAATTAAATGAGTTGTCATCACCGTTCTACTTCTCAATTGTGGGATTCTTCTTTCTTTGCAAGTCTTATTATAGCCTCCTTATCATACATAGTAGTTCGTACTTTTTCTACGTAATATGCTTAACCTTTTTGCTGTTTTTATCATGATAACATACATTTCCAGCTTTCAGCTGTCTTGTTGGTCATTTCTGCCATGTTATTTTTGGCATTACTCTCTTGGTTTCATGGTCTGTTACTATTAATGGATTATAGCGCTCAAGGGGAGTTCCATGAGAATTCATAAGAATTCTGAAGAATTTCATGTAAATTTTAAAGAATTCCAAAAGAAATCTGGAGATGCCTTCCATGAGGATTCCGGGATTTCTATGAAATGGGCATTTATGGTGTGTAAATCGTTTCTACCCTTAGACATTTGCTGATTAGTACAGTTTGGAAGTTTAATCATATCTGGCTTTTTGGTTAAGATATCCTCTCTTTCATTTCTAATTCTGATACCTTGCTCTTTTTTTCTTTTCCTGCAATTTTCATTGATTCGTAAAGTAGGCTTTGATTATTTATATCATTTTTCAGATGAATTCGCCAAATACTACGCTTTACCTTTGTATCTCGTGTTTTATATTTATTTTTTACTCTAGTGGTTGTCATTATATTAATAGCAACAGCTGGGCGTTATGTCTCTCACTATGACTGAACTGGTCTTAGGTCTCTCACACCAAGACTATCTCACCTCCACGTTGGTATAAGCCGGGTCCCTACTTTCAGGTAGCGTCGAACGGGGACCGGTCGAAGGCTCACCCAAGTATTTATTATGCTAGGCCGGCAAATTCCTAAATTGGAGGGGTTGTGGCCAGAGGTTCGACTATTTAATTTCCTCCTGTAAGATTAAGATGCTTCGACAGTACTAATAGAGAGCGGAGATCTGCTGGTGAAGTTGTTGCACCACCTGGATTTTGTATGGAAACACATGCAAATCCTGGATTAAAACTCGTTAAAGGAACCACCTAGACAAACCCAATTGTGTCACTCTTTTCCTGTTGACCTTTCAGGAGCATTTTTAACACATTCCATTTCCAGAACAGCATCGATATTCTCTCGGATTGACCGAGGTCTTCCCCTTCTTGAGTACCTCGTGTGGTGCCACTCTGTTCGGATTGAGTACCTCGAGTAGTTTGCGACGATTGGAAAACTGTTGTCTAAATTCACGTTGTGCTAAGATCATTCAGGAATTATTCTGTAAAAACATTGTCACAATTTGTCCGCGTTCTTGAGGTATACTTATTCATTTTTGTATACAATAAATTTCATAAGTGTCTTTAATTTAAATGTCAAACACTACTGACATAAAACCATCATATGAAAAAAATTGGTTTAAAAGGCAACGAAAAGCAAAAAGGTTTTTGGTAAATTGGGTTATGGCATCACTAAATTTAACAAAAACGTTCATCTACATATTCATTGGAAGTTTTTTTAAATTCTTACATATTTTTTTGAAAGGTGAAAACAGTTTTAGAACTGCATACTGTAATGGTACTTGTTACTAATGCAATAGTGTCCTGAATAAACAATTACTATTTATTATGTGTAATATGAAATGGCATTGACATTCTACAAGCTGTGTTGAACTCTATCAAATCCTCAAGAAATGTGTAAATTGAAAGTTTTAAATCGGTCAAAATAAAATGAAAGAAAGGCAATACATCAGACAGACTACTATATAGAATAAACTCGCATGAACGTATCGAAGCATAAGTAAACAAATAGGCAAAGCAGTATACGAAGTAACATTTAAATATAATGAGCAGTAAATAGCTTGTCTGAATGTAATTAATTTAATTAAAATGTTTACATGAAAACATAAGGAAACGTAAAAAATCGAAACAGCAAGTCTGAAACATATTTTATAACTGGGTTGAGGTAAGTCTTAAGGATAAACCAACATCAGAATATGTAAACGCACATTTATTCATTTACTGCTGTAATGTACTTATATTAAAGATTGAAATTGAAAAATCAGTTTTTTAAAATTTATTTGAAAATTAAAAATTAGAACCAATTAGAACAGTACGTCGGGGTCAAACGAATGTCGCAAGGCTTGAGAATTTTACCTACGAAATATGTATACTATTTTATTCACAATCATTAAACTTAAGTAATCCAAATAAACAGTAATTATAAATGATAATTGTAAAATAAACTTTTTGTAATCTGTTATAATAAATTTCAATCAGCGTTATCTATCGAAGAAAAAAGTGTTCCAGTAAGATTTTTTGTTAGATGGTAATGTATGCGCTCAGTATTTAAAATCGGAAATTAATTAGTTTCGTCGTATTTATTAAATATAAAATACGGAAAAGTTAAAATAAAACTATTATCCATTAACAAAGTTGTCTCTATAAGATATCTTGGGGTTGTAGTCGACCAACACCTAAAATGGAATTTCCACATTGCATTGAAGTGTTACAACTGAGAAAGCAGCTTCCAATATTTTACATCCTAAAAAAATATACTAGAAGCAAAAGATTTGTTGCTCACTTATGATGCCTTGGCTGAGCCTATACTACGATATTGGATTGTGGTTTGTGGTAGTGCATTAGTGAAAGTAATATTTTTCAAAAATAGGACATACTGATCAACTTTAGAATGACCATAAAGTACTTCCATTTAAAAAGATTTTTATTTATTATCTTTGTCTATGGATGTTTAAATTTATTAACAATTTTTAAAATCCAGCAAACCAAACCATGCAACTAAAAAGGTGGTGAACACGTCGGCGTCGTCTCTCTACCAAAGTTTCGATCAACTCATTTACAAAAAACTATGTTTTTCTATGGACCTAAATTTTATAAATTTTTATAATTTTTATAAACAAACGTAAATTTGAATTAAAACAAGTTTTTAGTTGAACAGGCACAAATTACTTCTATAGTAACATTATTTAAAGTTCAGCCTCGTGCATGTTTAATTGCTCTCTGAATATATGTTTCTTATTGCCTTCGCATTTAACCCATGTAAGACATTAAAAATTTAGAAATTTCACTACATATCATATATTATATTAATTTAATATAATATTTTGTATATTAATTAATTTCATTACTTATTTAATTATTATTACTATTATTCATATTAAGCAGAAGAAGAAATTAAAAATGTAATTAATTATCTATTTCCCCGCAGCACAAAACTCGGTTTAGGCGGATTAAGTAACAGAAGAATGTAGTTAAAGGCTTTGTATTTGTTCTTGAATAAATTTGATTTGATTTGATTTGACAATTTGATTATTAAATAAAAAAGTAATCTTCAGCGTTTAATACATTTATAAAAAGCTAAATTTAAATCCGACAAAATGTTTCGTTTTAAATTATTTAAAAATAAAAGTTGGCCAAGACTTTTCTGGTCAGTTTTACAGACATGTAATAGTTATTTACCTGCCTATCTTTGTAAATTAATCTTTATGAGCGAGCTGGAATGTTTGTGGGGAGAGCGACAAAGAAACGACCCAATAAACACATACACGTAGAAAAAACGTTAAAAATATCGAGTAACCACACGTTGACGTATGGTTACTTGTTACAGTTGAATTTAAGTAAGGGATGTCGCTCGAATCAACGTTATGTGCAACCAGTTCCATATACGTTATATCACCGCAAAAATCAACGTTGTTACATACTTCTACGTTTAAATAATATTTATCAAGAACTTTAATCTTACGTGTAAAAAATAAAAACTAATAACGTATACTTTAAACGTAATACGAACGTATTAAAAGTACCGGCGGTTGATTAAAAACAAAAGAAAAACGTTATTCTAACATTTATACTGTACGGTTTTAAAGCAACCAGTTATCAACGTTACAATTTTCTACGTCTAACCTTTTTTCAACCGCAACAACGTTGAATAAACGTGTATTTAACGTGCATGTGTTTACTGGGGAGCCACTATAATCCAATGAGCTTAGTAAATATTAACTGCAAAGCGTGTCGCGTACAAAGTTTTATTTCCACCTTCAGCAGCGTTTTTTTTTTATTAATTTATTGTATGTTTTATATAAAAAGACATTTTGTAGTCAATGGCGGTAGAACAACAGTGGCTAGACGCTGTCATGGTGTTGTGTTTAAGCAACAAAGTAGTTTCCATTACCTTTTTGTAGATGGGCATTCTAGAATTTTACAGATCTCTTTTAGGAGTCCGTAGAATTTTACAAGGCTATAGTTGTAACTACTCATAAAATAATCTTTTGAATTTTATCTGATAATAAAAAAAAAACTTATTTTTTATGAAAAATACATACAACGGAGTCACGATGGAAATAAATTAATTTAAACACTACATTTGTAACGTAATTTTAATACTAAAAAAGACAAGGGCCGTAAATATATAAGCAAGCTTTGAAATATAGGTCAACGCATACACTTCTACTATGCAGCTAGCGCAAAAATGGCGGAACATACTGATTAACATGAAGCAGGAATAATCGACAACTAGACTTGTTTGCAATTACGGCTAATTATATACTAAGCGTTAATTCAACGTTTTAGAACGTCTCGCGCCTCATATGACAATCGTGTCGGGTTTAATGGCAAAAAAGAATGAAGTATAGGCAAATCTCTTCTCCTGAAAACTGTGTAAGAAGGGTTGAAACAAAATAAATACTACGTACATCTGCTTGCGACAACAGAATCATTATATTACCTATGCATTCTTTTAAGTACGGTCCTGTTAACAAGATAAAAATAAGAAGAACATTCATGCAAATCATCTGACACAGTTTGACGTACTGTACGTGTGAAATGGTCGACTCAGGGTTGCCAGATATGTTGAGTCACGCCCAATCGAAATCATAAAAATATTTCTCCAAAACCTCGTACTTTACCGGAAGTTGCTAGTGATATTGTAAGTACATACGGAATCAGAAAAAAAAGGTTGCAAATAGAGATAAATCATACTGAATATTTTTTTTGGATTTATTTTCTCCATAGGTAGTTTTAATCTAAGATTTTACTTTGAAATTTTTTTTGAAAAACTTATGTTTTTTTGTTGCCTAGTGCGGGCAAGGGAGATATTGAGAGTGGGCCTATAGGCTGAAGACTATTAAAAGAATCTAACCCTGGATTTGATATTGTAGATTATTATCATCCAATTTACAATTAAAAGTCAGATAAAAACAAAAAGAGTCATACTTAGATATCGGAAAAATTTGTACAAATATATATTAATTAATCATATCAACATTGCGGGAAAAAAATGTATAGATCAAAACATTTAAAGATATAGGAAGCTGTGGTTAGATAAACTCGGCAATGATAAATTCGTTCTAATGTGATACTTTGAACAGTATTCTACGAAATGTCTACCATACGGAAGCTTTTAAGGTTTTGAATTCCACTGATAATGACTTAATGAAAAATGATTTATTTTAAACAATTAGTATTCAATAAAGGATTTGTAAGAAGAAAGTAAATAATATTTGTTTATTGTGTGACTATTATGTAGTTAAGTAGTTAATCTCTGAAGGTTATCCATATCCGTTAAGAGTGTTAATTGTCTTTCCTACATATCGTTAGTGTATTTACATAATACCATAATTTTAATTTTTTTTTTCTGTAATATGCTTCTTATTATTTCGTAAATTATAGTAAAGACGAATAATAACCATTATTCATTTGAACATTCGAAATGTTTGTCAAGTACATATAATTCACAGACTTACGTAGATGTCCAAAGATTAATAGATAATAGTAATGGAGCTGACAAGATTCTACGGTTATTATAGTTACAACACACATAAAATTTAGAACCGAAAGGACTTTGAAACGAATAATAGAAAAGTCTAATTTTGTACTAATCTACGAAGATGAATGCATCAGTACTATGAAGAAAGGTCTCCATCAATCTTACTAGTGGTAAGGCATAACGTGTTTTATTTCTAGCTTTTGTGCAATTTAACTAAAATAAACTAAAAAACCTACCAACTAAATCCCGAAATAGGTAATTTATGTTGCTCCTGAGTTACATAAAGAACTATCTATGTTATTTTCCGATATTAGGGAATTTATCGAACAGCAAGTGTTCACTCCTTTTAATGAGTTTTATATTTACTAACGCATTCAGTTAATATAATTTGTATAAATTAGCTTCATACGATGAAATTTAGGTAAGCAGCACCAATGTAACTACTTTCTAGTTTAACTATAGTCAATCAGACAGTATATGACACCGAAAACGATAATAGACAGAGATAAGAAAGATAAAGCATAAGAAGTAAAGAGTGGCCGAAAGTCACAGTTTTGTTCTATCCAAAAGTATATGTAACACATCACTGGCTGTGTTTGCGTACTCACGCGCCAAATTTCTTATTATTAGCGTATAATAACTTATTTCACTCACTTCTAATATAAGGTACTATCATACAAGTTGCAAAAAGTATTTTTCTCACTAGCCTTACAAGTGGAATGAGGCTCGCCGAGTTGCACAACTATGACTTATAGATTATTTTTTGGTATTTGCTGAAGAGAGCGAAAAAGCACTATTTTAAAGAAGTGAAAAAAAACAAAATCATTTGTCATTGAAAAAGACAACCGAAAATAAGTTCGCTCCCAGCCTGTTACCACCGACTTTCGCCTAAAGCGTTTCCAGCCAATTAATAACATGGTGTGATGTAATTGATTAGGGATAATTTCTAAATTTTGTTGTTTCAGATTTTAAAGTTACTTAGAAATAATGCCGGTACCACTAGATCCATAAAATTTAGTAGTTTTACATGATACATATACAGTGCCGGATTACCGCATAAGCAGACTAAGCAATTGCTTAGGGCCCCCATCAAATTAGGGCCCCTTCTAAAGACTAGATTTATTTATGATGTTTGTTAATATTTAAAAAAGAATTTAACAATATTATCTAACTAATTAAATTTGAAAATATTTTTAGGTATATATAAGGTTGCTTATAGATACTTAATAATAATATTAATATTTATGAATTAAGAAATGTCAATTTTTCAATCTGTCAAACTTTGGGGGATTCAATTTTTCTATCCAAGAGTACGATTATTCAAACCAACCGCCCTTTTGTTTGAGTTCAAGTTCATTTGTGGCTTACAGCGCTGCTGTCGGTATTCTCCGAATTTCATGTTTAAACTTGAAACGATAACGATGACGAAACAATACACAGTTTCATCATTACATACTTTTGAAAATGAACGAAGATGAAAGTATTCATGTCAATTACACTGATTTCTATAAAATCATTATAAATGATAAACTCCAGACAGTTTTTCCGAACTTAGAGATCTGCCTTAGAATGTTTTTAACATTGATGATAACAAACTGTTCTGGAGAGCGATCTTTTTCACAGTTAAAAAGAATAAAAAATCCTCCGAGGACGACGATGCGACAAGATAGATTGATTTCATTGGCTCTGCTATCAATTGAATCTGATGTTATGCATCGCTTAAATTTTGACGATTTAATAAAAGAATTTGCTCGGCAAAAGTGTAGAAAGAAGATATTCTAATTGAGATATATTTCTACTGTACATACGAATAGTCAAGTGTAAATCAAAAGTATTAATTAATCAATAAATATACATTTATTGATTGATAAAAATGATTGATAACTGAAATGCATAAATATTGTATTAATTTTTTAGTTAAGTTATATTGCAATTTGTCATAAATTTATAAACAAAATTATAAAAATCGTATTTAGATAGATTTTAAATTAAAAATTGGAGTTTAATGTATACATTTGGATAAAAAAATTGATCAATGCGGCCCCAAAATATTTACTGCTTAGAGCCCCGCAGACTGGTAATCCGGCCCTGTACATATATATAGTTGGCGTAGCATACAACTGTGAAAAGCTGACAATAAAAATTGTTCATTATTTGTTCTGTATTGAATTTAATCAAATCTCCGTTTACTTTAAAAGGTTTTTCTTATTCCGAAAGATCAAACCTCTAATATGCCAAACACGTAAAACGTGGTTTTAATTTGTCCATTATTAGAAAAATCGCCCTTCTCTGCCCCAATATGGCGGCGGTTTGCGGTACTACGGTCGACCAACTGGCCTAGGTGACTAGATGCAGTGACTATTTTGTGGTATGTGCCATAAAATCTTCAAAGCATTATATTGAAAGAGCATGTTCAGAGAGAATTTAGACGTTTGTTCCTTACAAGAAATGCACCTAGATAAGTATGATAATATTATGCGATGGTATCAGTCGCTTTAAGAAAATGGTTTAAGAAAATATAAAACAATGAATATTTTCTGATGAATCTAAATTCCATGTTAGCAGAAGGCATGCTAATACACAGACACACAACACTAGAATTTGAACCACTCAAAACCCACATGCGATATACTATGGTACTGGGCGCGAAAATCTATTAAGTACACATATTAAAATGTCTCTGATTACAACAAGTAAGGGCATTAAAATAACAACATCGCAGACGAACAAATTGCGTTTAAACTTTCAAAAAAAAAATCGAATAACAATCAAGAGTTCCAAGTTTTAACACAAAAATCAAGTAGCTCCATGTAAGAGTTGACTTAAGGCCGGTTTCACAAAGCCAGATTAAGTTCTGATTAACTAGCTTAATCGTGAATAAATTGAAATCCAGAAATTTCATTGGCTGATGTTTAAGAGACCTGAAATGTTATCAATTTATATTTCTGGATTTTAAATTTTGATCATAATTAAGTTAATTAGAACTTAATGAAGCTTTGTAAAACCGGCTATTAGCGTTACAATTATGACATTCTTTACAGAAGTCTTTATTAAAACTGGGAACTCTTGATTGCTATTCAATATTTGTTACAAAGTACAGTATAATACTATTTTAACTTATTTAATCTTACAATTTCAAGCTCTTCATCATAAGCAATTAGGGTTTTCATTTAAAAAATTTTGCTCATAACTCATACTCAAAACTCATGTGTCTCACTTAAGATAAAAATTATGATTTTTTGCTAAAGCATTTAATAAAAGATTTATTTCAATAGTTCCAAACTTTACACTCGCACTGTATTTTATAATAACCAAGCTTATATTTCAGATACATCCGCTTTCTAAAAACATTTTGAATTGACATGATAATAGACAATTTATTATGTATTGAAAGCGATTTGTACGTATTCGTCGGCAATGTTGTTACTTTGATTCTACGAATATTATTATATAACTTTATTTTTTTGATTAGAAACATTTTAACATAGAATGTATTCTTAATAGTTTCGCGCCCAGTTGTCTTTGTGTCCACTTGTCTCGCGTCCAGTTGTCCCTGAGCCCACCTGTATCGCGTCCAGTTGGCTGCGTCCAGTTGTCCTAGACGGTTTGTCTATGCGCGACCTCAGAATGTAGATGATTTGAACGAATTATTCAGTAAATGATTGAAAATATATGCAGCTGTTGGCTCTTATCCTTGCTAATTATGAGGCTGGATAACGATTCATTATTACTTTCAATAAACGAGTTATTACCAATTAGCAGAAGGTTTGAATTAAGACAAACGGGTCCGACTGTACTTTGTTCAACAGTCCGAATGCTTTTACTACTTCCTGTCGTCTATTTAGTCAGCTACGATGTGAATTTTACTGCAAACTAATTGGTTTGTGACAAAACCCCGGTGATGCAAAGCAGGGGTTGAATAGAATATTTCAACACAACTACTACATACGTTTTCAGAAAATTAACAGCGCACACTTATCAAACATAATTTTTTGTATTCGTTAACATAAATTTAAAAAAAAACATTAAATCATTGTAAATTTTGAAGGTAACTTTGATACAAATGTCTCTCTAAATGAAATTAGGTATGCAGTGTGACCCAAGTGATAGGCATCAACATTGATATTGTTAATCCAGTTATTTACATAAGATGGAAAGAAGTTTAAATTAGCAGACTTTCCCAGAATCTTACGCTGACTTCAAACATCATTTTCAGTTTAATGTAGCTCTTCTAGTTTCTGTGATAGTTCAGAAAAGCAGAAATTCGTTGATTTATATTTCTTGAATAACCCAGAGAAACCAGCGGTTTGGTGTAGTTTAAACTGTTACATTATTAGGACACTTTTTTATGAGCGATCTTTTAATGCTAATAACAGCTTCCTCTTCTATCGTCTTTAATTTTTGAGTTGTCTATGCTAACTTTTGTCTTGTTATGACAGCCATGTTGAATTGTTCAGTAATGTGTTGCATTAATATTTTCAGTGATAACTTGTGACGAAAATTTTGTATTTTATTAAATTATTTAAGAAAATCGGTAGTATTGCTTTTGAGGCAAAAATAATAGGCCCTGGAACATGTAAATAAGCTAATCACAAATGGAGGTAGAGCGGTATTTCTTAAATAGTTAACAGTGGTATAGGTTTATAAAAAACAATGTGCATGATACTGCACTTATAACTAATTAAGTAAATATTTGTCTCAATACTAGCGTTTCCAAGACGACAGCCGTAAGAAAAATAAAAGTTGTCGTAGATAACTAACAAATAGAAAGACCATATATTTAGCTGTTTATCACATTTCACGTTATGTATAATATAAGACAGATTTCCTAGTTACATGTGTATAATAGTATACTAAAGAACGAGTTTCATAAGGTAAGATTTATTGTACGTGTCCAAATTTAGAAAACCAGCCGCTTGCGGCGAGTGCAATAACGACTTATAAAACAAGTTTTTTATGCTTTTTTTTACCTTTTTAAATAAAAAGAATCGCAATTTCAAAATTTAAAGAATTTTGTGGTGGAAACACTAATGTGACATTTAAAACTTCAAATTTCTAGAGCGGAGTTTTTCAATGCTACCAACTTTGAATCAGTTGGGCTATTAAAGCACTCAAATAAGCTATTCACGCACTGTTTTGGGCACTTTAATAGATTTATTATAAACGAAAAAGGTTATTTTCTCACTGTTTACAAGGAAATTTTACGTTCATCTCTAAAAATGACATAAAAATGCATGTTGCTATGGAAACAATTAAATAATTAATAGGCTGCACACAGTATTCTATGTTTATATCGTTTTAATTATACTATGACTAAAAATCAATACATATTTGTATTTTCTAATTAACTCTTCTATGATTAAAAAGGCAGAAAAAATATCATTCACGACTCGGGATGAAATCAGTTTTTTTCTCGCTCGTGAAGTTGAACGAAAAACTAGATGTTTCATCCCGGGTTGAAAAATATATTGTAATTTGAAAACAGAGATTACATTTAAATTAAGATATGTTACAGTCATGTTGCAGAATGTGTCAGTTAATCTTCACTAACATGATACACACCCGAAGAAGAGGACTTTTCAAAAACCGCTTTTTCTTTGAGTTGCAGTATGTTTAAGATTAGCTCAAAAATGCATAATTTTATAAATTCCACAAATTAACAGAAGCTCTAAATAAATATTACTAAAAAGCTTTAATAGTGTAATGAACGAGGAAACCCCTATATCTGGCGGCGAATAAGTGAGAAGGTTTCCGTCGTTTCTACAATATTCTAGACTGTCGGCGGATTATTCCAAAGCGTGGACGTATGCATATAAACCACCGTGGCACAAGAGGCGGGGATTAGTCAACCAGCCAGACACGTTCACGCATCGTAGGTAGTATAATTACCAGTGTGATATAAATCTTGCTCCAAATAAATATTTGTGTAAATTAAAATTAGTCTAAGTTTGTTAATAGTTTATAGTTGTTTGTAATTAGTGTTAGTGTAAATATTTTCTCTTGATAATAGTCAATTAAAATAGCACCTTTATTTACTATTATTTAAAACGAACGTTACCATAACTAGGAGTTTTTTTTTATTATTTCAAACCATTAAACTGAAATTTAATGTAGGCTTAATCCTAACCAAAAGATATGGTTTGGATCAAAAACAATGTTTTGTTTTATAAAAAATACTTATCGATATAACGTCTTCTCCGCACAAAGAAAATTAATTACAATAAAAGAGTGCTACAATCCGACATACATCTAGGATAGCCTTAACTAAATATAAACCATAAATATTTATACTGAACGTAATAACACGAAGTTTTAGGAATTCGAAAATACTATCAAATTATAGTTTAAAATTGTAACAAATATTTGACCATCTATAACTCTAGGATGCCAATTTCTAGAAATTTGTAAATAAGGCCAAATGACACTGTAGTATTAAATTAAACGATAAGGTGGATGATTACCGGACTTTGGCCTTATCAATTATTAATAAAATAGTAATAGAATTTTTACATACTATCAGAATGTTTTGAAATGCAAATTTTGTAAGGTCTACCTCCAAAATACCAATATTTAAAAATCTGTAGACTTAATAAAATAAGTTGTGAAGGAAAATTACTGGAATTTGGCTTTATAAAAAATCTAAAATCTTTTCATCAAAATGTCTAATACGTAATCGAAAATCTATAAAATTCCATTTTACAGGAATCTATAATTTCGACTAAATAAGGTACTTATGGAAAGACAGGAATTCATAAAACAAGTCTATTAGAATTGCGCCTTGTATTAATGTTAATATCAATAATTTAATTAATAATAATCATAATAACAATTAATAGTAACGAAGTCAATAATTAAAAGTAAATATATCATTAATGAGTTTTTATAAAACTTATAAAATCACGCAAGGCTGCTACAGATAGTATCAGCTACAATCCTTGTTCTTCAATTATTTGGACTAGATAAGTTTTTTAAGTATATGTACCTATAGTAAGTAATGCAATAATACTGTTTATCAACATGCAATAAAACTGAATAAAAGCGAACAAAACGATAATAAAGCAATTTTCTTTCAAGAAATTCAAGCAAGATTGATAATAATGGCCAATAGTAGATAAACACCAGCACAATTGAAACTGAATGGTTCGAATAGATTCGCAAGGGATATCGCTATTTATTTTTTTGCAAAGTAGAGATAAAATAAGGGAACTTCAAATATGTACTTGAGTCAATTAAAAATAATTTTTTGTCACCCATCTCAGTCTATTACAGACTTGCTTCAATAAAAAAAAACCATCAAACGGGAATAGTAATTTCTAACCTGAAATTTGTATGTATATGTAAGTAAATACATATTTCATATTCATTATTTGAACTATCCAGTACCATAGATTAACATAAATATTGCAAATATTACATAAGATATACGTAAGCAGTTATATTGGTCACTTTATAATCCGATACTTAAAAATGCCATCACCAGTCCAACTAGCTAAATGATAGGTACAGTAATCTCAAAATATGATAAATTGACTGCAAAATAATTTTAGTTGAATCTATTAGCAATAAATAATAAAAATCTAAATTTGGTTGCTACAAAAACTCAATCTTACCTAAGTAAAATCAGAGTAACACAAACCACAAATCCTTCACCTTTCCGATAATACCCAATAAATCTGCACTTATTTGAATGGAAAACTAAAATATACTGGAATCTACAATGCAACAAACTGCATATTTATACATACAATAGGTGATACAATGAGGTGATGTTAACAACAAACGAGTAAATATTAATCAGCCCCTTTTATAAAGTATCCGTAGAGTACAACGTACAACGGCAATTAAAAACTGACAAGGTTTATCCTTTATCATAAAAAATGTTAACGGTTAATATTGTTAGGAAAAAACCGCCTATGCAATTATTTTATAATTTTGCATTATTGCTGATATTTTTATTATTAATTTTACTCCATTCCTGATAAATAATTTGCTGTTGCATCAAATTAAAGAATTAATCTAATATTATGGGTAAGTGTTGAAAATGTATTTACCTAATTTCAATAAAATGTCCTTGTATTATGCACGTTCAATCTACAATAACTATTAAAGTTTGTCTTTGCTAATATTTAACAGGACAAAATAGCAATTGACCAATTTTTGATTTTCAAGCACGTATAAAGACGTCATCTATTTTCTTCGATGTATTTTAATGTGTTTACTATGTATAAGTTTTCATTGTAAATATTTACACTTATAGCATATACGTTATATTATGAAAATTTTTACTGAACGTGCTTGTTGAAGGTGGGGTAAAAATGATGAATTTAATATACGTTATATTTTCGTCATCTTTGGTATACCTACCCTGTTTGCGTCATCAGCATTAAATTTGGATGATTTATAAAACCAAATAAAAACCACATCTTGAAGGCAATTAATACTTGGATGAATAAAATTTCAAAAGATCTATGATCGTTTAACCACGCATATGAATCCTTGACATAACATCTTTTTCCGAGGACTTTGATTTTGATGCATTTCTGTAGATCATTATTAGTGTCAGGGATGTCATTAATCATTGTTAACACGTAAAAGTAACGTGTTGTTCTTGAAACTTTTTTAAATTTAATGCTTTACCTGTTAATCCGATTTTGATGTCATTTTCATGAACAAGTTTGCAACAATTATTTACTCTTTGCAAGTGATAAGAATTTATGAGCAGCAGACTATTGATTGACTACTTTGTGTATGTAATAAATTTTTTTAAATACTAATATACATAGGTAATTATATTAATTTGTAAATATTTATTATACACCTACATGTAACAAAAGTTAAAATTTATAAAACTCAGGAACTCTGAGAAACTAGGATGATACTTTGAAGTACACTTTTAAAAAATAATATTTATGTTTCTGACATTCCGCACAAGATATGACCCACTTCTGAATATCGTGGTGCATAGATGGCCACAGATATCGCTGAGTAATCAATCTTTTAGTAGCACGGATGCCAGGATGTGCGATGTTGTGTAGTTGTTGGAATAAGGGATACCTGCATTTGAGCGGGATATAGGGTCGTGGTTGGCCTATACTAACATCCACCCAGAGGCTTGATTTGTTGGCAGTTTGAAGGGAAATGAATTGAAAGTTACTACGAGATCGGAGCTGGTTTAACTCGGGATCTTGTTCTTGAAATACAGCGACTTCGTCGTAGACTAAAGAACGAAGACTAAAGAAAATAGAAAGGCAAAGCTTATAAAAAAGAATTAACAATCGACCTTGTAGAATTCATCAGAACAATTCTAATATTTAACATTCAATGAAGGATGATGGAAGACTAGACTCTAGGAGTCGCAGCCGCCGTTATGCGCTAGGCCTATTTCTAGCATTTGTAATTAATTTATTGTAGCATTTTTAAATACTGCCCGCGTATAAATTTAAAAAAATATGAAAATATATAGAATTAGTCTTGTTTAAAAAGAATTCTTGAACACGTGTATTAGTATTTGCAAGTTGCATGCAAGTTGAAACTATTATTACAGTATATATGGATCATTCTTTCTGATCTCAACCACCGGCTAGGTTCGAAAATTGGCGCAACTTAGAAAGGCCAGCGGGAGCTCATTTTAAAACTTAAAACCTCTACTTTTGAATGTCACGTGTCTGCTATATAAAAAAACTTATATTTGACCTCTAAAACAGAGTAAACATGTATCCAGTCTCAAATGAATATTTAAAAGTTAAAAAATTTAGAAAAAGAAATATTTTAAAATTTTTTTTAACGGCATCGCATTCATCGTCGAAGAATACATAAATTTTGTCCACTGCGTTTCTTTCCTACAGTGCTTCAATTTCGAGCAAGATTGAGAACAACAATTTGCCATTTTTGAAAGTTTATCATTTTTTTCATCGAAAATCGCGTCAGATAGAAAAAAAGTGATGAGAATAAAAAATACTTATTTTTACTCGATGAATATGAAAAAAAGAATTATAGACCTTTTCAAAGCAATTTTGAAAATTTTCGTCATTTTAAAAGGATTTATTTATATTCTACATGCCGATAGAATAGACAACACCTATAACCGTAATATTCAAAATCGTTTTAAATCGGTCTGTATTTTTTTTTTGTAAAAACGCAGTTGACAAAATTTATGTATTGACGAAGAATGCGATGCCGTTAAAAAATTTTTAAAAATATTTCTTTTTCTAACTTTTTCAACTTTTAAATTTTGTTTGGGGCTGGATACGTGTTTACCCTGTTTTAGGGGTCAAATATAAATTTTTTCATACAGCAGACATGTGACATTCGAAAGTAGAGGTGTCAAGCTTTAAAATGAGCCTAGCTGGCCTTTCTAAGTTGCACCAATTTTTAGATCCAGCCGGTGGTTGAGTTCAGAAAGAATGACCCATATTAATAAATAGTATGTTTATAATATAAAATTATTGAATTTTATTGCAAATAGTTTTTATAGATACGTTTATTGTAGTTTTTATTGTTATTTACGTGAAGTGCACTAACCTAAAAATTAAATATTGTCGTTTTAAACTTTCTATAATTTCAAAATTTCAGAAAATAATTATTTTCCTCTTATGAAAGCTTCAATATAACAAAGAATCACGTAAACCGTAACAGTAGAGCTCTCAAGCAAACTGCGAACAAAAATCATTGTTTAATTTTTTTTAAACAAATATTTTAATACAAGTTTTTTAATAACAAACTGGAGTTTTTCACAAATCAGTAATTTTATATTCACACGAAAATGTGTTTCTTAAAATTGACAATTTTTTGGAAGCTGTTTTTCCAAGGCACCCGGATTCAATCATTTTAAATTAGGGAGAAAAACCCCTAACATGTATGCAACTCAAATCACATTACTATCGTGTAATTTTCAACTGTAACAGTATCAATATTTATAGTTGACCTTCAGCGGTTTTTTGTTTTATCAGTACCAACAAAAATCTTATAAAATGTTTCTGCACAATGGTCAAAAAAATTATTTGTTGGCATTTGGCAGTTACTAAAATAACATAAATAACATAAAATTGTGGTCTCTAATGGGGTTCACAAACTATGGACCGCGTTCTGGTGGTGGAAGTGAACGTACGAGAGTTTGGTAAGTGCTCGGGTAATGACGCAATGTTTAAGTTTGCTGTAATTTATTGCATAAATAAGTTGAGCTTCGAGGTGGTTTGTATAATAAAATTATAAGTATAGTATTCCGCTAAAACATTTTTATCACAATGAAAGACATTATTGACTGTATAATACTACATACTTCTAATTAAAGAAAGAGACTTTAGTAGACATTTTATTATGAATTCAATAATTATTTCTTTCTACCTAGGTTCTCGTCCACGATATGAACGCGGGCCACAGTCTGTGCTGGGTTTAACTGTTAATCAGCTTTGTTTATCTTGTATAAATCAGTGAATATGTCATCATATTCTTTTGTATTAACTTGACAATCAGTAACTACCTATTTGCAAGATCACCGATAATTTTCAATTAACGGTTTCTTAACTGCTGCGTCAGCTAATTTACAATCTAAGCTTAATTGGTAAAGGAGAAACAACTATAGTAACTAGCTACACCAATTTTCATTATATTTTGGACAATTTAATTTGTTTCCTCGTTTACAGATAACACTGGAGAACAATTTTTTTCTGTTTTCTGTTACATACGATTTTTCAAATGTTTCTATGTATTTTTTCAAAGTTGATTTCAATCTGAAACTTTTAACTTTTGCAGAAAATGACACCCGTTGATATTTCTATTAGGGATAGTGAGAGCCCAGGATCACACAAGTTACTGATATTTTTGTCTGGTCAATAAGCAGGGTGTCAGTAAGAAAAACCGGTATGTGGTCTCCTATCCTAGTTGTCCCTCAGCAATGCAATCTATTCCTTACTCTAAGGAACTCCCGGTTCCAGTTTTTAATGATTTTGCCTTTTCTGATTATAAAGGAAGTGAACATGGCGAGGAATATTACGATATACTTCGCTTGTGATAAGGTTCATGAGGAAATGATTATATAATTCAAAGTTGAGCCAATTGGGATTGAGTGCCTTATTCGAACCTCTCCAAGAAAGCAGTTAAGTTATTAGACTCTAATCTGCAAGAAAAGATACTGCACCTTTTTCTAAAAGCGCTAGCAGATTTTTGTTGACTTCTTTTCAGAAGACAAGTACTTTGTTTGCTGCCATGGTATCCGAGGTGTTCACAGCCAGTTAAGCTTTACCTTAGACAGCCTAACAGAATGGCGATTATTTCTCGATAGCTCTAAGCGCAGTCTCAAGTGTGCTTTCTTGTTCAACGGGAATTTTTATGGAGCGGTTCCATGGTTACTCAGTGCGTTTGCAAGATACAATCTTTGACAAAACAAATTGAAGGATAATGGTTTATGAATATGTTAACACTGTACTAACAACTGAAGATTCATCTCATCTTGTCTCAAAACTCAATCTTTTTCAACAGTACCTGTACAAGCAGCAATTATTTTTGATAATGTAGCACATTTAAATTATATTACGTAATACTACTATTAAATTTATTTGACCTAACCTTCAATTAGTTGATAAAAGCAGGACGTACGTAATAAATGCGCGCCAAATTCAAAAATATGTTTAAATATTTATATAATAAATAAAAAAATATTTTATATAAAAAATTAAAATAATTTTTCTAATTTAGATTATTTATATTTTTTGGGTGTCTTGGAATTAAAGCTTTCCGTATCTAAAAATCTAAAAAGAACAAAATATCTTATTACGACTATTAAAAACCATCATTGCTATTGCGATCGGTAATGAAAAGATTTTGGCGTGATTTTGCGCATCATATTATCCTTGCTCTCCTAGATCATTATGAAATCAATAGTACATAATAACAATGCCACTGTAGAACTCGAATAGATCGAATGCAACGTTATAAAAACAGTGACTGAGTTACACAATTCCACGAGCACAACTGGACCATTTGTGTGAATGTCAAAATGGTCAACCTCCTGCTTGGATTGTGCATGTGAGACAGCCGACCTTAAAAGAAACAGTGAACACAGAAAAGGTGACCCATCAGTAAAACGCAAGGAAGCAAGAATGCCAACGGAGCTGTATGTACGTTGTACAAGTTATATACACAGTTTTATGTTCAAATCTTTTGACAAGCACAAGTATAATCAATTTTGTAAACAATAATATAGGAATTCCAATGGAATTTTATCGTTTTCCTCCTAAATTTGTACCCTATACTTAAAAAGCTTGCTGGTTTAACGGCTTCGGTAATAAGGTACATATGAAAGAAAACGCTTAAAATTGTACACCTTGTATAATTGGTTTAGCGGTTAATTTAACAGACTTGCAATAAGAAATCCATATACTTTTTTTATTTATTATTTTCAGAACTGGATTTTAATTATTATTACGATATTGTTATTAGATTTTTATTACTACTATTAGATATTTTTGCTATAAGAGTTTTTGTACAATTTTACGATAAAAAAGGGAATAAAACTAATAATAATTGTAATAACAATGATTAAAATCAAGTTCTAACGATAATAAATAATAATAATAATAATAAAAGTATTTGAGGGTGGGATTCGAACCTACAGTTTCGAGTTACTAGTCTGATACATTAACCCCTAGACCCGTTCGGTGTGCACCTTTGCTACGGAAGTCATTAAAACAAAAAGCTTTTTAACTATTTTTCTGAACAATTTCTGAGAGTTCTTTATAAAGTTTAATATGATTTTGATGTAAAATTGATTCGTTTCTTCTATTTACATTTGCAAGGGTACAAATCTAGGTGAAGAATGATACAATTCCATTGGATTTCCTATATTATCGCTTACAAAAAACACATAGTATGTTAAATTGGTTAATCTAAAACTATTGGTTACTCATGTTATGTAAGTTGCAAGTGGAATCTAATTAACTCTAAAGAAATCATAAATACAGTCAAACATAAAAGTTATTCAACGACAAAATTATTCCTTCATAAACAGCATTCCTTTTTACTGTAGTTCCATTAAAAGCTTTTAACTCAATGTCAATGTTTCATAACAGCAATTCAAATCTTATGTGTTTTTCTGTAGCTGGGAATTGCCGGTACATATTATAGCATGGAAACCATTAAACTGTAATCACCTTGCTGATAATTAACAATTAATCCGCTATTGGCAATGCATTGTCGAAAACAGAAACCCTCAATGTCAGTATAAATAGGTATTCACCATTTCCAAATACTTGTCTTCAATTAACGAAACAACCAACACCTGCATTGTTTAAAGGTTAGAGAAATCTACCTTAGAGCAATTATTTGAAGCGGAAGTCTACTAGTATACCATGTTTTGATAAAATGACAGAAAAACTAAAAAAGAGAAATCGCTAAACAATTACATATTGGAAATTCTTTATAATTACCTAAAACCAGGTACATTCAAAAATGGTTTAATTACTTTTAAGTAGTTTTTAATGAAGGTAATTGGTTAATAAAAATTCTAATAACCAACGTATATTAGACTATAGGGCTTTTCTGTTTGAGAAACTTTTATCAAAACAAGACTAAAAATATATGACGTAAGTACGGGTTGAAAGATTTTGAAAGCCTCCAAATTTGTATTCGTTGGCTTTACAATTAATCATTTCAATTTGTCCAACTTAAAATTGGTTATCAAAAAATTCTATGAAACTGTCTTGATATTATAATTATTCGTACCCATAATTGCTATTTAATATTGGGAGTGTATTATGTTCCTACCGGTAGGTAAGGAATTTCTGAAAAAAATTGTTCCTACCGGTAGGTGTTTTGTATTTCTTTAAAAATTCACCTATCAGTAGGTGAATTCTTTTTAAATAATTTTTCACCTACCGAAACTTAACCAAATTCAACAACAAAACCTAATCACGAATACATTTTTGTAACATAACTACATACATGGGTCATTTAGACATTTTTAAATTAATCAAATTATACATGCTCATTTCAAAACTAGAATGCAATAAAATTTGTCAGACAAAATCACTAAAATATAACAGTTGCTTACTTTGTTTCTTTTAACATGTGTTGTTATCAGGCTTTATTCAAAAAAATGGTTATGTGTTAATTGTAAATGCTAATAAGGTGGTCTAAGGTGGCCCGATTTCTTCAGAATAGATAAGGCGGTACATTAGGGATGCCCTCCCTCATAAATAATTTATTAAGCAAGCTTTTCGAACAATTTTTGAATGATTTTTAGATGTGCAATCCATTGACCGAAAACTCTGATTTTTATTAATAGTATAAA
Organism: Agrypnus murinus; assembly: GCA_929113105.1. Lineage (NCBI taxonomy): Eukaryota > Metazoa > Arthropoda > Insecta > Coleoptera > Elateridae > Agrypnus > Agrypnus murinus. The sequence goes on along the minus strand of OV816028.1, from coordinate 26,158,226 downwards.
ATTCAAACAGTCCTTCAGCTAACGCTAACTGCTTTTCTTTTCCGAAATTAGTTTTACGGAAAAATCTTGTAACTTAGAAGAAGAGGCAGCAACATTTACATACTCCTAGTTTATGCTTATCGGTAGCCAGATGCTTTTGCCCAAGTAGCGCTGGAATAGAAATCCATATGACAATTAGTGCCTCTAATCCTTTTTGCATGCCACAATTAATATTCCAAAGTGATGCTTAATGGAATGTAATAGTTACGTGCATCTCGGTATATTTTTGGCGCGTTAAAATTAATACGTAAAAAATATTTTTCATGTCTTCGTCATTGCCAAGAACAGCTGTTGTTAGTTGAGTGGGCTTCCCCTATTTTACAGATTTTAATATTGTTTGATAATAAGTGTGATTGGCATTATATAGATGCAACTTCGGTTATTTCTTGTAATTAATGTTAACTCAGCGTTTGTATTTAAATAAGGTGTGCGATATTTATTTATATAATTGGCACGGTCAAATTAAAGATAAATGATATCTAGTTTTTGAAAAGAAATATAAATCCGTTGGATACCAATATTAAATATAGTTTACTGCAATTTAGAAGTTAGAAGAAAATTAATTAAAAAGTTTACATTTACGTTTATTGTTTCAACTAATAAACGTAATGTAGCTGTTTTGCTGTCTATGTTCGTCAAATCATGATTATCCATGAAAAGCGGGACATTTTGAAGATTTTGTGGGCACCGGAACATGTGAAACAAAAGCGAGACTGTCTCGCTGAAAGCGGGACGTCTGGTCACCTTATAATAGTCGTTTATGTTGGTTATACTATAAAATATTTCGATAATATATTATTTTTGCAATAGGTACAGTATACAAAATATATTTACATATCTTTGAGAAAAAAATATGTTTTTGTTTTTTTTTTATATTAGACAGTACAATTCCTTTAAGCTTTATATAGATAGTTAATAAACAAATCGGTAAAACGGTAGGTGAAAAATTATTTAAAAAGAATTCACCTACCGATAGGTGAATTTTTAAAGAAATACAAAACGCCTACCGGTAGGAACAGTTTTTTCCAGAAATTTATTACCTACCGGTAGGAACACAATACACTCCCTTTAATATTTGATTGTTTAACTTAGAAAGATACAGATTAATACAATGTAGAAGGATTGTCAGTTATTTAAAGTTGTCTACGATTTATCTTATCTACGATCTACTTTATATTAATAAAAATGTATAAATATAGGAGTTATCAAAACATCGACAATTCAAACTAAATTTTTTAATTAGTAGGTGCAAAATTTATGCACAAAAATTAAAATATGTTCTAAATCCATGCTTCAAAAGACGTGCATCTTCTAACGCAGGCTGTTTGAGACTGCTTCAAGATATGAAGCATAAGTATGCGCAAGTGTGAACTCCCTTTAATAATGCAAAATTTCATTTTTATCGTCAGTTGAAATAAATAATTATGAAGATGCAATCTACACAATGTAAATTTTAAACACACTCAACTTCTTTATTAAGCAATTAAGTGTTAGTGCTACAATTCAATGCAACTGTTAATTGCCTTGTTTTTATTCATATCTGTTGACCTGTGATTTATTGCCTTATAAAGAAAAAGTAAGTCAATCGTAATACAAATAACTTTCTTTAAATACAAAGGGCAATCGTCTACTATTCTAAATAATTAAACATGTGCCATGTGTAATCATTTTTGAAAGGTTTCACCCGAAATTTTGATATAAACAATCATTAAAACAATCGAGCTAATTTCCATACTTATAATAAAAATTGCAAATTTTTGTAGAACAAGGTTAAAAACATTATTGGCGCGTATGTATTGCTAAATATATGTTTTCTCAATACTGACATTTACATTTTAAGTAACCAAGGATTAACAAGTTTTTTTATTACTAAATAAGAAAGCAAAAAAAAATAAATTTAAAAAACTTACCGTCTAATTTATAAAATGTAATCATAGCAGCGGCCATGGTGATGCTGGTGTTGTATTACTTCTATGTTAAATCCACCCACTTCTGTTGATATATGTATGCAAATGACCAAGTCAGAAGATTATGAACCATACAGGAAACTAAAGAAAATTTATCATTTAGATATGAATCACACTGTCTATTTAATAACTAACTAATATTAGTGAATGTTACTATTTTATGTGTGTTTACACTCACAAATATATGGACGAACTGACAAAGCTCGTGTGAGCTACTGAAAATTTAAAGGTCCAATGAAGCGAATTGTGTCAATAAGATACATACCTGAGCCTTGAACAATTAGTATTGTATATATTCCGAAAACTCTGTTATTGCGTTTTTATGTAGTACCAACTGAAGTCTTGGCACTTGTGGAGGACACGTAAACGCATTTTATCGATTACTAATAGATCGGTGATAAATAAAAGATTGGTGACATCTGAAAAGATAAATTACATTTTATTAATAAGTTAATATTAGTCTTTATCATTTTTTATCTAAAATATCGCCTTAAAACGAATTCCCCTTATGTTTATTGCATTTTGCTAATTGCAATGACTTGTAAAAGAGCAATGTTTAATTGTTGTATGTGTATGATTACAACAAAGTGGTTACAATAATTCTTTGTCTTACATGGATTTCAAAAATAAAATATAAATTTTATTAGTCGAAAACAGGGTCTATGTAGTAGATATGTATAAATCAGATGGCATCAAAATACTAGAAATTCTTTTAAGAATAATTAATTATGAATTAAGTATCAAAGATTTAATATACGTATGTCAAATATATGAAGCATTTCAAGAAATGAACTTTTCAAGAGTCTACACGTTTTCGATGCTAGATTTGATCATTTATAGATACGAAGGATTTAATTAATGAGAAACATATTATTAGATCATTAGATAGTCAGGATAAGTATTATACTTTTTATAATAGAATAAACGCAAGAACTTTTTTGGATCTTTTCAATAGCCAAATTTTCAACATAAAGATGAAGAGACCAAATGACGGAAGCGTATTCAAGCTTAGATCGTACCAAGGTAAAGTATAGGAACCCAAGAGTTCGCTGAGAACGAAAAGTTATTGATAGTCTAGTAATGCACCCAAGAGTTTTGTATGCTGAAGCAGTTATTGTGTTGATATGATCACGGAAACTGAGTTTGTGGTTGTATATAACACCTAAGTCTTCTACTGTTGATAAGCGTTTTAGAATTTTAGCATCCATCCTGTAATCAAAAACAATATGCTTAGTGACACGTCTAAAGGACATGCTTCCACATTTATCCACGTTAAAAGGTAATTTATTACGGATACTCCAACTTAAAAGCTGATCGATGTCAGACTGCAGTAATTGACATTCTTCGATATTATTTACTCTTTTATAAATTTTCAGATCATCTGCAAATAATACACAATGAGATTTGTTAATACTTAAAACGATATCATTGATGAAGATCACAAACAAAAGTGGCCCAAGGTTAGACCCTTGCGACACACCAGAACTCCTAGGATTTAAGTAGGAAGCAAAGAAACGCAACATGTTCATAGAGAAACCGATATCGTGTAACTTCTTCAGCAGCAGATCATGATTTACCTTATTGAAGGCCGTTGAGAAAGCTGTATATATACAATCGACCTGACTCTTTTCTTCAAAAGCTTCAAATATATAATTAGTAAAACACATAAGATTAGTAACTATAGATTTTTTTCTCCATGAAGTCATGTTGTTTAGTATCAGTTATTTGACCCGAAACATATTTGTATAATTTATTTTTTAAGATTTTATCACATAATTTAGCCGGAGCAAAAAGTATGGATATTGGTCTATAATTAGCAATATCTGAGCTATCCCCAAATTTATAGATGGGAATAACAGCAACCTCTTTCCAGACTTCTGGAAAAGTGCTGGAACTAATAGCTAAATTAAATATGAATAAAAGTGGTCCCTCCAACCATTCCGAGCAAGCTTTAATGACATAAGGTGGTACTGCATCAACGCCCGCGGATTTTGTTGGTTTCAAAGACTTGACAGCTACTTTATAATCATCGCTAGAAATTGTAGTGATATTAAAATATCTAGTTGCGTTTTCGGGTGTAGGAAAGCTCGCGTATCACATGAGGCTTTGTAAGAATCGTAGTTTTTTTTCAAATGATTTTGCAAACTCATCAGCTATACTGGAAGTCGGTAAGGATACCCCATTACATGATATGGTTGATGGAGCATATTTGCTAGAATTACTGGAAGTATTTTTAATGAATGACCAAAAATTATTGGCGTTATGACTTAAACTCGTTACCACATCGATTATGTAGTTGTCGTAGGCCTCCTTAATTAATCGCTTGAGGTTACGCCTGATAGTTACATAATTATTTAAATCTGTGTAACTGATTCTTCTGTTTAATTAATTGAATTATTTCAATCGTAAACCAAGGTTTCTATTTGGTTTTACATTTGACCTCTTACAGATATGTAGTTAGTTGATAATAATTGCGGGCGGAGTGGGTCAGTACCTACTCCTAGTAATTAAATAGCTGATATACTAAAACCGAGTAACTTCGATTGATACTTATCTCTAAATTTACCAATTAAAAATGACAGCGTATCATTGTAAATGTCTTGATCGGATGCAATTTTATTCATATTTGTGAACATGACATTAACTGGAATTTTGCATAACACGTTAGGTCTCACTATATCACAATAAAAATCATTTGCATATCTGGCATTTACTCAACGTATAAAGATATTGCATAATTCTACTTAATATCTCAGGACAATCAATTTCGTTATTATAACCATTGTTGGGGTATACTCCATTCATCCACTTTGAATAATTATAAATTGGATACCACTCTAGACAAGCGTACTCCAATCTACTTGGTCGAACATATGCATAATACAACCAATAAAAGTTTATTCCTTTGACTCTATCTGTAGATTTAATTTAAAGCTAGAGGGGTTCACTGTCTTTATGTGTGAGAACAATTTAAAATCATCAGCAAACATTAAACATTTATTTTTTAGATTATCTGGAAGATCATTGACGCATAGAATGAAAAGAACGGGATCCAAATTAGAACTCTGGGGTACACCCGAAGAAACTTTAAATCTTTCAGAAATGACTCGACTTAGAAGAAAATAGAAGCAAAGAGACATAATTAATATGGCCGAAAACCTAATGCATAAAGTTTACCGATTAAAATAGAGTAATCGACTTTGTCGAATGCTTTTTGGAAGTCAGTGTACGTATTTACAGATGATCATTTCTCAATTCTATTGATTCCAGTAGTAGGTTTGTTTATGTACTGTGTAAATAGCTGTAACAACTGAAAAAACTGAACACAAAAGCCCCAGAATCAGGCGTCAATTGTAACGACTGAAAAATTCTGAACACTGAATACAAAAGAAGCGATACTTACTGTACTTATGCATCGGCTGAGATCTTAATTCTACAGATCCGAATACAGGTGCGGGTGTTAACCCCAAAAGCTTCAGATTTGATAATAGAGCCAGGAACAAATAAAAAATAGAGGGAGCCACCAAACTGAATAGATGTTATTTTCATAAGGCGAGAAGTCCACAGGTTGGAAATGACTTCTCATTTGAAATTGACGTTAAATTAATCAAAAATATATCACATGATAATAATAAATTTTGGTTGACAAGAACACCAGCAGTTTGTTTAGCCTAACTATATCAAACGATAAATAAATTTGAACTCTGTAAATAAAGATAGAAAAAATTGGAAATACAGTACACAACAAAGCTATACTAGATAAAAAACTATCATTCCTCAAGGTTACTTAATTTCGGGATTCCAAATGAATTTTACCTAAAATACGTATTTGAACTATCAAGACATTGGAAATTTGATAAATAAATACCTATTAAAAACAATCTGAATTAAACATTTTCTGAACTTTTAACTACCTTGATGTTATTTTAACGCCAAACCTTGACATAACTAATCTCCATTAAATAATAAATTATTTATTAGTATTCTAATAACTGGAACTGTACTTAGATTAGCTTGAATGTTGCTTGAGAATGGTTGTTGTAAAATTCTTGCGCTACAGGAAATGTATTGGTAGATGAGTCAATGTGTTAATTTAAAAATCCACTGTTAGTTAGCTTTAAACAGATTCTTTTAAGCCAAAACAACGTTCAAATAAGAGGGAATTAACACCGATCTTCTACTAGCAAATATGCGGCACCGGAACCATTCTTTCATGAATGAAAACTCACCAAACCAAAATTTATAAATAATCCTCTTCACTGGATGAATTCACTAACAACAAAATCGGTATGGTATACCACTAAAATTGCTTCATTCTAAACTGTACTGTAAATATATGACGGTAAAATCACTTGCACGCGACGGCAGTAACCAATGCAAGCGTCCGGGCCAGAGCGCGGCTACTCTTAGTGCCGTAGCCCGTCGTAAGACGTGACCCATTGTCCATCTTAGACTCCACTAGACTGACTAACTTGGGGATGCAAAACTATCTTTTTCTACTAAATTAAGAGAGGGATAAATTCTATATTTGAGAAATGTTTATCACGATTTCGCCGGAAATACAAGTCATAAATTTGAAGTCTAGGCACATGAACTACTTTATTTAGTTGCAAAAATACCAAATTCTGAGAATAAAATGCCTAAAAAGATCCAAATATCATTTGTGACAAAAGAAAATAACGATATTAAACTGCAGCCTATCCATAATTTATCTTTTATTTATTTAGTACGTGCTTTTAACTGAAGGAACTTGATAAACTAAATATTTTCAGATTTTTATTACCAATATACAAAACTGTACATTGCGTTTTCAAATAAAAACTACGCCCAAAATGATTTCTAACCGTGAGAATTTCATTTGCTTATTAAAAAATGCAAAGAGAAAACATTTAATATCTAGACGCGACGAAATATTTTCCTAATATACAGGGCCGTACTAAGATTATTTTTATAAAGTTATTTTCCAAAGTAATAAAATAGATCTTAAAATCTTAACACATTACATAGAACCACGTATGTCTTCCGACCAAATAGTCTTGATATTAATATAGGTTGCTAGATGGACTTGTGCAAGACCGGTGATTGGGTTATAGATTGGATTAATAATTAACGGGTTAATCAATAATTAACTGAGTATTATCGTACATTATGTCACTGTCGTTGATTATATCTGGAGTACGCGCATAATTTTCTCAATTACTCAGAAAGCCCCAAAATTGACTTAGATTGCTGGATATATTTTCCTCTACTGAGACTATATAACCCTTATACAATCTAATGGAACACGTCTTAACACGCGACTTAAGTGGCTATACTGTATAGAAATTTGTTCAGTTATTGCTTAAAATCCTCACACCCAACTTGAACCAAAATAAAGAGGAAAGTCCATTCTATCCCTATGCTCTTTCGGATTTGAGGAAACAGTATTTTTCATGGAAAAAAGTTTACAAGAAAAACATGGAAAAATTAATTGATCTTAATATCGTAAAATATTAACTAATCGTAACTCTGAAAAAGTAAAAAACGCGGAAGTTGCTTATTAATCGGATTTCACTTTGCTTTGTATTTTTATAAATATAATGATCCATTTTAATAGACGAATTAATAAGATCAGGAGGCGAATAATTGGAAATCATTTTTTTTTAATTTTTAGTTATTATTGGTGTCAAAAAATGCAACTGCGGATAGTACATTTGCTAAATATAAAACTGTGTTCTGCCTACTCTACAGGCATGCGCACGATATTGTTTCCCACGTAGATGTAATTGTAAAATACTTACCATATTTTATACATAAGGAATTGAAAACGTTTTCTAAAACCATAACTGTTTTCTATAAGCTCAAGAAATATGTTGCGTCGACCTGTAAATAAATATAAATGGAAAGAGAAATTTATGCAAAGTTAAATTCAACGTCGAAATCGTTAATAATATGCATCAGTAGTTTGTGTTTTTGTGTTTGAATAAAAAATAACTAAAACGTATTTTGCTATAAAATGTTATAAAATAAAAAGCATGCTACAATAGTCATATGAATTTAGAATAAAAATATAAAAAATTTATCGCTATTTAAAAAACTATAATTTGCAAAAATAAATTTGTTGAAACAATAAATTTTAATTTTTATTTATTATAGCGCTTCAAACAAGCATTAAGAAAATGCTAAGATGCGAAGTTGTAAAAATGTTATTCTTTTCATTCTATGTTTCATATGGGAATCATTTATTTACTTAGTAAAAAAAGTACGTAAAAAATTATTAGTCAAAAAACATTAATATCTACCACGTACATTTCAAAGATTGATATATTCACGCGCTATTTTTTTTATAGAAATGTGTTACGTCACTAAATATATAGTACCTATACAGCTATGGTATAAACGCTGTTGTCAAGTATGACAGTACTTTTAGTTTTCAGCTACTCAAAAAAACTTCCCTGGTAATATAAAGTTTTCCAATTACGTTTATTGTTATTTAGCTAATTTTTGTGAAAGATGTTAAATAAAGTTCAGAATTTTTCAGGTTTTTATAGCATCATTTCAAAACTCCCATAAGAGCAGGTGTTAAATTTGTATTTTAATACATTGTACCAAAGTTTCAGGAGTTTCTATATATTTTTATTTTTCCTGCCGACTGTCTTTAGAGAATGACTATAGAAATAATCAAGGGATAGTTTTGTGTAATTATTTCTTTTTATAAATATTATATTTATAAAAAGGTTGTTTATTTATAAAATATATTAAGTATTAATAAAAAAATTACTCAAGCTGGGATTAGAACTTGGGTTTTGAATTCGAAATCTAGCACACCTGCATTCGACTATGGTAGCTGTTATACATTTATTCTTTAATGAATGTCTATTTATCCTACTTTTTTGGTCGTTTCTTTTTTTATTAATTACCTTTTATTTCTTTTTTATAATATTACTAATTACAGTACATTTACTTATCAGTTGATTAATATTAACTAATCAACAATTAATATTAATTCACCTACGCTTGTAAAACATGCTTTCAAAATCTTTTCGTTGGAATTCTATTACAGGGGAAACGAGTACGAAAGAGATGCATGATTCCCTACTCCATGATTGACTACTCAATTTGGGTGTGTAATTATAGCAAACAAAATATACCTACATTAAAAATTATTTTCAGGATATGTATAAAAAAATCTTAATCTCGGAATATTTATTGTAACTTTCTAAAATAGATGATCTGTTTTCTGGTAGTGTTTCCAACTCTTTTCTTTATTATGCATGAAAGTGATCAGTATAAAGTATAAAGTTTATTGCAGGTAATATTGACATCTGACAATTGTTGGAAGTTTGTTGCTGCAAGATTTTTGAACTAATCAGCATCTTCTTTTCTCTTCATATTTAATATAACTCACCCATTGCTAATCGTGTTGATGATCAACAACATGATCTTTTTTAATTGCAGAGGAAATAAATTCTATAGATTTAAGAATATCTGTCTTGGTGGTTGCTTTGTTTGGAGATTCATGGTTAATGGTGTTTTAAAAATTTTGAAATGTACCTTTTAGCTAAAAATCTAAAATAACTCTAATACAATGTATACATAATAATGTATCTAAATAATACAATAATTTATTATCTTTTTTCAAATACTGTGTTTATCTTGAGCCAAATCTTTTCGATATTAAAAGATCACAAAAAATATGTTGCCTTCGGAACTATATTTTATAATTACCCGAAGGGTTGGGATTGATTCTGATCAACTTCGTCTTTCTCACAAAATCTTGCACCTGTCTGCATCTTTCATGCACATAATCCACCACCTGCTATAGATTGGTTCAACAAATTATTTCTAGTCAATCTTCTAGAACCATAAGAAAGACAGGTTTCTTTCCCCAAATTGTAGCCTCCCGTCGTAATTTTTTTAAACAATAATGAAAAAACATTTTGAGTGGCGCCCTCTATAATGTTGTTCATGTATTCCGGTTTAATCTGAAATGAGTAAGTAAGCCTTTACGATTATCACTCACGGCACCTGGAAGCAATGTGATTAAGTAAATAGTCTCATTCGGTGCTTTAAACTTTAAGTTTTTTTCTGTTTTGGGTTTTATGTTTATCTTGTCGATGTTACCTGATTAAAAGCTGATTTTAACTTTTAGCTTCATGCTGATTATTTCAAATGAGAAGAAAAATGTCATATACCTTAATGGTGCAGCCAAGTATTGTTATGGCGAGTGAATGAATTCGACCGATATTGGTATATACCAAGCAAGTCTCCGCTCTGAGGTAAGCATATCAGTTATCTTTCTTTTTGACTGTAAGATATATTGTAATAATCTGGTACCTTTGCGATTAAGCGCATTCTAAAGTATTCTATTTGATATGTAATATAGCAAATAATTGTTAGGCTAACATTAATTTGTTTATACTTAATACTTGCTATTGATCTTACCTCATTTTTAGCGAAAGAAAAGGTGTGGCAGTTTCCTCCAGGTTGCAGCGTATACGACGCATTCTCCCATTCTTCATTGTATAATAATCTTTGAGAAGGCAGTAGTGCATTCAATACTACTCACAATTTCACCAATAGTAAATATGTTCTTTATTACCATTCATATTTAGCGCTACTATAAATTTTTGTTCTGAGTATAAATTTAGATTATAATTTTAGTAAGAGTATAAATTTGGAAGATACAGGGAATGGTAAAAATGACGTAGAGCTAACTGCAGTTGCATTCATCGTAAAGGTCTCCGCTCACTAGATCTGACCATTGCAGGACCAACACCGGACCGTGGCAGTCTTGTATCCGACAAGCCGGTTATAGTCAACACTCACTACATAGGATTGAGAACGTAGGTTAACAGTATTGCCGCCGTCGCGTCGCTCCCCGGTTAATACCCGTTTGCGACATGTAGTGCAGTTCGACGCGTGCGGTGCGACGTGTAATGCGTTCTTTAAACATTTTATTATGTTGTTCTTTTTTACTTGAATCGCTGTACTTGGGATGACTAAGATATCATACAAAAATTGGTATTTTCTAACATTCTCAACTAATTTTTACTTCATTGTTACATTTTTAAATATGAATGAAAAAGAATTCAGCAGCAGCAAAACATCAAGCTCAGCAGATAAATCAAACCCACCAAAAACATATTTATGTTATGAGACCTTTAAATAGCTGATCAAACCATGACAGGTAGTCAATTCTTTCAATACAGTCAGACAATTTTCACAAGATTTTAAAACTTCTATTTTTATCGAATTTTCATGTATGACGTATCGTATTACGTCTTGTAACGGTATTTTTTTATCAGTTCTGATCAATGTAGTTTTGTCTTCATATTTACTGAAAAATCTTAATTCCGGTCCTGCAAATTTGCGTTCTTCTTGCGATATAAACTCGTGTTAGTATTTGGTACAAATAAACCTATAAAAATTATTTTAAAAGGTTGTGTTTCAAATCTTCTTAGAATTATAAAAACATTTGGGAAATAAATTATTTCCTTCTGTGTTTTATTTACGCACGTGTACGTTGGTTAAAATGGCTTCTTTGTTAAAACCTTGAAAACTATTAAATATGGTTCGTGGTAAATCTAACTTTATTTAGTTCTCATAGATATTGTAGTTTGGTGTTCTGTGAAAATACTATAAAAAATCTTCTTTATCTAATAAATTATGTTTACTACATGTTAAAAATCTCTTTCGGTTATTTACATCTGCGCCTAAAAACATGATATGTCTGCTGAACTTGCTTTAAAATAACATCTGTTTACATTTTCTCTTTCGTGAAAACAAAACTGCGTAATTTCTAGTCTTTTAGGGTCAAAATCTAGTATTGGAATTAAGAAAACTTCTCCTATCGACTACACGTGGACTGTATAGCCCTGATTTGTTTAGGCCAAAACACGCGACCCTGTGATTGGTTGAAGTCGACTTGCATTTAAATAAAAAGCATTTCGACTCAGTAAAAAAGAACCCAGCGTCTTAAAAAACAGAGGGTTTACTTGACTTCAGTTGCTGATTCGAGACAGTGCAGTTTAACAATTCAGTCAATGGTCTGAATACAGTACAGTTTATAAATAATGGCCGGTGTCGGATGCCCGTGCCTAGTTAATTGAAAATTTGCAGTTAAACAAAAAGTACCGTTGTGTAATTAGTTTCCGGACGTTAATTAAGAATTTGTGGTTAGTAAAAGTACCGTTATATAGTTAAATATTTTTCCGGATGTTTGTGTTCTTAAAGAATGGGAAATTTAGTTTTCCTATTATAAAGTGTAATAGCTTTAATACAGCTTACCGATGGAAATAAATGCCGTATCGTATATCGATAAAAATAGTTCTCGTACCGAAATACCGATAAAAATTAATAACTACAGACTTTATCTTCAGTGATCGAAATCTCAGATCAATAATGAAATCTGAGTTTTGTGCTTTATAAATTCAGTTCGGATTTAAATAATAAATGGGTTGTTTTAAGAAAAATAACAAACATTTGCCGATGGTTCTTAAAATTAATTTAATAACCAAATCTTATGGAAGTTTTATGGTTGCATTCAGTTACATTATTTTGGGTGAATTCGTGAATAATAGTTCACCTCATACAGGGATTACGAGGGTTAATTCATTGCATCCTTAAATAATGTGAAAGCAGAAATCTACGAACATTCCAGTTTCCGTTCAGCAGTGATTGTTTGGTGTGTGCAGGAGTCATTTTTGTGCAATTTAGCGTTAACTTGGTTTGCGAATTATTGACAACTACAGGTACTGCGAATTATGATTTTTTTAATGTTAAATATTTATGTGAATTTTCTTTGGATCTTTGTAACATTCCCATAGTCTGTTTTTTATTTATACGTAATTTTGTATACAATTTTTATTCATTAAAATTTTAATAGTCAAGAGCTATTAGGTAGGGAATTATTACTTGAATTTTGGAGTTTAAAATTTGTAATTTTCTTATATCTTATTTTTTCTTCTTTGTGTTTTCTAAAATAAATATGATTTTAAAGTTAATTAAAACCAGTAAGACAGAATCATATAATTATGAAAGTCTTATTCATATCATCATTAAACTAAATTTTGACTTTGTTGAAATTAAGTAATATTTACACTAAATTTATATCGGTCTGATTTCATTTTCTGATTAGTGATTTCAGACAGATTTATTAGATTTATTAGACTTATTTGATCTATTTAATTACTGTTATTAAGCTTCATAATCAGATGGCGCCCTTCTAGTGTATGTTATTGTGTTTTGAAACCTTTATCCATTCCTTTAATAATTAGACAACTGCAGAACCAATACATACGACCTGAAATTTAAATTTGTAAAAAGAGCGAGATCTCAAGCCGGCAACTTTGAGCATTTTATATACAGTAAGTATCGTACTTTGTGTTCTAATCTAGTTTCATTAATGTGAACTTTTTGTTAGAAGGTTTAAGCTTTGTTTATTTTAGTCTGGTTAAAAAACCTATGTTTCAGTCTTTGTATTTTGTATACGACAAATTGTTATCACGGCATTGCTAAGCAACTGACATTTACGCAGTTGCAATTGGGCACTATGCAAACAAGAGCGACAATGCAATAAATGTTACTAATGCAGTTTTGGATGGTCCCAACATCAGTACTCCTAGCTTTACCTTGAACGCGTTATGATTCGGAATCAATACTTAATAGTAATGTACATGATCTGTCTATAATCCGCACACTCCATCATTTAATCATTATTTTAAGAACATGTTATAGTTTATGATTGGACTGGAATTTCTTTAGAGCATTTTACTGGAAATCGAAGTTTTCGTTTAAATGAGAAAGGGTATGAAAATTTCTTTGAATAAGCTTCTGTGAAATCATGGAAGATTTTCTTTGCAGATTTTCCAAAGGATTTGGTGCCAGCACAATGGTGACGTCATTATGTAAGATATCAGGTAGTTCAATATTTAGTAGCCTGGAAGATGAGATACGTGGAGGTCATATTGCTTGACGTTCAATAAGTCTCGATTCAACTCCTCTATAAGAGTTTTCCGTCCGGGGTACAGTATTGAAATTGGCATTGTGAACAACTGCTTCAGAGAATTATTAACGCGACTAACTAAAAACCCCAAACAATGGCTAACTAGAATGTACGATTCTACGATTCCATTATTCGTAGAACACGTGCTTGTATTACAGCTCAAGGAACACAGTTTGAACAATTTTTGTAACATTATAATTTAATTCTATTTTTTGTTTTTTTGCAAACTTGATTCGATTTTGAGTTAGATTTTCGATTTCATTCTATATACTTTTTATTTTTGTAGATTTTAAGATTGTAAAATAATAATTTTTAAATATGTCACAGAAGTTTTGAGAAACTCTGTAATAAAGTTTGCGTACGATAATGCACATTGATAGAGCAAGAAATATTGTATAGGGCAAGGTTAGTTGTTCAATAAAATTTATTTCTTATCAAAGAAAGTTGTAAATTATGCATTCAAGAAGAACTATTACAAAACAGTAACATTCTTTGTATTTTAGAACATCTCATGGGTCACGGCTGGAGCATTTCCATATCTATGGAAAAATACTAGAATAATGCCACCGATTTCATAAACCACATATAGAAATTTCAAATATTCTTATTAGACATTATTTCTAACTGAAGAATTTAACCAATAATCTGTTTCTTTTATATACGTATTAGACTTTTTGGACCAACTTGATCTACATATTTACATATACTTTCCGTAAAGTCTTCATATTCTTGATGGTATAGCTGAAGTCCACGCACATCTATTTAAGACTATTCTTACTATTAATGATATTCTTATAATATTCAATGACAATTAAATTTATAAACATTCTGTGCTAGTGATCGATTATTATGATTATTTCACGCTATCAGTGCTGCAACGAGGTCAAGAATGAAGAATAGTCCAACCGATGCATTTGTATTGCAAAATTGCATTTTAAGGCGCAATAAAGTATATAATCTTTTGACCAACTGACGTGAGTATTAATCAATATTCGTTTTTCATCACGTATTTCAAATAATTATTGCCCTGGCAACTACACTACTTACAGATAGGTGCCAATAAAGCTTCAAGAAAATAGTCAAGGTAAACATGTGAGCCATAAGTCAAGGCACAAAATAAATTTGATTTATTTCAATAGTAATTCACAAGAAAGAAACACAATGAACACATTATACAAACAATACTATTTTACATTTATCGTTACTGAAAGGTCCGTTCTTACTTATACAGCGTGTATTACAAATAATAGGATTTCTCTTATGGACAACATATACAGTGTCGTATTTAGGAATTTTTTCGGAGGGGCTACTCTTAATTAAAATACTTAGATTTTCACATAATATAGATTTTGACATCACTGAACATATGAATACATGAAGAAGACAAAAAAGCAATTAAATAAAAACAAAACAATTTTCATTTAAGATGTTTGGATAACTAAAAAAAAAGTTGCAAATAAAACTAAATGTAGAAAAAGGCATTATTCTTATCATTATAACGTACTAGTTTGTTCCAAACAGAAGAATGTTTACGGATCTGCTAATAAATGTGTTAACAAGCATAAAAGATAGACCTTAATCAAAAATATCATCTTTAACCTGACTTTTAAGAGATACCTCATTGAAAAAAAAACGTTTAGCTTTAGTATGTCTACATAAATAGTATGTAATAACAAAACGTACGAAAGGTTTATAACCTATTATTGAATTACAGGCTCTTAGACAGTACTGCTATCTGATATTCTGTTTTATCAGTTTTATGCAAACATTGCTAATCTACAATAAAAGTTTTGGGAATATGCAACTTGTGCAAAAATTTATGACGCCTACTTATGTAAGTTGATGAAAATCTTAACTAAAATATTTTTGAAGATATTGTTTGCTATAACATTAAAAGCAATCAAAATAACAATCTCTAACTATTTTTAGGTGCGATTGGGATAGTTTTTACAAAACTGTGTCTTCAAATTTAATTCGTCTTCTATGTTTAATTACTTCACATCCCATTTATAAAAATATACATAATTCGGCATTCCTTACATATAATAAAGGATGTTCCTAATAAAGAACATTGATACAATGACAACATATTTTCTTTGCTTTTTTAGTATTTTTAATGTTATATGAGTACAATGGGAGTACTTAAAATTTTAAAATTCGATGTTCTCGAAAACTAGCAGGAAGCGACCACGTGTTGATAAGGAAAATATGTTCTAAATCATTACAGCTACCCCCTAACCACTACGAGGTTTCTAGTTATATTAGTTACATCCTGTACATCCAATCGTTCGCAGCTGTCCAACATCATAATTTTACAAATTAGACAAATCAGTTTATGTACTACTGAAGTGGTACAATATGCTTCTAAGTTATCATGAATAAGTGGTTTATAAACAGCACGTACATACAAAGGGTGTCATGTTTTTTAGTTAATCTTATATGTGTTACGGTGGGTTAGTGCTACAGCTATTCGTCTGAGGAACGAGCCTTATAAGCAAAGTTTACTCTACATTTGGTCTTTTATTGGTTTCAAAAACAACTACATAATTATCATTACTAAACTTAACTATGACGTATCAAGGTCTCCTAATTCTATTTGTTTTAACAACATATACTACATAATTATACCTTCTGGTGCTATTCTAAAATGTTATGTATACCCAATTAGAAAGTCAGCTGATATAAGGTAGAAACAAAGATTATTTTCATTTTTAGTGTCCAAAATGTAAAAACAAAATCCAAAATTCCTAAGGCAATATTTATGGTAGATATAGCAATTCCTTATTTAGATAACAGTGCTTGATGTTTGAGATATTATCGTGCCATATCTATCCAGTACTCGTAGATCTCAAATACCAAAACCCCAGGCTGATCGTCCGGTAAAAGGTAAAAAAGAAAATGGCTAATAGGCAGCCATACCTCTCCGGACGGTCTAAAACGGAAATCTATGTACGGTGTCTTTAGAGCCGCACTCGATAAAACTCTTAAAAACATATTCTTTGTTATTATTGTTATTATTGGCCTAGCTAACCTCAATTCAATAACAGACCAAAGGAATAGTTTCCCGCGTAACTTGCCGTTTAACTTCTCGGCGTTGACAGATCATCTTCACGGCACGGTTAGAGTCGCCATATAGGTTAATATTATTACATTTCCTATATGCAACCTTTCCTTTTCTGATCTGCAAGTTGTCTTTTCTATTGTGTTATGTAATAATAAAATTTTCCCCAAATTGGTGTTCTGTAAATTGTTCTTCAACAAATTATTCATTCGATAAAACGTTTATTCAACAAATCTATCTTGAAAAGATAATTTGGAAAGATAATAATCTTATTAAAAAGAAACTTATCGGGTCACATTGATTCAAATATAACAAAAGGGGTAGTTAATAGTAATTTAGTATTTATGTACCAAGGGCAATAGGATGATGATAATGCTAGGAGGGCGATGATGTTCCAGCCCCAGGGATGGAAGCACCCGATGGGCATTCTAGTAACGATCGTGGTGCATATAAGGTTTTATTTTTCTCGAAAATATGTATAAGTAAAAAAATAGTTTCAATTTATAATTGTTGGCGTTGCAAGGACGTTGTTTATATATTTATGGCATACTGACTCGTACACATCTGTTTATTGAGCTGTGTTTCCATGGGTAAAGATTGTTTTTACGAGCTAGCCCGTTATGAAGCCCGTAATAGTTATTTACGTTATAAGTCGTAGAAATGGAATTTTACAGTCGAGTAAGATGTTACGGATATCGAAACGACACTGTAAGAACATTTTCAGAACGTATAGCGTAATGCGTTTTATTTCATACTCTAATTATTGTTTAATTTAAAAAATATATATAAAATAAATTTCCGAATTTAAAATATGGACATCTATGAACACCGTCGAATTCAAAACATCTATGAAGAACGAGTGTCCATGGTAACTAAATACAAAAGCATCGTTCAGTTGATTTATTTTATTCAAGTCTGGTAAAACATTTTACAGTCATACTGTACCGTAAAATCGCATTTTCCGTTATTGCAATCGCTACCGTAAACATGGATAATATGATACAGTATGAAATAATAGTTATTTACACGAGGAGCTTGGAAAGTGCTACTTTCCCAGGCGAGCTGACAAATTTCGGGGCGACGCCGGAGGCGGAGCTCTGAAAGTCAGCGAGACTGGGAAAGGCACTTTACAAGTGAGACGTGTATTAAATTTTCCCGGCACCTGCCATTGTCTTCAATATCAGAATGATGTAGTTCCAGATAACTGATTAAAAAAATATATCGAAAAATTAAGATAGGTACTTGGTTAAAATTTCTATAGCAACCATCTAAACATAACAAAAATCGAAAAACGTCAGTCGGTTAAATTACAATAATTTAGAAAAAAAGTAATGGAAAGTGACGATGAAAACATTCCGGTTAATATTGTTGAGGCCGCTAATACTGCCACACTGGAGTTGTTGCCTAAGAAATCCAAGGAAAGATATATGAAGATCTATGTCGAGTTCACAAACTGGTGCAAGAAAAACAATGCAAAACGTATAAAAGAGGAGGTAATGCTTGCTTACTTTGTTGAAATGGGAAACACGGTCAAATCATCCACACTTTGGAGCCGATATTCAATGCTCAAATTAACGTTGATGGTTCACGAAAACATTGACATTAGTAAGTTTGCTAAAGTCATCGCATTTTTGAAGAGAAAGGCCGTAGGCTACAAAGCCAAAAAGTCCCGTATATTCAATAGAAACGAAATAGACAATTTCTTGTTGCAAGCTCCAGACAATGATTTTCTGCTTATGAAGGTAATTCATCTTTTTTTATTCATACCTATGTGATTAATTATTGATAATAATTTTAGACCGTTCTTATAATCGCTGTTGCTGGTGGATGTCGAGTGGATGAATTGGTCAAAATGTCTATTGATGACGTTGAAGACAAGGATACAGTTCTTGTTGTACACGTATCAAGTTCGAAAACCTATGCTGAACGAACTTTTGTTGTTGTCGGTGGCGATAACAACATTAACTTAAATCTTTACCGGAAATACGTTGCACTGCGTCCGTGTAATACTCCACATCGAAGACTATTCGTATATTATAAAAATGGAAAATGTACCACCCAACCTGTGGGTCACCACACATTAGGAGCAGTTCCGTCCAGAATGGCCATGTTTCTTGGATTATCAAATCCAAAGGACTATACAGGACATGCATTTCGCAGATCCTCAGCTACTCTTTTAGTCGACGGAGGAGCTGGAATGACAGAACTAAAAAGACATGGCGCATGGAAAAGTAATAGTGTTGCAGAGTTATTTAGAAAACTCTTTGCAGAATAAGATTAACACCGCCGTTACTATTCAGAACTGCGGTCGAAATAAAGAAGAGTCTGTGTCCGGTTTGAAAAATATTTCAACGGAAAATTTGCCCATTAATTTTAACAATGTTACTAATGCATCGGACAGTTCAATAAGTGTTCCCTGTTACATAAATTTTTCTTCTTGTCAATGTAATGTGAATGTAAACATTAATAAACAATAAATATAAGGTTTAAACTCCTTTGCAGTAAAATTTCAGATTTTGAGACTGGGAAATAGTTTCTCAGTCTGAGACTGGGAAAGACAGTTTTTCCAGTCCCAAATGAGACTGGAAAAATCAACTTTCTAAGCAGGTGCCGGGAAAAATTATGACGGGCTCGTTTATCATCAATACCATAGCAACACGCATATTTATTTAAAACATTCATATACATCTTACGTATTGTGCTGTACTGATTCAGTAAATGAAAGAATTATTTATTAAAGATTTGCGAGTCAGTATACCATAAAACGTTGTAATACGAGGGTGGTCCCAGAAGTACCCGACCCAACAAAGAAAACACAAAAATTTTGGAAAAATATTTATTTATTTTTCAACGTAATCTCCTTTCAGCTCTATACACTTTTCCCAGCGGTGCTCAAAAAGTTCGATACCCTTTTTATAATAAGAACTGTCTTGCTCCTCAAAATAGCCATTAACTCCTGACATCACTTCTTCATCGTTGGAAATTCTTTGACCACTGAGCCATTTTTTCAAGTTTGGGAACAGAAAATACTCCGAGGGGGCTAAATCTGGCGAATATGGTGCATGAGGTAGCAATTCAAACTTTAATTGATTAATTTTGGCCATTGCAATAACGGATTTGTGAGCTGGCGCGTTGTCGTGATGAAACAACACTTTATTTTTAGCCAAATGCGGCCGTTTTTGCTTGATTTCTTCGCTCAAACGTTGCAATAAGTTTGCATAATACTGGCCGTTGATAGTTTTCCTTTTTCGAGATAGTCAATAAAAATTATTCCACAGCATCCCAAAAAACCGACGCCATAACCTTGCCTGCAGATGAAACGGTCTTCGCCTTCTTTGGAGCCGGTTCTCCCTTTTGAGTCCATTGTTTCGATTGTTCTTTTGTCTCGGGTGTGAAATGATGGACCCATGTTTCATCCATTGTTACGAAACGGCGCAAAAATTCTGCTTTGTTGCTGTGAAACTTCGCTAAACACTCAATTGAAACATTTTCACGACACTGTTTTTGCTCGAGTGTGAGCAAACGCTGCACCCATCTTGCACACAGTTTTCTCATGTCCAAATTTTCAGATAATATGCGATGTACCGCACTTTTTGAAATGACCGTAATGTCTGCTAGCTCGCACACTTTCAGTCGACGATCATCAAGTACCGCTTTGTGGATTTTCTTCACCATTTCTGGAGTCGTCACCTCATTTGGTCGACCACTGCGATGCTCATCTTGGCAGCTCGTACGGCCTCGTTTAAACTCAGCTACCCAAAATTTAACTGTTGTAAACGAACGAGCAGACTCACTCAGAGTAGAATCCAGTTCAGCTTTTATATTTGTTGGGCTGAGGCCTTTCAAATAAAAGTATTGTATCACATAACGATGACCAATTTTCTTCATTTTCACAAATTCACTGACAACGTTCACTATTGATGGCTGCTAAACAAATACTGAACAACGTGGCGCTTTCAAACTTGAAACATATGCTTTATAGACTGCGTACTTTCCAATACAGTGATATTTTCAAACAACTACCGCCACCTCTTGGTCAGGCCTGGTACTTCTGGGACCACCCTCGTACAATGCTCGACCGTTACATGAACCCTACGTGTTTGCACGGATAACAAGCTGGCACATCGCTCGCTTGTTAGGTACCGTGCTCGCACGTAAAGTAACGATCTTGCAATGTAAATAACTATTATAAAGCTAGGAATTTTTATGTTTGTCGGGTGGTAAAAACTTTTACTAAATTTACAGAAGTCAAACAGATACATGACAATTTAAATTCAAATGTTTTCGTTGTTGCTACCAACATGAAAACAAAAAAGTCATACTAGCACTAATGGCATCTAAAGAATGCCTTAATTTTATCTAAGTAATTTCTGCAGAAGTCGGCACAAAAGAATTCGTGGATCACGCGCCCAGAATCTTGTGCATATTTGTTGTGTTGCAACACACTCGTACGTAAACATATAGTTTCTGGCCCAACTTACTATTCAACGTAACGCCGGCTCTGATTGCAAAGTAAACGTCGAGTGGGCGTTATAGACTATAACGCCCGCCTGTAATGCCCTGGTTGTTATGGAGTTGTTTATATAGTTGATATTACAGGTATAAACAACGAATAATATGTAAGTGAAACATAAAAGTTTTTGAAACAAGAAGGTAGCAAATGCGTCCACTGCCTGCAACGCGTTCTTTGAACATTTTCCCTGTTAAAACTATTAAAACGTCCTGTTTGTCATTTAAATACAGAAATGTTCAAAGAATCTGTGCAATCTTTTTCAGATTTTTCTGGTGTTTTAGACTATTTCTTTTAGAAAAATAAAAATACTTTTGATAAGAAAAAATTATTAGACCCTTTAAAAAGCCTGTCTTCTTGTGAGCAGTATATATAAAAGTTGTTTGATCTAGGATAAATAATTTTCGAGATATCGATATTTCTTTAAAGACGTGTAGGCAGTGTTGATAAGTTTTTCAGTTTAAATATTTCTGAAATTCTGCGTAATCTAACAAATTCATGAATGAAACTTATGTTCTTTAGTTGATTGCTACCTCATAATTGACTTTCATTGAAATCCGTGAGATCGACCCATTTTAGTGATTGATTTCCCATTTAGCTAAAATGAAGGTGCAAAGCAAAGAAGAGAATTTGATAATAAATATTTTAACAAAAAAAAAGATTTCGATCTAGAATCAGAAGAGTAATTTTTTTATTAACTATAGGTAATTGCAGCTTAGTAAAGCTAGTGAGGCTTAATGGGTGTTTGAATTGCATATTCGTCCTGATATTTAAATATTCTCCTTCTACACAACCTTTTTACACCTTTCAGTGCATTCATCTTGTATAAAAAATTTTAAGCTGTCTCTGACGTCAAACGTCAGAACCTTTATGTCATTGCCCTTATAAACTGCAAAGTTTTACCTCGAGAAGCCCACCGAATAATAATGTCTGCACGCTACTAGAAGACACTTGCAAAATGAGAAACTTTCCAGGCTTTTGGCCACCAAGCTTAATGCAAAAAAAGAACAAATTTACGAAAGATCGTGTCGTTTTCTTTAGGGCTATGACGTCTTTAATCTACTTTTTCGTTGTGTTGTATTTATCTTGAACTTGTTTATCCTTTTGAAAAATGTTATGTATTTTGTTGGTTTTTTTCCTTGACGCAATATGCATGGGGGTACAACCTGTTCTGTATATAATTAATTATATTACAAAATGGAAACGGATATTTAAGGTTTAATGCAAGTGATTTGCCTTGTATAAATTTTCTATAAATAGTTAGCTATACAACACCGTTCAACGACGGGTATAAGTAATATTAATACACGTTGAAAAAAGGATCAGAAAAAGCATGAAATGGTAGAGCTAGTAAAAGTACTTGTTTAGTGAATACAATGTATAAGTAGCTTAAACAGTTAGTAATTCGCATTTGAGTAAATATTAATTTTTATTAACAACATTAAATTATGAATATCTTAAAGTTAGCTCATCTTACCTTACTGTAATTTTCATTATGGTAAGGTTATTACATTATAAAATGTAATGACTCGCTGTTAATATGGTTCATGTTCCCATTTTGTTATTTTCCATAGTTATAATTTGAACTTTAAAATCTTCTAGACTTTCCAATTCAATAAAAAATATTTAATTAATCTATAATGAAAAATATTAGGAAATTAGCATGAGTAAAGAGTAAAAAACTCATCCACTATCAGGGCCGGTGCTAGCAGTTTCGCCGCCACGGACAAAAAGGTAAAATGTCGCCCTATTATAACAACAATTAGAAGAGATAACCTAAACCCTTCCCACACTTAGTAGTAAAATAAAACGAGAGCAAAAAAATTGGTATTAAAAATGTTGAAGTTTTGATTTGCCAAAAATACAAATTTCTTGATTTATGATTTTGGCACTAAATTGAAATTAAGGTTGCACAGAAAAAAAGAAAAGACACAAATCTAGTATATAATTATAAAATGCATATATTAAAAAGATAGTAAAACAAATTATAGAACCACTAAAAATAAAAACTTAATTATAAAGATACAGTTAAACTTAAAAGTGTTTTTTTCTCACTTTTAATTCTGAGAATCTTTGATAATTTTTTTGACATCAATTTCTTCAGCTAGCTCATGTTAAATGGCTAATGTTATCAAGCCATCCTCGGTAGTTGTAGAGCGTAAAAACTTGTAATTAACTTTAATTTGGAGAAACTTCTTTCTTTGGAACGAGAGAAACGAGATTTGGAGCAAAATCCAGCTGTGAAATGAATTTTAAAATCTCGATTGGACTTTCTTTTTTATTTAGTAAGGCCAAAACCGATACTATCTCGTTAGTTAATAATTCACAAACAAAATCGTTGAGATTCAGATGTATCGGAAGTACTCGAACTTTCTATCTCTACCAGGTCCAGCGCGTTTATATCTGATGAATTCCCAACAGTTAACACTATTTCTAGATTTTTACAATATTTTAGTAAGTTGTTTTGAGGGGTATCTTTTAAATCATAAATATTGTATAAAATCTGGAAATAGTTGCTGTGGGTACTGATCAAATCAAACCTGGATTCAAGTGCATTGATAGCTTGGTCTAATGTGAAAAATAAAACTCTGCCTTATATTTTAAAGTAGGATTTATATCGTTAGTTTATATCGAATCATCTCGTGGCTCATAGTCAAAATTAACATTCCTTCTTCGAACTCTATGACGTGGCTGGGTAAGTTCAAAACTAGCCGGTAGGTCAATTTCGTCGACGAGTTCTCGAGCATCGCAAAACATTTCATTAAAGGCTGTGTCCGATCTAAGATCCTTGAAAAAAATCTTTACAACTTTTCAAGAGTTCCATAGCAGATGGTAAGTCATAGTCTTTTGTCTGCAAGAGCCTACTTATTGGATTGATACAATTTAAGATTTTGTACCAAATTACAATGGAGCATAAGAACTTAAATTGTTTAACACAACTTAATAGTCCAGAAGCCTTAACTGTTATAGAGTTGTCAATTTCCGAATTATTACAAACAGCAAATAAAGCTTCGTGTATCTCTCCTAATTGATACCTCAGTGGTTTTAATGCATCTGTTCGGCTTTCCCAACGAATATCACTTAGGGGTTTCAAAGTTAGTCCCTGAACATATTTTATTAATATGGTCCATCGAAAAGTTGATGAGGGAAAAAATAGATATATTTTTTGGACCATATTATAAAAATTGGCGGCTTCGAAGGATGCCTTTGCCATGTCATTAACGACCAAGTTTAATGAGTGGCTACTACATGGGAGGTAAAATGCTCGTGGATTTAACACTTTTATTCTAGATTGTACTCGCGATTTATCATCTCTCATATTGGCCCCATTATCGTAAGCTTGTCCCCTCATATCCTGCAAATTCAATCCCAATGTTTCAAATCTTTTAAGTATTAGAGTTGAGAGTTTAGAACCCGTCGATCTTTCAACCGGAAGAAAGCCTAAAAAGCTTTCATTAATTTTAATGGAAACCTTATTGTGATTGGATTTGCCAATGGATACATACCTTACTAAGACTGTCATTTGCTCGATCTTGCTAACATCAACAGTGCAATCTAGAATAATTGAATAATATTTAGCTTTTTTAATCTCGCTAATAATGTGAGATGTTATATTTTCATTTAAAAGAATAATTATTTCATTTTGAATAACTTTTCCGAGATAGTGGACTTTAACTTCCTCTTTTTTGAGCACTCTGCCGATATGCTCTTCCATTACTAGATCAAACTGAGCAAGTAATTAAATAATTTGTAAAAAATTACCATTACCGAAATCGTAAAGTTTGTCACTTCTACCTCGGAGGGCTAAACAATTTTGAGCAAGCATTTTTATTGTTGAAACAATTCGTAGAAGCACCTCGTACCAGTAATTTATCTCTGCGGTAATGAGTCTTTGTGAGTGACTGTCAATCGTCTTAGAGTACTGTATTCATTGACTAAATTCAATCCAAGATTTTTGACTTTGGATATGGTTTTTAGAGGTTTCATGTTGTTTGTTTTTAGAGGTTTAAAGTCTCAGAGAAGTGCTTCCAGTCTTTAAAACCTTCAGTAGAAAGAGAACTTAAAATAGAACCAAACAGTTTACAGCAAAAGCAATAAACACAGTTTTTTGCAATTAAATAGACTAACCAGTTACACATGACTTTTTCACCATTTTTCATGTTTCTCAAATAATAAACTGCGCTAAATCTTCGACCGTATCATTATACGGAAAACTGTATTCCTTTAATGGTTGAGGTGCTCCTTCTTTTACCAAAAAATATATTTCGGCTTCTGATAAGCTAGTTGGCCAGGAACCCGGATCTGAATTTATTATCGTAGCAAATGTCTCTTCTTTGAATTTCCTTGGAGTAGGTTCAGTGGACGTCCCTAGAGTAGGTTCTTTGGATGTCCCTGGAGTAGGCTCCACTTGAGCAATATCGGTAGCTTGATTGGTAATGGATTCATAATTAAATTTTGAATCAGCTTCTAATATCTCTGTGTCGTCATCGTTCCTTTTTATGCCTTGTAGGTAATTTAACAGACTTCCAGCCTATTTTTGAATTTGAACTTGCTTTTTTGCCCTTTTTCTTTTGTACTGAGCACCCGATAACCTTTTACGTTTATCAGACATTCTAAAAACAATTAAGAAAATGTTTCAATAAAAAATAATGGTGTTTTTTTAAACAAAACAGAGGCGTTTTCGAATATTTTTCGAATGTTTCAAGGCGAGATTTTGTTGATTTTGTTTAGGGTAAATTGTTAAAAAAAAACTCTTTCTATTCCATTGCTGTCGGTTTTAATCAAACATTATTCAGAGATTCAAGGTTTGATTAAAACCGAAACGTCAGCCATGAAATAGAGAGTGTTTTTTTAACAATTTACCCTAAACAAAGTCAACATAATCTCGCCTTGAAATAACTAAATAAGGGTACGAAAAAACAAAAGAATTTTCGAATGTTTTTGGAAAGATGCTCCCCTACGAGGGTTAATTTTTACCACTGACATTTATTTATAGCGAACATGAGTTGAGGGGTACCTTGTCTGTTCTTACTTACCTTTACTTACATTTTGATTCTTCTTATGTATTGTCACAAACGGAAATATTTACAATTAAATATTTTATACAAAACGCAACTTCTCTTCCGTTTGTACAATATAGCGTGCAAGGCCACATTCAGTTACCCACGCTAGTTAGCAGCTGCAGTCTCGCAACCGACATGTGCGCGGACACCTGCGAGGTCTTCTCCGAAGCGCGCTCGCGTCCATGGCTCGAACACAACAAGCAAGCTGGTGAGTACTCTTTTAATTATGTAATGCTTAGTGCCTAGTTGAGTGGGCGGCGCTTAATCGCCCACTCTCTGCGAATTATGGGTAGTTGTGACCAGGCTACCCAAAGCTTAGTTACCAGGAGGTTATCTCCTACGCTTAGTCTGTAGACCTAGTGCTAGACCAGGGGTGGTCCCGACCTCCCCTGTATTGTATTAGTTTAGAAGGACATGTACGTCCTCACAATATGTACTCAACATGTATGTTAACCTTTTGTACTCTCTTTATTGTCTTTAGTATATAGTTGTTTTTTACAACTTGTGTTTGATTTATCTCTACCTCTGACTACGTCCTCCAGTCACGAAAACCCCTCGTGACAGTATTACATATATATGTATTACGGGTTTTTTTAATCGTTTAGTTAGATTTAGAATATTTACTGTCAAAGTTACCATAAGCCGAAAACCTATTTTTCTGAACAACTACTTTTTGCTTGGACCCATCGATTTTATTTTTAAAAAAGGCACTTTTGCTTATTTCTGTTAGGTAACATGCTCAAAGAAATAATTTTTATTTCGCTCATATTATTTTCGAAAAAATACGTCGTTGTAAGAAGAATTATAAACCTTTCAAAACGAGGTGCCACTTGACGCACTTTCTTTATCCAAATAATAGGGGTAAAAATTACCCTTCATATGGGTTGATAAATATAAAAAAACAAAATAAAAAGAAAAGTGACTTCCTTCAAAACAAAATCGACGTGTCCGAGAAAAAGTCAAAATTTAAAGATTACATGCTGAAAAAAATAATCTTTAAATGACTCATGGCAAATTTAAAATTAAATATATATCAAAAACTATTCAAACGTTTTATAAAAAAAAATCGACCGTAGTAAGAAGAATTAAGAGTCCTTAAAAACAAGGTGCCACTCCGCCCATATTCCCTATCTAAATAAGAGGGGTAATAATTACCCCTCACAGGAGGTGTATCCTACTGCATGAAACACCAAAGTGGCCAAACAATTGACGGATTTGAGCGTTTGTCCAAAAGCACCCCGTAGAAGCTATAAAAATATTTGTTTAGAAAAGCTGCCTATTTATTAATTATTACCTACTCACCTTACTTTTACAACACACTTTATGACACAATTTTCAAAAACTCACGGCAAATAATAATTGTATGTAACGCACTCTACTTCACTAGTAACCTACCTGTAAGGCGATTATTGCATAAATAAAACAATCGAACAAATTAAAACACACGGTAAAAAATACTTTTAGGGCACTTTGTATTTGTGTCCATTTATTTAAATTATAATAAAGAAGGTGATTTTTATTTTTTACATCTTTAAGCCATTTTTAAGAGGGAGTTTATTATGCTTGTGAGCGGTTTCCTTGAAATACTTTGATAATTTATCTATATTGCTCTGTATTTTTGGTTCGATTTTGGATTTGTTCTTTAATACACGAAAACTCTACTCATCTTTCAAAACGTATTTTTATTTAAAAACTACATACCTCAACCTTTTTATGTCTTTCTCATGCATGAGGATTTTTGAAGTGAGTAGGTACCTATACTTAAAAGTTCGTAAAACATATTCAAAGCAAATTCTATTTCCACCTTTTAATTTTTCATAAGTATTCAAATTAATCTTGGTTTAATCATTTTCTTCATAAACTAGTTAATTTTATAGCCCATTTGCCTCCTCCTAAGGTTGCCGCACCAGGCAGGGGCCCGGCTTACCCGCCCCTAGCGGCGGCCCTGCAACTATTAAAAAAAATTAATATTTTTATTGCTGCGAGTATTTTAAGAGCGTTTTGCACCAAACACGATCAAGGCCGTGCCCGGGGGGGGGGGGTGGTTAGGGGGGTTAAAAACCCCCCGAAATGTGTAAAATATATCTGGAATAAGTTGAAAATCAGGTAGTTTTATGTACATCCCATACACTAATTCGCATTTTTCAATTTTGTTTAAGCACCCTTAGTTTTTTTAAATATAAACTATTCATAGTAGCCCTGGACTGGAATGTACTAAATAATAACATATATACAGCTGTATTTTATATAAAAAACAAGTTACAACAAACATTAACTTACTCGTAATATAAAGGGTGTATTTTTTAGAGGCGGAGAACTTTAAATTGAAATAAAACACAGAAAAATGTTTTTAATATCCATGAAATTGGCTTTATTTAAATAGTTATTTATGTGTTAAGGGCATAATGAAGCTTTTATGGCCAGAAGCGTTATTTCTAGCCCGAGGCGTCAGCCGAGGGCTAGGAAAAGGCTGTAGGGCCCTAAAAGCAAGTTATGCCTGCTATACATACACTATTTTATGCACCGATTAAGTTTTTAATGTAAAATCTATTATTGTGTAAAAATATAATTAAATGAGTACGTAGGTAAATCAAGCAGCTGTGCGTATACTTATGTGATTATACGAAGTTCGTTACTATAGTTACTATTCCAGAATATTTAATTTCAGTTTATTTTTATTGGTGATAAGTTTACAAATTATATTAAGAACCAATCAAGTTCTACAAAAAAACTTCTGACATTTAATTGACTTTTCGTTATTGCCCGTCTGACCATAAAGAGGCCCTTGGGCCATAAAAAGACGTTTATGTTTAGATGAGTCTTGCAATAATAGTCTAATTATAATGCATCTGTGCATAAAGATAATTTTATGGCATTAATGTTTGAATATGATTTCGGGCATGTGGCCGCCGCGGCTGGCGCGTACATGGCGTAACCTGGAGGTCCAATTTTCACACACTCTTCCAAGTAAATCAGGCTGTATTTCGGCAATAACGCGTCGAATGTTGTCTTCCAAGTGCTCAATTGTTTCTGGTTTATCGGCGTAGACATGCGATTTTACATACCCCCAGAGAAAATAATCTAATGGCGTCAAATCGCACGAACGGGTGGCCAGTTAACAGGTTATAACATTGAAATTTACAACTCGTTGATTGTTTGACGGTCGCTGTTTAAAAATAGCCTTTGTGTTTCTGTAGGTTATAAGGTCCATTTCGTGAAATTAACCGTTCGCCAAATGTTTCTCTCAGTAAAATAATTGTATCGCGCGCTGTGTGGCATGTGGCGCCGTCCTGCAGAAACCACATGTTTGCAACATTAATGGCTGCCAATTGAGGCACGAAAAAGTTAGTAATCATGTCTCTGTACCGCTCACCGTTGACTGTAACGTTCTGACCCTCATCATTTTTGAAGACATATGGACCAATGATTCTACCGGTCCATAAAGCGCACCAAACGGTGACTTTTTCTGGATGTAATGGTGTTTCGACAATGGCTTGTGGATTATCATCGCTCCAAATGCGGCAATTCTGTTTATTTTCATAGCCATTTAACCAAAAGTGTGCTTCATTGCTGAACAAAATTTTCAAATGAAATTGTGGATCAATAGCAATGTTTCCTTCGGCCCATTCACCAAATGTACGGCGCGAACGATGATCGTGTGGCTTCAATTCTTGTACAAGTTGAATCTTGTAAGCATGTAAACCAAGATCTTTACGTAAGATTTTCCCTAAAGTGGATGAACACAAGTTTAATTGTTGAGCACGACTATCAATCGCTTGTTGTGTGCGCACTGTACGACGTCTTACGGGATGCGTATTATCATTTAAAGTAAACGTATTGCGAAAACCATCCACAGTTTCTCGAATTAATCGCTTTGATGGACGATTATGAGCACCATAAAATGCACGTAATACCCGATGGGTTTCTCGAATTGAACCATGTTTTTCAAAATAAATTTGAACAATTCGCAAACTTTGCTCCGGCTTGAGTCCATTCATGATGAATTGCCAAACCAAACTAACCCCAAAACAGCCGAGAACTGTCAAATCGGGTGTCACATAAGACAGTGTTGCCAATTTAAAGTTCTCCGCCTCAGAAAAAACACCCTTTACCAACTTTAGTAAAACAGGTCAAGGGAAATTAGATTTTGTATTGTGAATGACATATAATGAAGTTTAGATATTCTACTGTGACGCAAATAGCATATAGTTTATATGATGTGTAATAAAATTTGGTAAAATGTATTACACTGCATTATTTACTTTAGAACCAACCCCCCCCAAGTTTTTTCTCTGGGTACGGCCTTGAACAAGATCACATTATCATTGAGTTCTCTATCTGATACTGACTTTTATCTGCTTATAAAATGTAAAATATCAAACTTTGCATCCTATATATTTAACAAGTACTGTTAAGTATAGTAATACTTCATAAAACAAGGAATCTATTGATACCAATATATCAATTTTCATAATTTCTTCAAATACAAAGTTTTGCATTTCATGAGTTCAAATAACAAAGGTAAAGATTTTATTATATTTTTTTACGAAAAATGCTGTGAAAGTGGTAGTTAGAATTATTTTATTAAAACTAAATCCTATATAAAACACTGACTAGTAGATTTAAGATTCCACGAAACTATATTTATTGTTAAATTACTACAGCTTTGAAATAAACATGTATTTTACATAAAAATTCCAGCTATCTATTTGTCAATTTTGCATATATAATTATGAAAACATCTGCACTGTAATATCAATTACATTTTTTAAGAAGGTTGCATATCTCTGAATGGCAAAAACTCATTACAGTTATTATTTAATAAATTATAGTAATAGTTTTAACATATAAGATAGGCAACACATTATACAAGAGTTTATGCGTTCTTGCATATATACAATAATATATACATCCATTAAAATTGTGTCATTATTTATTATTAGTTTACGAAGTTAATAATTCATTCATCGATTCATCTAATAACTATTCAGCTTATTGCCAACGTTGATTGATGTCTGGCAGCTCTTGGTATGCAAGTCATATTATTACTATTAGGAGTTGATTAAGTTGCTTTGATTTATAATACCTGCATTCACGGTTGTAAAAAGCTTTTATTAGGTATAATCTATAGTATATTATTATTCTTATAGTTACTATAAACCCATTAAAGTAACAGCACTGATACTGATTATTAAGTATTGGATTTATGGCGGAAAACAAAAATCCTGAAAATGTAGCTACATATTGCTATAATTGGCTCCTGGTTCGGGCAACCAGTTATAAATGATTGATATCGATAACAATAACTTGATTTATATGAGAGTACAAATAAATTATACAGCAACAGACGTCGCACTGTAGTGTAAAAGTCGAAAAACTGGCGCATCGCATTTATTAACAATTAACAATGCTCGCCAAAATACCGTTATTTACCAATGTTTGAACTGTTTTGTAGGAATAACGACAATTAAAATTAAATTTCCACTTGTGCAAGAAAAACGTGGATACGATTTAGTTTTTGTTTAATTATCTAAAGAATGTTCTATTGCACTTTTTATGTTAAATTTTAATTAAATTATAAATTACAGTCGTAAAAATTACTATCTCAGGCAAGGGGGTCGAGGGGGTCTGATTTTTCAGGAAATATTCAGCACAGAAGCTTCTCTTTGATGTATAAATTAGAACGTGGGAATGCCGGGAATCGTCGGGAATCGAAACTTATGACAGATTATTGCTAAAATTTAAAAAAACTCATAATCTTCGTACCTATATTTAATACATCGTAATAAATACAAGCGGAATAACTTAACATAGGCTAAAACTACTTACCTTGAAAATCTAAATCCATATTTTCAACTAGCAAATTAACCCTGCTGTTTAACTGGAAGATACATTTAATTAACGCACAAGTGTACTTGCTTTAAGCGCTACAATGAAAAGACCAAGTACGGGGTTGTTATTTCATTATGTGGCTATTTATCAGTTCCAAGGTCGTGCATAAAAGATGCCCCCAGTCATTCTTAATAACACCTATAATAAAACATATAATTTAAGAATTCCAAGAACTTGGTTTTCTACCCTTATGCTCCGTTTTTGTGAGTTTTACACCAGTGTGCGTCGGTAGTAGCACTCTAATCTTAAAAAATTTTGCTCCGGCTAATTACAAATGTGGTGAAGCATATAATATAGCAATATTATAGCATATTATAGCATATAGCAATATATCCACCAAACTGGGACTTTCATGCGGGTCGCTTGTATAGGGCACTAAATAAATATAGATCTAAAAAACATAATTAAAGTCCACAAAAGAAATATGAACCAAATTCTCTTTAAATTTGAAGTGAGAAACATTTATTTAACATTGAACACAAACAACAAAATAAAAAAAATTAAAATATAAAGAAAACAAAAATGGATACTATGAACAAATGAGAAATTACTTCCAAGATTGTAAAATGCATTTTATCCAATGAGTAATATTTTTGGCATCATCATAGTCTTAATTACTAAATTTTATTTAAAATTTAATAAATATCTTAATTTTTTAAATCAAACCAATATTTGGCGCAATAGTTTGGCAACCATCATTGTTACAAAACATCAAACCTTTATTTTTCATGTGGTTCAAATACTAAAATGTTGGAATACCAACCATATCTAACTCTCTTTTAAATAATATCCAAATAAATGGAATTAATAAATAAAATTAATATACATCTGCTTGTTTGAAATATGGTAAGTCAATTTAATGATTAAGTTTTTAAAATTCCCTTCCAATATCCAAATTATAACGAAGGTTAAAAGTTCTATTATCCATATAAACTTTTCTTCTTGTAATTGAATATTATTCCACAAATAAATTCACAACACTAATAATGATATTAACTAAATGTAATTATTATTAAAAATAAAAGTCAAATTCAAAGATCTTAGATGATTATTGAACACTTTGGCTTTTCAACACATTCTTTGTTTGGTTTGTTTACAAATTATCGAACTCACTACATAACCTTAAAATATGAAAATTTTGCTCTCAACATGTGTGCACTGTTTGAAAAATCTAAAATAAGAGAGAGTTTGTTACTAAATTGGTCGCTCTTTCTATACCCTTTTTGAAACAAAATAAGGCTATGTGATATTTTTGGTAGAAAACAAAAGAATTTCTAAAACTAAATACAACATAATCACATAATTGTTTATAATTATTAATTATTATTTAAACAAGTTCAATAAATAGATAGCTAAAAAAACATTTTCAATGATATATGACACTGGTAGAAAATAAGGTCACTAGAAAAAGTCAACCAAAACACATTTTGTACACAACTATCAGATTACACTTAATTACCTAAAATTACCGAATTACATCTTCCTATCTTGACAAAATCCAACCTTACATCCTAACAAACATTATTTACTTGCTTTTAGATATCAATAACATCAAAATAGTGTAACTATATTACCTAATTTCAGATTACTATAGCAAAACGTACAAACTTGCATTTTATTTCAATGATATCTTCCACAAAATACAACCCCACATTCAAAATTGTGCTTAAGAAACTGCTTGACAAAACAACAATAAAGAATATTACCCACGAACTGTATAATCTATCTAAAGAAGAGGATTTAACGATATTACTGTCTCGTTAAATTGAAACATAATTTTTTTATACAAATAAATCAGGTACGGCAGTAAATACTTGCATACAACATCACTACCATGCAGCTTGTTTGTTTTAGGCCAAAAACTACCTTAATTTGGCCTCTACTTTATTTTAATTGCCTAGTTAGGTCACGATTTCACATCGTTAGCTGAACAATGAAAAATTGCCAAGACTCTAAGAAAAATCAACTTTAAAATTTATCCTTTTACTGTCTAGTGTGTTATTTATAAAATTCATATTTATTAAATTAATAATTAATGATTATAATTAAAAGTATATTAGAAACAGATTTTAAATTATTACGTTATAATACATTGTATATGCTACTATTTATATTTAAACTTATAAGAATTTCAAATATTTCCTGTTGCTAAATTAGTAGTTTAGCTTCCCCTTTGAAGTAAGTATATTGTTCTCTAATGACTATTATAATCTCACAACATCAAATAAATTACAAAAGGTTTGCAAAAACTAATTTGACAAAAACAAGAAATAATATTTAAAAATACCACATTAATATCTGCATAATCCTAAAATACTTCTGGTCAAAAGCAATTCGTTAATTAGAATAATTATAAAATAAAAATGATTACATAGATTTCTCTTACGTGGAAGTTTAAAATTTAATTAGAGAAATTTTTAATTTAAATTGTTGGGTAAGATAAATATTACAAAATTAAACACTGAATAAAACTTAATTTTGAACAATGTATGTGGTACGGTTCAGTTGATTATCAATCTACTCGGTATTAATACTGCTTAATATTGTTTTGAAAGGTACCTAACATTTCAGAGTTACATTTTAAAATATAAAACATTTATAGATATACAGAAGTACGTTTATATGACTTCGAAATTAAACGTATACTTTATAATATAAGTAGAAGACCTAATGGCTGCTAAACAAATTTATCACGTAGGTACCTATAGTAAAAATACATATCGTGACGCAGATATTCCAAGTTAATGCAGTCTATCCTGAATATTCCTTTTTAATATAAAACCATAACAATGAATTTCATATAGGTATATATGAAACTTCAAATTGCATCAAAAAATGTATTCGAAGTTGGAATTTACTGTGTGTCAGTAGCTTAGGCAACCCAACAATCACTTATTAGTAATATTAATATGTAAATTTTTCTTATAATTTATTTATTTTACAAAGTGTAATTAAAAAATTGAAGGTTACGTCAGCATTTACAAAAAAAAAACTATTATTGGTTTTTATCTTTTTTTTTGTTTCACTACTTGAAATGGCCTTTAAGTTATGGTGATAAAAAGTTTTACATGTTTCTGGTTAAACTCTAATTCCTAGTCTAATTAGTCTACTGCACTGAAAACCACAGCAGTACCAATACTACAATTAGTGGAGGGAATATTGTGAGGTACCCTGGATTTTATGATAAAGGCATGTTAGGTAAAACTGTTTGTTTTGATTTACTCTTGAAAGGCAGACATGGAGCCACTCGCCACTTCAAGTTATACCTCAGATTATTTGTATTTAAAGGTTGCTTGTCTTCTAGGGGCAATACGATGAATAGGGCATGAAGCTACTATACAGAATAGTTCCTTCATCTCTTTCGGCTCAGAAGAAGCAATATACTTTTCTAACTAAACAGACTTGTTTATCTGTCTTTAGGGTCATCAATTTATCGATTGCCTATATTCTAGGGCTTAAAAATTCTTCTTTTGTGTACAATAAATTGTTCTAGCGTTGTATTTCTTCGTGTATTTTCTGCCAATCATTCCCTTGAACAATACAAGTCGAAATACTGTATTTTTCGATTATTTCTGCTTAAAGAAAATATTTCTTCATGATTAATACACAATCATAATAAGAAAATACACATTTTCTAATGAAGCCCTATTACAAAAACTCGTACACAAACAAAAACTTACGACCCCACAAACTGGCATACTATTAATTACCTATTAAATATAGAAATATATATCTAAAGGTGTGAATAATAAAAAATGCAGGCAATACATGCCAAACACCGTCTTACCATAAAAATGATAATATGAATAACCTTATGAAACTAATAACTTTTCAATCCACCGCTTATTTTACGTTAAACTCATTAAATTATTGAACTGCAGCAGTTAAGAACGGTGTACTGAGCTAGATTTAAAGGTAAATATCTAAATTCAGGTTACTTAGATTAACTACTTATAAATTTGCAATTTAATAGGAGCCAGGTCTTTGCTGTTGACTTTATCTATTTCTAATATTAGATATATTATATTATTATTGTTAAATATTATTATTAAATATTATATCAAATAAAATGTATGAGAATATTACCACATTTGATTTTGTGATTAAACACTCTGATTCTCTAAATTTAATCATGTTTGTTAAATTCACATTAATAGTTTAAATCCTAACGTACATTTTTTCCAATTGTTATGAAACGGCATGCGAGACTTTTCCGACAAAAACCGCGACTCATATCTGTATTTGATATCACAGTTCAAAAGTAAAATTTACCGGTACATACTCACGAACTAAATTTTAAGTAAAATTAAAATAAATAACTAAAGTAAGGCATGTTCTCCAAACTCTTGTATCATATAATATTTTTAGTAGTGTAGTATCGGAATACCAATCGCATCACAAGATAGTCTTTTCCGACTGTTTTACCCACAGTTCCACAGTATCTTGCAGGCAATTAAATTTTAATCTCTAACGATAAGGTATTATAAAAATATTAGTATGCCATCTACATTGTAACGGTATTTTTTTACCATCCTTGGATTAATGTAATTTTGTACGCATATTTACTGAAAAATCTTAATCCCGGCCCTGTAAATTTACGTTCTCCTTGCAATTTAAAATCATGTCGGTATTTGGTACAAATAAACCTAAAAAACATCTTAAAAGGTTGTTTTTCAAATTCTTTCAGACTAGTGGAGTCATTTCGTTTAATAAATTATCGCTTCCATTATTATATTTATCCATGTGTGTGCCTGTTAAATGGTTTCGTTGCTAAAATTTTGAAAGTAGACAAAGAAGGTTGGTGGGTGAATTTAAATTTGTATATTTTCTCACATACATTGCAGTTTACAGTTCTCTGAAAACATTATAAAAATCCATTTTGTTTAATAAATAATACTTAGTACGTGTTAAATGACACATTTCGACTATTTACACTTGAGCTTAAAATATCATATGTCTGCAAAATTCGCTATAAAATATTATTGCGTTTTTATTTTTTCCTTTGTAAAAACAAGATCATTTAATATTTGAGTCTATTAGGGCTAAAATCTAATATTAGAGTTAATAAAAATCTCCTTATCGTCAACACGTGGATTGTAAATTTTGATTCGTTTAAAACTAAATCACGCGACCTTCCTATTGGTCCATATAAAATTGTATCCCCTGAGAACATTCCGCTATAAGAAAAATACCCTCGGACTTCAACAGAAAGAAAGTTAACGCCAATCTTCGAGGTAGTACAGTTTACAGTCAGTGATGGGTCTCCATTGTTAAGATGAATTTTTGAATAATTAGTTGCCGTCTAGTTGAGTTCAAGTTTTTATGTTAAACCTTGTGTTTTTTCTTATCGAGATTATCGTTCATTTTTAGATGAATTTACGACAAAGTTAATTCTCGTTCTACATTTTGATAATAATAATTAATCATCGATTTTATCTTAAGTGACTAAACTATCGAATGATAAATAAATTCGGATCGTTTAAAAGTTTAAAGAAATTAGAGTTAACTATCAAATGCAAGTTAACATAAAAATAATAAAGAACAGGATTGTTTTTAATATCGACCTAATAATTAATGTTATTTGAGTTATGTTGTTGTACTGAAGTTTTAATTGTGGTGTATTGAATTACCAAAAGTTCCTTCTGACATAATGCAGTGAAAATTAATTCATCACGAGTTCAAATCCAGTAACTGTCATCTTATAAGAATTCGTTCCAGTTTTTATTAGTTAGAAGTAATTGTTCCTGATGTTACAAAAGGCCAGATTGTGCAAGTTATTATTGGTTTTGTTTGAAACCTGTCAAGGTGATCAAGGTACTGTAAAATATGATTTATTTGTTTTATTGTGTAATTTCTGAGTAGTTATTTCAATTTCTATAATTATTGATTAGCTAGATGTTTTGGTATTTAAACGTTTATTACCGCAAAAGAGCTCTTCTGTTGGGTTTTAATATCAGGATTTTAAGTTCAATAATATTGGAATCTTTTAAGTAAAATGAATGTATTTCTATGTTTTGTTTTTAAATCACTTAATAAATATGTTTTCAAGTTTAACCAAAGTGAGCAAAATGGAACCATATAATTATGAACATTTTATTTATATCTTTCTCCATCCTAACTTTGATACTGATAAGTATAATTAATTTTTCATCAAAATCTAGTGGATCTGAGTTCATTTACTGATTAGTGATCTCAATGTTCTTTTGTTTAATTAATGTTATTAAGTTTCATAATCAAATGGCGCCCATTTAGTGTATTTTATTGAATTCTGAAACCTTTATCTATTTTTTTATCAATTAGACAACTGTAGAATCAATACCTACGACCTGAAATTCAAATTTGTAAGAAAGAGCAAAATCTCAAGCCGTGGTAATCTTGAGCATCATACTAACGTAAGTATAGTTATTTTAATATTTTCTGATGTTCTTTTGTTTTGTTCTGTTTGAAATAACTTTAATAGTTATAATTGATGATCCAATCTGGGTCTTGATTTAGTATAGTGTTACAATTGGCGCCCGCCGCGGGGCCTAGTGTTTTTTGTATGTCACAACATGTACGAATTGTTTGTATGATGTAATAGTAAAAATAAAAATTTCAATCGGATTATTGCTTTTTATTTAAGATGTCCGAGAATACTGTAATAATTTTATTGGTAGAAGTTTTAGCGCAATATGAATTCTATTATTTTAAGTTATAATTACCATAAAACCACATATCGTCCATATTTTTATTAAATCTTCATCCACAAACATCTTTTGTGTTAATTATTGTTTTATACTGTATCTATAGATTGCCTTTTCCCATGCTTTAAATAAGTGCTCGTTGGTGTTGTCAATCTATGATTTTTGTTAATAGATATTACAAATGGAACGGAGACGTCTCAAACTACCAGCCGCTTCTACTGCTTGTTCAGTATCTAGTTCGGTTGTAAGGGGCGTCTCTAGTTTGATGGATTAATCGAGCCTTTCTCGAAAGAGGTTCCAATCAGTATATTTGTTATATAAGAAAGGTTCTTTTCGGAGTTAAATGATGTTTGCGTACATAGATGTAATTATGGGAGTGTGGTCGGACGTGAGATCAAAGCATGATATGGTAGTAAACATTCGAGTGTTAACCCACTTTCTTACGCAGAAATCTAGTAGGTCCGGCTGCTTGTTGGGGTCAGACGGCCAATATGTAGGCTCGCCCGACGATAAATAGCCGAGATTATGACGCTGCATAGCAGACAGAAGCTGTCTGCCTTTAGGAGTTGTGGTTCGAGATCCCCACCAGACGTGTTTGCAATTATAGTCACCTCCGTCGATGAATGTGTTGCCTAGTTTATTGAAAAAGTTTTCGTAGTCCTGTTGCTTGTTGTTATATCTTGGGGAAAATAAACTGCTGTCAGAGTTAGATTTCTTAAGTTATCTTGTACAGTTATAGTAGTAGCTTGTATGTTATCTTGGGCGAATGGTGTGCATTCGTAGTGTCGTAGATTGCGTCGAACAAATACTGTAGTTCCTCCGTGCGCGGTGCCGTCAGGATGGTTGGTATAATACATGATATAGTTATGTAGCTTTACGTGACTTCTGTCTGTGAATCGTGTTTCTGAAATTAACATTATGTCGATATTGTTGGTGAGTAGGAAGAATTTGAGTTCGTTTACGTGCTGAGTCTAAGTGAGTACTAAGTTGGCGTTCCATATGCCGATTTTTAGTAGTTGTGTCAATAGTGGGATTTAGTGATAAGGGCTGTGAGGAGGTTTAGTAGTGTACTCATTTGCTCCGTAAGCTTCTTCATCATTTCTTTTAGGTCGGAGATGTCGTTGGTTGACTGTGGTTTAGACTGTATGTTTTGATGTTGTGTGGCCTGTGAGTTGTGCAATTGTTGAGGGGTGGGGTTGGTTGCTTTCGCGTATGTCAGCCCTGGCTGGAGAGTTCCTGAGGTGACGACTCTGTCTAATTGCTGGGTAAACTCTTTGTTGTAACTGCTTATGTATAATATATCCGCGGTAATTTGCCGGGTGGTTGTCTTTACAGTTTACACAGACAATCGACTTGATCGTCTTTGATTTTTCTGCTACAGTTACTGGTTGGATGATTTCCTGTGCATTTGACACATCTCTGGGAATTGTTACAGTAGTTTTTCGTGTGTCCGAATCGTTGACATTTTATACATTGTGGGATTTCTCTTTTAGTGTGTGGCGGTTCGAATTGTACGCAGGAATTGAGAAGTAATTTTATGTTGTAGATGTCTTTATTATTTTCTTTTGGCTTCAGATCGATAAAGAACATTGGTAATGGCATCTTAGTTTTCCTATGTTTTACGTTATATATATTGGTAACTTCGTGACGTTTTTCGGTTATTCCTCTTTTTATGTCGGCTAGATCGGTAGTATGGTGTACGTTTTTGAGGACCACGCGGAAGGCTTTGTCTTGCTTCGGTTTATAGGTATGAAATTCAGTTTTCTTATCGATAATGGCTTTGATGATAGTGGTATATGTTTGTCCGTCATGTGGTTGTAATTTGACTTCATTGTTGTATAAATAAAAATGGGTGGCGGTTTAGGTTCCGTTTTTCGTTACTCTGCTGGGTGTGAGAGTTTGAATTTGGATCATTTTCATTGAGTACTTCGTACCTGTTACTAGTTGTCACTGGTTCGCCAAGCCAGTGTTTCTCTCCGTGTTCGATAATTTCAGCATCGGTGCTTCTGTTTCTCTTTCGCGGCTGTACGGTTGTCCATTCGGATTCTCTTGGCTGCGTTAATAGTGGGAACGGCTGTTGATAGTTATGGTGTGGAATTATTGGTTGTGTAAAATATTGGGGTTGGGTACCGTATTGTACATGTTGATTGGAGATTTGTTGGGGGATTATAGGCTGTGATAATGGTGTAAAATCTGGGGGGTGTATGAAAGACGAAGGAGGATTTTGAAACGACGTTTGTGGACTTGTATTGTAAGGAACAGAATGGGTATAGGTTTGTGCGTAATTCATGATTACGCCTGGCTTAACTATACTTCATAAAGATATTAATGACGAGACAAAATACAAATTCTTTCGGTTTAAAATTTACGTATATGTAAAATATATTTATGTTATCTACTCACGGTTACTGTTATCTTACGGGTCAGCGCGCTAGTATCACGACCTCTCCGCACGACACTCTCGGACGTATTTGTCCCTGTCACTGTTTCTTTTGTTATTGATACGTTTTTTTATATATTTTTGTATAAATTTTAAAGGATAAGAATTATTAATTGAAGTCGTTTCAATCAATTCTAAATTATTCTTATGGAATTTTTCATGTGATAGGTCTATAGCTTTATCTACTAAATTGTTAATTATAGCAAATTTTTGACTATTTCTGTGATCAGATTTGAAGTTCAAGATTCTACCCGACCACGTTGATGTTTTTGATACCAGTTTGTTTTAATTATATTGTCATCACCTACTATAACCAAAACGTCCAAAAAACTGATTTGTCGACTTATGTTTTCTTTTTCAACAAGTCAAGGCCTGGACCTGATACTTACACCAGGTTAGTGCCATTTTTTTCTTTCATCTCGTAATCATTTGGCTGGTATTTACTCTTCAAAATGTAAGAAAATTTGCACTAAGATTCGATCCAGCAACTTGTGGTCGCACCTAACTACCGGTATGCAGTTCATAGATACAAACGTTTTGTAACAAAAGCAATAAGTAATTAACGAATCTTCAAAGAAAGCATTATGAACACCGATACCACGCTAGAGTAATAAATTACATTTATCTTGGGGTATCGGTCGCCGGGGATCAATACAAAATGGTATTTATCATCAAATTATAACTGACGTCACTAACGTGACTGCGGTTTGTTGTGGTTCTGTAATAAAAAATGGCTACTCCTTGTTTGAAATTGTTTTAGCTTATTAGTTTATTTATTTTCATTGCAAATAAAATACAAAATGAACTGATCCTAAAAATAACGTCTCTTATTTAAATTTTAAAAATATCAACTTTTTGGTGCGGATACAGTCCTTGGAAACCAACACTGCCTTAAGTTTAAGTAGATACGTTTATGATGAATAGAACCCTGTAAGAGAATTAGTGCTTGATGTTAAGTTGGTCACGAGAGATGGCATTTCAGACACTAATGCATATCGGTCACCAACAAGTTGATTAGACGCCGCAGTGACTGATTAGCAGCGATAGTAACTGACCGTAAACTGGAAGCTGCCCGACGATCAGCCCGAAAGTCCTAATATGCGGTTAATTCTTAATTTTTTTTAAGCTCTTGGAAATCAGAAGTGATATCATAATATTTTATAGTTGCTTGTTAGTCGTCAGGCATGTACCATTTTCTAAAGGAACCGCTATCAACATCGTTAGTGATAAAGGTAACGCGCTATCAATGGCTAAGAAGTTACATCGTTATTTCAAGATGTTTAACATCGTAAAAGTTTAAACCTTTTAAAAGAGTGCAAGTCTATGCAAACAAACTTTAACGCAGTAATGCTTAGAATCGTTCATATTGATTTAGAATTAGAAAATCAAAGGATTTTTAGGATTTTAGAATCCAGCTAAGATCCATGGTGAAGATTAAAGTGTTAAAACACAAACAACTATAAACGCGATATAATATAATAAATAGGTATAATAGTGTTTCACCTTTATGCCAAAATGCAAAATACAAATGGCGCTGGCTATGGTCCCAAGTCTTTCTGGGCGAATCATTTACGTCGTGGCGAGCGCCCCCATAACATCATGGACTAAATTCTGCTAAATCTACAGTTTCAAATCATCGCGACGTCAGGATAGAAAAAAAACTGAGGTTGTTAAAAACGCGAGTTGCTGCATGTGCATTTATAAAGATAAGAAAAGAATACAATATTCTTGCTATTAACTATAACTAAAACTGAAATCCATGCACACATGGCACTATTCAATATAACAGAATTATTTGTTATTTCACTAAAATATGTTTGAACTTTTCAGTAATTGAGGTTTTGATTTCTGTAGCAAATGCGTTCGCTATTTTAACTATATTGTCAAATAACTCATCTAGTTTCGTTAGTCCTTTGAAATATTTTTGTTAAGAATTCATTTATTTCTGCACAATTGATTCTATATTTTGTTGAAAACGTAGAACAAAAATGTTGTGCATAAATCGCAAGGATTATTGTTTACAGTAATCAGCTATTTAGTAACTTCTACAAACATTTTGCACTTCAACAAAATACTTGCTGTATTGACAACAAGAATTCCTTTATTAGCAATAGCGCCCAGTAACAAGTTACGTGATATTTGAATTTAGTTGAATTATATCAGAATTTTAAACATTGTTGCATAAAATTGTAGTGAATGTGACAAAATGTAACTTAACAAAAATTATTTTTTACTACGTATTGTTTGTAAGATATTGGGTACGAAATAACCAACAACAGAGCAAAACCTAACGTCACGAATCGTTTTCACTAACCTAATCTTTTAAAAACAAATCCAAACTGAGGTTCCGTTTACATGAAAGACCTTCTGCATAATTAAACTATTATATAGCTTAACTAATTTTTGATTAAAATCATTGATTGATGATTAATGCGAAATTAGATGATTTATCGATTGATGACGCTTTAATTGTTAATTCATCAATTTCTGGCCCATGGTGACATTAGGCCCAAGAGTAAGTTACTTTTAAAAAGTTACATTATATCCCGAAGATTAGATCCTACCAGATTAGGTGGATTCGTACTACACATTAGTTCACTAAATATGAACTTAATTGAAAGGACAAGCTAAAACAAAAATATGCTTCGCAAGTGTATAACAAATTTCGTATCGCGCTGCTGAAACTCTAAAAAAAAAACACAAAACAATACGTCGCACGATGAACGTCTGAAACATCTAAAAACTATTAATACTTACGTTACTGTAAAACTCAAAAATTGCCACAGCTTGAGATCTAATCTTTACAATATGCAAATGCATATATGTTGAGCGCCATCTGTTTAGGAAAGTCATTGGTTTCTCTTTTTTAATGATAACAATCCGACCTCGCAAACAGAAATCGAAAGCAAATTAATTAAATTTGATTCACTGGTTAGTCATAATCGGTTATATCAAAATTAGGTTGTCTAAAAAATAATTAAAGACTTTCATAAATATATGGGTCAATAGTATTCAGATTAATTAGGTTTAAAATAATAAAGATAACAACTAGTCAAA
Source organism: Agrypnus murinus (assembly GCA_929113105.1). Classification (NCBI taxonomy): domain Eukaryota; kingdom Metazoa; phylum Arthropoda; class Insecta; order Coleoptera; family Elateridae; genus Agrypnus; species Agrypnus murinus. The sequence continues at coordinate 26,113,528 of OV816028.1, read as the reverse complement.
AAATCATTAAGTAAAGTTTCAATATCCTGCATAAGAGCTCTTAGCAAATGGCAAAGTTTTCATACAACAAAATGATAAAAATAATCGGTGCATAAACAATAAGCAACTTACGCAATATTCACAAAATTCAAAGAGTCAACAATTCACAATACCTTGTTCAGATCGTTTAATTCACAAAAATGGATCAAAACAGACTTACACAATATTGCCCTTTACAAACACAGATAAAAACAGTTGTCACTGAACTGTAGAAACTGGAAAGCTTCATAAAATTCTGCAATCACTAATAGCACAAAACTACGAGAATTAAAATTTACAATACTGTAGTACACAGAGGTATTCGTTAATAGAATTCACTCTTTCAAATAACTGGTACAACGGTACAACTTAGATAAAATTGCTTGTTTAAATTGTTCGTAAAGGAAACTGTCTGTTTCTTTTTATTTATTCATTTAGTTTTAAAACTGTCCGATTTCAAATTATATCCGTACAAGATTTTATAAAACACTTAAATTTGTTAGAAATTCAAATAGACTACAATAGTCATTCGTATTATAATTGTATCCCTTAACGAGATTCTTTAGCGAAACTAAAATGCGGCCACTAGAAGAACGGATTACACTGTATTATTATTATCGGTAAACTGTACCGAATTAAACTTTAATTTCCGGTAAAATTAATTTTCCACAATCACTATATCGACTGTACGTTAACATCAACTAAAAACACCGCAAAAATATTATGAAAATGCGCTTGGCAATTGACTTCGATAATACTAATTCATGGCGCGGAGTCTGACCGCGGCCTAACACGTGAAGGCGTCCCGCCCTATGTGTATATGTTCTCTTGTCAATTCTTGTCAACTGACTGACTGTAAAATGGAACTCGAAACTGAAAAGTATTTCAACGATAGAGTAAATTTTAAGAGGGATTTTTAAATAAACCAACAAGGGAAAAGCGCGGTTTGGTTAAGCCAATCGGAAATGATAATTTTACACAAAGAACCTCAAGAATTGGGTACTTTACCCGTAACTAAAAGGGTGTTGCCACGTTTAGGTGACAGAGATAGTTTCAAGGTCACCATGTGTTAGAGAGAGATACGTTCAAGGTCAACGTCAGGAGTGGGGGGTGGTCACAGAACTCTCCTTTTTTACCTACTCCTGCACCACATACAAACACATTCGGTAAACGTAAAATTTGTTTTTCTAGAATAAATTTGAACCAAATAGGTTTTATTAGTATGTTTTTCGTAGAAGCTCAACTGATTTAGATGGGAATATTCGCAAATGCTCGTTCACATCGACGGAAATTGCTGACAATTTAGATTTTAAAAGACTAGTCTATTCGAAAATATTCTTTTTCCCAAGAACAATATGAAATGGTAGATGCTAACACGTGTGAAAACAATACCTTTATTTGAAATAAGATCCGTAAATTCTTATAAAAACAATTTTATTAGTTTGGGGTTTATTTTATGCAGTATACTAACGGTGATTTTAAATTGAAAGAAAATATATGAATAAGCAGGACCGCATTTAGAGTTTTTTGTTAAATATGCATACTAAATTGCATTATTTGAAAACCAACAAAAACGTAACGTTACACTGCATCAAAAACACTGTTTCAAAATAGGTAAAGAAAATGACTTCCGGTTTAAATTAAAATCGGAACTTTTCGAAAAGCACATAAACGGCCTACGGTAAATGCACACAACAAGCTACATATAGGAATTCTCGGTTTTCAAAGTTAAATTAAAATTAAAGCATAAACAAGATGTTCGAGATCATTTGCAGGGCAAACGCCTTGACAAACCACCAAATAAAACAAAAACAGATCCCACCATGGCGGTAATAAGAAACTCTACTGGAAAAATTACAGCAAACTTGCTGATGCTAGTTTTCCATTTTCGTTTCCGTTTTGAGTTATAATGAAATTGAGAAAATTTCCTAATACAAATCATACTTGGCCATGACATTTTTTAAATACAATTTTATGGCGTTAATCGAAGGTATCTAAGATACTCGGAAGTTAATACTGGGACTCAATAAACAATAAATTGTTAAGTTTATTTACTTTATTGTGAAAACCGATAGTATTCATAAGTCCATTAGAATTACTTTATTACTTATAACTTTTTTAAATCCTAGTATTTATGTTTTCCTTTTGTTACAATGTTAAAGATTTCTATAGATAATATTTTATATTTAATTACGACATGTAATTAATTAATACACAGGTAATGTATGTACTCAGGTGCTTCTAAAGCCAGGATAAAAAAAGTTTATTACATCCTTTCACTGTAAGAAGAAATGAAAAGCTACATCTAATAAATTGAATATTTTAATTGAAGTAAATAAATTACAAAAGAACCATAACTATGTAATAATTAACAAAGTAGTAAGTAATAAGTGTTAAAATAAATCTGTAGCTTTTTATTGGTCTTTAGTTAATAAATGTTCTTATAATATCTAATCGACTTACGTTTTGTAAGATCCTTCTTGAAAATGTTCTTGTTTTATGCTGTTTATACTATAACACTGACAAAACACACGATTTTAGTTACTATCCACACAACTCATTTTAAAAGCAGTAAGTAAATCAGCACTATAGCAGGTACTGTCCATGTAATTAAGACAATTAGTTTAGATAATGAAAAGCAACGTTACTACTAATAAGTATAACTATTAATATCATACAACATTATCATGGAATACACTGTTAGCAAAGCAAGCGTTCATACTCGGCGACTACCAGATGGCTAGAAAATCTTATATATTTTCTGAAACTTGATTATGGTTTTTATAATATATTGCGAAATATTGTAGAAATCCTTAAAAGTGAATTTCATGTTGCATATCAAAATAAATTCACGCCATGCGAAAAGAAAGATCCAAATTATCATAAGAATTCTATTAAGTTGCGCAAATTTTGCAATTTAGCGCATGCAGTGCTTTCAAAAAATCCAGATGTGTATTGTCCAAACTATTTTTTTTTGTAATAAAAGCTTCTTAGGCCATTGAAATTAGGGTAAATTAGACTATTACACATTATCTGCTTTTTCATTTGACTCTTAGGTTAACTATATACTACGTATGTAGAAAACAAATATAGTAAAAATAGTTCAGGTATTTCAAAATTAAACAAATATGCCATTAATACAGTGGCGTGCGGTGCGAATTTAGGCTAGGGAAGCAACCACGATTTTTCGTTTTTCAAAGAAGAACTTATACACTTATGGAATTTGTTGACTAATATTCTTTATTTAAAAAAAACTACAACTATGTATTTATACTGCAACTCGATTTTCTGGTCTTTCTTAGCAAAATATCGATGCAGGTTTTAATCTTTGTTGTTAAATTTGAAAGTTCTGGTTTTGATCTGCCTTTCTTAATAATTTGTAATTTCTCTCCAAAATTGTATGCAGAAAACTCTTTATTAATAATTTACAAACTGAACAAAAAAATCGTCCCCATTCGGATGTATAGGAAGTACTCGAACCTTCCACCGAAGCAGCTGAATTTGCAGTCGTGACGATAATGCAATTTTAAATTTGCATACAGAGCAAACTAAATAGAATTATTTGTCTTTAAAAAAATACAACTTATATAAATTGAAATAATAAAATGTGACAAAATACAGTCTCATTCGCAGATTTACATTACTTAAGTAACATTAAATTTAACAAACACTAAATCGAACAAATAACCAAATTATAATAAATAAACATTTGGGCATGAAGGACACTAAAAATAACGGCCAAACAATGCTAACAGCATCGTCTGTATGACCACACCCGCTGATCCACGCCAAGGCTAGGAGAAGAGCAGTATAAGCAAGTAAATCAGTGCTTATATGCAGTGTATGCAACACATTTCAATTGGTACTACCTTTCCGTGCAAGTTTAATGAGCCTAATTTAAAATAGTACTCTAAATAATTATACTTTTTGCTGTACGGAATTGATATTGAGCTTTACGTTGATTAAATATTACAAATTTAAATAAACAATAACCATAATTTCATAAAAATATTTTTGTTATCATTGGTTTTTATTTTTAATAAATTCTCAAGGGAAGCATTGCTTCCATTGCTTCCATGGACCGCACGCCACTGCATTAAAATCTCATTAAACATTTTTATTGTTTGTAGAAGATAGATGTAAAAGGTACCTATAATATTACGAAAACATGGGTAAAATAAATAGGTGTCATTTTAAAGTGTACAAAATGGTATTTCGAACCATTATATGTTACCAATCCCGTCAACCGTGAAGGCAATAGTTTTATCGCTCATTAAATTTGTATCGCACACCTTTCATACATTTCACACATACTCGTCTCTTCAATAAAGAGGGAAATGTTATAATTAACAAATTTTTTTTTTATTTATAAGAAAAAAAGAGCGTCGATATTAGGACATTAATTTTACAAACTGCCATGATTTTCAATCATGTTAGGAAGATATAACCCATGTTAAAATATTTAGCAGGCAGATTTCATTTAAATTTTAGAAATCCCGCTCTATGAGTGACATAACCTCACTTTTTGAAATTAATGGGAAAAAATTCTTAATGTAAACAAACTAGTCAATTAGGACTAACGTGCACACTTCTTCTTCTTCTACGTGCCGTGCTCTGTTAGAGAGCGTTGGAATTTCTCTCCTATACTTGTGTTGTGCGTGTTCAGTGATCACAAGTATAGGGGACCTACAGCTTAAGGTGGACTCCGAACCACCCCAAGTACATAGTACTTGGATTTTTTATTAATTTCAGGGAAATTTCCTGGGAAAAGTATACCTCGGTGGTTTGCCATTGCCTTCCGAGGGAGATGCGATTTTTAAAAATCCAATGATATATGGGCCGGGGTTCGAAACCGGGTTCTTTGGTCGGTAGTCCCGCACGCATCTAACCGAGCCACAATGGCTCTCTGTACACGTGCACACTAAAACACTTTAAACATAAATAGAATATAGTGAGATTTTCCATTTCTTTGTAAAAATTAGCCTTCTCTAATAAAAACGGTGTGGGGATCGTTGACAGATCGAAACAGACAGAACAAGTTTGTGTTTAAGATGTATGCAAGTGTATAACTACTCGCCTCTAGAAATCATTACAGAAATTTGTAGGAGGTATTTTGTTTGTGTAGTACCTTTGCGTTACATTTAAGTTGGGTATTTCTAAAGTTTTCTAATAAGAGGTTTTATTGGAAATAAGTAGAGTAGCATTAGCAGTAGTAACCACATAATGGATACAAATTATCATATAAAGTTTGTTCTGATATAATATGTGAAAAACATGTTTACAGGATGTGCTTTTGAAACGTGTAGTACTTTGATATAATTTTGACTTCATAATGTTTTTTAGCACCTAGAAAAAATATTCCAATAAGATCACAAAAGGTATAATGCATAGTTTTAAAAACAAGCAGCATTGGAAAATTGTACTTTTATAAATTTAGGTTAGTAATAAAGTTTAATAAAATGTTGTTCCGTCGACAACAAAATTTACATAATCTATTATTATTTATGCCAAATGTTATATATCAACAAATTTGCAATTTTCTGATCTACAAGATGGAATAAACAGTTTTTCTGTAAATGAAAATTTGAGAAAATAAATAGGGATAGTGGGAAACTTGGAAGTCACGTTTCATTGTTTCATGTCGAAAATTTAATTGTTTCTTTAAATAATATATAAATTGATTGTGACCAAAAATTTAATTGATGAAAATAAAGAATTTTGTTGCAATTATTATTGCAATTATGAACATTTATTTGTGTATTGGTATTTTATTATTTGTTTGTAAAATAACAACTTAGTGATCTTCAAAGCGACTCAACCGGAGAGCCTTAATTTTGTGAGATGTATGTAAAAATTATACTCAGTACAAAGTGAAACAAAGCTTTTTTCGTCAGACTAAATGACAATAAACTAACTAAATTACTCACAAACAAAACTAGGCCCCGCGATTGGGCGCCAATGAAACATAAGTTTTTCAGCCGAGATAAAACAACAAAAAATGAACTATAAAAGCTATGACAATACATCATACTTACTGTAACTGAAAACTCAAAAAATATCTGCCACAGCTTGAGATTTAAACTCTCTCTTTACAAATTAATTAATCAAGTCGTAGGTATTGGTTCCACAGCTGTATAAATTGTGAAAAGGAATAGATAAGGGTTTAACACAAATAAAAACATAAAAGGGCGCCATCTGGTTCTGAGCTTAGTTAATGATTTATTAACCATTCAAAGATGTTGATTGAATAAGCATTAAAATTTATTAAATTCATTAACCAGAAAATGAATAGAATATTTAGTTAAAACAAAATTTTGTTTACTTAAAATTTTGAAGAAATGAACTTAAGCATTCATAACCAATATGGTTCCGTTTTGTAGATCCATCAGTTTGAATTAATAACATTTATTAACAAAAGAATGGGTAAAATACACATACAAAGATAAACAAATAAAACACACCTTGTATATTTATTACTAATCCAATCTAATTTTATTGGATTATAATTATGTTCAACAGTTAATCAATAAAAATTCACCAAAAACATTTTGTTTAATAAAGAAAACAAACAGGAAAACTTATAGGATTGACCGCAAAATTGTTCAAAACACATACTATCAATATTAGAAATTTACCTTGACTGATCATGATCGCAAAATATTTCAAATGAATCGATTAGATCACCCAAAAAAATTGTTCAAAACACATTAATTTAAAGATTAACCTTTTTATTTACTGAGCTTTTCCTGGACAAAATTTATAAACGAATCTCTGAAGGAGATTAGGCCAATTATATCAGTTCAACAGTATCAGAACAAATGAATTGCAATTAAGTTAAAGCTTAAAGATTTTTAACTATCAAGGAGAGCTCTCCCTAAAGAAAATTCATAACCATGACATTCTTAATACTTAAATTACAACAAATACCACTTAATATTACAGTACCTTGCATTTTCCTTAATTAAACTCATAGAATACCATACATCAAGTCCAGTAGAAATTGGAAATTCGCTTTTCATTTGAGGAAATTGTGATAAATCTCGGTGTGCGTCGAAAGATAGATTCTGCATACCAAAACATGATCCAAATTTAATTGATAATAACAGCTCATATGTTTCCATAAACCAATACAGTCAAGCACGAAAAATAACCAAGATTTTTAATTGGTGCTTATTTAATAACGTCATTAATTTTCACCCAAAAAAACTAATGGAACTGTTCTGAAGCTTCCAGTTATTTTTAATTCACTGATTGCATTAACTACACTCAAATTCTTTAAGAGGAATTTTAATGTTACAAAAGCACAGGAATCGGTCACTACATTTAGGATTTCTTTAAATAATTCTTCCTATAACGTGAAACGTATTTAACTTTAAAACTTTCACAAGTCACAAAAGAGCGGTAAAACTATACGGAACGGTAAATAGAATTTCTCGCAATTCTATAGGATTAAAGAACTGTAATCCATTGGCACTAATTTAAAAGCAATCAATCATTATTGATCGATAATATAACCGCGCACCCAGGTCGAATCATAATATCGACCGTTCGCTTGCAGGGTGCTGTTCACAAACTCCCCGTCTCAAAAATCTGTCTGTTTGTGTCTGGTCAAAACCGAGCGAAGCCTTTTTATAAACTTCGAATCAGGCTACTCCGCGTCTCAACATCTGTTTTTAGACGGCAAGGGTGCTTGTTACTTGCCCTACTATAGGATTTTAGACCTTACGTGTAAAAAATAGTACCCAATCTTTCCCGCTAAAATTGTGGAATGCTGCTACTGTCGAGACGAATTTCTACGCCGCATTGACTTAAAATTTTTAAAACGCAAATAACAGACAAAGGAAAGTGTATTTACGAATCGTATACACTCAAAATGTTTACCGGAATGTTTCAATGAGTTGACTAAGCGTTTCTCATGGTTTCTTTTTAAGGTTTCTTTTTGAAGAAATTGATATTATTTTTAAAATACCAGGTCGCAAGATACGAAAAACGACATCAATAAGACGCTACATTATTTCATTATAGCAAATATTAAACATTCCCTTCCTATAAATGCTTTCTGTAGGAAATGTTTGCCTGATGAACTGCATATTTAAATAAAGCGATATCTACAGGACCGAACTTAAGATTTTTATCCAGAATTAATACAAAATTCTATGTACTAAATGCCGTCGGAAAATGTACCCGTTACAAAAGTCGGAGCAGAATAAATTCAGACAAGGTAAGGAGTTGTATCTTCTTCATTTAAATACAATTTATAGGTTTTGTCTCTAGTTTTCTAGTACTTTTTAACTATAAATATATATTAATAAATCAACTTTATAAAAAAAATCCCCATATCGTAGTAATAGTTTAAGATATAACAATAATAAATATAACAAAATATCAAACATTTATACAATTAAGAAAATTAACCATTTTAGTTATGCAGTATAATATATTATAAGTGCCTCAGTGATGTTTTCTTCTTATATCATTACTGCATTGCTTTTCTTGCCTGAAGTTACTACAATCTAGAAATATGTGCTCTACAGTTATTGGTATGTTGCATTACGGGCATGTAGGGGATTCTTTCTTCCGAATTCTTTGTCTAGCCAGGTTGTAAAGGGTTTATTACCAATAATTTTGTTGCCCCTATTGTGAAATTCCGTTACTGTATAAAAGAGAAAATATTTCCTCATTAGTACGTGCAGCAACGTTTAGATTGTAGATAATTTTAGTTTAAATATTTAAGACCCGTAAATAGTTAGATAAAATGTTTTTTATATTTGCGTGTCCTAATGAAATTTTTACTTTGTCCTCTTTAGAAAACTCCCCGCTACGCGGATTGTCTTATGAAACTAATACTTTATTTAATATACTATTATCTCAAACTACACTTCTAAACGAAGTTTATTTGTTACTTTCAGCAAAGCATTGTTTACGCACAGGTATGAAGTTATTCTCTAGACCACGTCTTGAGATCATTTTGTTTATTGTAATAGTCCACGGAATTATCCTAAACAAAATTGGGAAGCACGCTAATAAATCTTTCGTTTTCTATGATTTTTTACATCTTTTAATATATAATTTTAATTTTTTAATTAATTTTCGCAATTTGTAATTTCTTTTCAAACAAATGAAGCGCTTATTTTTAGCCAATCATCCATTAGGGATGAGTTTCATTCGTATAAATTCGCTCTTTCTTCTGTATTCTGCACCAGCTTGCATTTTTCGAACAAATATTTCCCTCGAAGTTCAGCACGTTTGGTCCACCATTGCTCCAGTATCTCGAATCTTTCCCGGCAGCGACTTTCTTTAAGATCGTCAAAATAACCATTTACGGCCTCAATAACCTCTTCATTTCACCGAAATCTTATGCAGTATACACTGAGAAAAATGACAACTATAAAGTGACGACTATATATAGTAGACCGATTGTTTGTTGTTCTAACCTAATTTTAGCAGCGTTAACTAAAAACCATGGTCAGAATAAACAACTGATTTGGTAAATGAACTATCTGTTTATAGTTAACCGGTTTTTGGTAGATTTTACCCGGGTTCTAGTAAAATAAGCCACTACCTTACTTGGGTTAAATCTACATGTACAGTAATTTACAAGTCAAACTAAAATAGCTTAGTAGTTTGGAATTCCAGATAATATCGTATTTCATTAAAACCTTTTTATCACAATGAAAGACATTATTGGCTGCATAATACTAAATATTTCTAATTAAAGAAAGAGATTTTAGTCGACCTATTATTATTAACTCAATAATTATTTCTTTCCTTTTAATACACACTAGAATAATATTTTTAAAGAAATCCGATACGAATATTTATTGCATTGTTTATGCCATAAATTTCAGCACCGTGTATGCTCTACATAACACGAATTTTGTCAAACCAAGGAGTAAGGTTGAAATAACCCAACAGGTATGGTAAATTCAACTATTTTTCGCTTCTACCATGTCGGAGTGTGATTGATTTAACCTTATTGGGTAAATTTAACCAAAAACATTTTACTAAAATCATATAGTTCGTATTACACACAGGTATTGTTGTCAAAATTTGTACATATTTTCAGGTTGCTGCAACTTATTTTTGGTTACTTTAACCTGACCATTTTTCTCAGTGTATGTATAGTTATAGTTATAATTATTAGATTAGGAGAAATTAGTTTAAATTTATTTGTATAGTTTACTATTTTCTTCTTTATAATTTTTTTAAAAATGTTTGCAGGTTATGGGTCTATAATTAGCCACTTTAGGTTGTTCACCTTTTTTAAAAGTGGTTTAATTATATCAACTTAAAAACTAGTGGGGCAACATTCAGAATCTATAATATTATTTAATAAGTGTGTCAATGGGTATGCATTTTTTTACTGTTTCCGCTTCCATTTTATTTATACTTACAGGTTTATTAAATTTTAGATAATCAATTTGTTGCTAATATACTTTGTCTTTTGTTGTAGACGTACGGAAAAGTGAAGCTCGATTTGATATTCTATCAAGAGGACAAGCGGATAGCGTTTTGATATTACTGGCTAGTCTTTTTCCTACAAATACAAAATAACCATTAAAGCCGATGGCAATTTCTTCTTCATTCTCAGTAAGTTGTCCATTCACACCTTTGATCTGTTTGATGCTTGCTTGTTTTTTGTTTGCCCGTATTTCATTTACCTACTACTATATAATCAAAATGTTTTTGAATCAATACCTAAATTATTTACCTTATTTTGATAATAACAACTTTTGGTTTTTTTAATTAATTATTTAATATATATTCCTATAGTAGATGTAATTTTTTTTAGTTTACGTTATTCCTGTTTTTCTTCAACTGGAAAAAAATTGTTTTTATGATTAATTGATTCAATAAGTCCATCCACAATCTGACTAGGTGAAACATTCTAATAAATACATAAAAACACTCGGCTAAGTTTCACAAATAGGTATATTTTTTAGCTTAATTGCGATTTCGGTTTTTTACCATCGTCAGAAGACCGAACTCTTTTCAATTCTTTTTGAATTTTCGTTTCTATATTTTTTTTAATTCTTGGTTTAACCTGCTCTAGTCTTCAACTTCCTTTGTTAGTTCTTGCGTAATTTTTATTTGTTGCCTAACTTCTAAATCATCTATGCAACTTTTCATTTCATTCTGATTTTTATAATTTGTCCAATCTATAGATTTAAAACACAAGGCTTAATCTTGTTCCAGTTCTACTGGGCCCATTTGCGTGATTATTTTTTTATATTAAAGCTTTCGAAGCTTTTTGTTTAAATTTTTGTATTTTTTTAAGTTTTATATTTTTAAATAAATAAATCTCAAACATTTATTTGGATACGCACGAGAACGTTCATCCACTTGCAGCGGCCTCTCACTTTCCAGCGTGTTCACTTTTGGCACTGTTCACGATTATAAAAGCTGTCTGAGTTTGCTGCAAATTATCAATAAAGTGTTTAACGTTTGATTTGTCATTAGGTTGTGTAGACAAACCCGCTTATTTGAAAACCATGGAAAGCAGATAAATTATACAATTATTAGGTGATGACAATTGTTTCTTTATAGCCGTTTCATATTGTTTGGACAAAATAAATCATGGTGAGATACGTTTGCAATTAACGTGCGCAATTGTTGTTCAATCACCCTTTCTAGTATCTTTGAGAAAGTCGGTAAGATACTAATTGGTCTAAAGTCTTTGAATTCCTTTGGTGACGCTATCTTTGGCAAAGGATTGACCAGAGCTGTTTTCCAACAATTTGGGAATTTCGATTTACTTAAACAAGAATTTATAACATGCATTATATAAGGAAGAAGTAATGGTACACAAAGCTTAAGCACAGTAATATTAATTCCATCTGTACCTGTTGCGTTTGTTTTTATTGAATTGATAATTTTTAATATATCACTTTCGCTTACAGCTTTAAAGATTAATGTACTAGTAATAGATTCTTTAATATTGTTTTTATAAAACTCAATAACATCGTTGTTATTAATTTGAAGTTTAGGTATACTATTAATAAAATAATTGTTAATTTCATTAGAATTTGACAAGTGTGTTGGTAATCTCATACTAGTACTTTTTTTAGTTAAATTTAAAAGTCGTAGGCTTTTCCAAATTGATTTATTATCGTGGTTAAATTTACTATTGTAATAAGCTTTTTTCTCTTGTCTTATAGCAAGAGTAGTACCATTTCTAAGTTCCTTATAGTATTCCCAATGTGCAGCATCTTTACTCATTTTGAATCGACTCAACGCATGATCACGCATACGCATCATACGCTTTATATTATCGGTTAACCAAGGAGCATACTGTTTGGTAAATCTTGATGTAATAAACGGCGCATGAATATTTAGGACAGCAATTATATTATCTATAATAAAATTAACTTTATCATCTATTTCTTCAATGTCATAAATATTCCGCCACGGTATAGAACTTAAATGATCACAAAACTGATTCTGGTTAAGATTTCTAAAATTTCTGTATGTTCTGAATACAGGAGTTGGTTTTGTATGTGGCATGTCAATATAACATTGTATTATATCGTGATCGGATATTTCATGGGAAGCAACTACAGAAGAATTAGAAATAACATTTTTATTTGTTGTAAGAATTAGATCAATGAGGGAGTTCCTACGGGTAGGTTCCGAGATGATTTGATTAATATTAATACTCTCCATAAAATCCACTAAATATGAAGTGGCTGGGCACTCTGTATCTAGTACATTAATATTCAAGTCTCCAAAACAAATTATATCAGAACTCACCTGTAACAACATCGAGTACGTTGTTTCTAAGGAATCGACAAAATTTTTATAAAGACTACGCTTTGGATTATAGACAACACCAAAAATGTAAACAAATTTGTTATATTTCATCTGCACCCATAATTGTTCAATGGCAAAACCACAATCTAAAATGTTAAATGATAAATAATTTGTTATATATAAAATGAGACCACCTCCACGTGTGGGTCTATCTCTTCGTACTATACTGTACCCATCAATCTGAACTACATCGTCTGATACCTCATCCTTCAACCAAGACTCGCTGCAAGCAAAAAGGTCATAATCATTTTGTAATATATGAGATTTCAATAAATCGAATTTATTCAAAATGGAACATACATTTAAATGTCCAAATTTCAGTTTTTTTTCCATTTGAGCTACCCAAATTTTTACTAAATTTAAATAAAGTGATTACGTAGAAGAAAAAGGAACAAGCAGAAATATAATTATATTAAACAAAGACAATTAACGACAAAAACAAAAAAGAAAAGTTTACTTTTATGCGATCGCGATCAATGCGATCCGGCGACAACCTTTTTAATTATCTTAACAAATAATTATAGCTATTAAATTAAAAATTCATATACGTATTAATTTATACAAAAGAGAAATCAAATTATTTACAATTTAAATCCAAAGAAAGTAAATACATACTATAGCAAATCATAACTTAAAAAGTATTTTTATAATCCTTCAATAAATTAAGGTTTTCAAAGCCCATGTAAAGCCCCATAAGAAAGTAAGCTAGTAGTGGCTTTGTTTAACTACTCATTTACACATTTGTTACAAAAACTTGAAATCATAAAACATTTCCAATACAAATAGAAAAGTCGCGTAACCAATTAATTAATAAGAATTAATTAATCATGGCGTCACACATCACCATCTTACACCAAGCCACAATGTTGCCGTTATTCACAAAATCAAAAAACTACCAGCAGCACTTATCAATTAGCAAGCACACTTAAGTAAAAATATAATGTTTCCTACTTACTTAGGTTACCCATACTTGGTTGCTTGAGTTCCATACCTTGAAAGGATTTTTGGATCCGCCAATATATTCGAATTAACTGTGTTGAATTCGAAATTTGCTTGGCTGTTTATAGAGTAAAATATAAACACTAACTAAAGCATCTACCTTTTCTTAGAGATATATGCTAGATTTCGTGTTATAAAATTGATTAATTCAATTAAAACGCCACTAAAAAGTATTTAAATGTTTGATTTATCTTTTATGTCAAAATAGGAAACCAATAATAAACTCAACACCATTATATAAATTAATCTCTTAATCAAAACTGTACAGTGTACAAACCGTAACTTATATAAAAATATTTCAGATGCAGTGCACATGATTTGTACGTATGTTATATTATACTCCATTGCATACGTAATTATAGAATTGCATTTGCAGAATATTAATTAAAATTTTAATACTAATTGCGGATTAATAATTCAGTTACAGTTAAAAAAAGGGTAGGTTATATTAATGCCTTGATTAATTTCACCGTTAAAAAGTTTATTAGTGGTTATTAGTGGTAGATGTAACTAGAAAAAACAGAAATCTTTAATGCTTATATGAATGTATAAAAACTTTTACTGTTTTCAAATCATAACAACGCATTTATATCATTAAATATGAATTATTTATCTTTAAGATCACTAATAGTGCACTGCATGCAAATCAGCATCAGTGGCTAGTATTATTTTTTTTATATTGTTATTCTTGCCTTTTCTTGTGTTTTTAGAAAGGAATAGAAAATCAGTACTCCTCGTTACTGCTTAATAGAAATAATCATTTAGTATCTAGATAAGGAAAATAGTGAGTAGTATACACATTCAATAAGATACCGTGATTTATTCACATATAACACCTGTTATTGCAATCTTTTTTTGATTTCTCCCCAATTCGATTTCACCTTAGTGTTTAACTGTAACGATATATTTTCTATCGGCCTTAAATATGTGTAATTTTGCATGTATATTTACTGAAAAATCTAAAGTTCGGTCCTGTAAATCTATATTCTATTTGTAGCTAAAATTTTGTTCGTATAAATATATTTACAGAGTAATACTTTAAAAGATTGTTTTTGAACTTCTATAAAATTAGAGGTCGTTGAGTAATCAATTATGTCTTTAGTGCTTTGCTTGTTTACGTGTACCCGCTGAAACACGGTTGCGTTAAAAAAAACCTTGATAAAATTTAGGGCGTATTTAAGTTCATATTGCTTTATATAAATATTCCAGTTTGCGTTCTGAGAAAGAATGGTAAAAAGTAAACTTCCCCTTTTGTTTGGAAGGTGACATTTAACACGTGTTGACGAATTCAGTTTGGCCTCTCTGCGTTTTAACTTAAAAATTGCATAATCTGCATGTCTAGTCTGCAGATGTTACCCCTTGGATGACAGCGTCCTTGTACCCGCTCTCGCGCTACTCCAGTTCTATTTTTGTTTATTAGGACGAAAATCTCGTATAAAAACTAATAAAATCCGCCTTAAGGAGTCCACGTGGACTAAGCTTGCCATAGTTTTGATTTGTTCCTACAAAATGATATAGGCTTTTGATTGGTCGTAAAACATAGTTCCTCCGCGTAAAACAGGGGTCCAAAATGTTAAAACACTTCCGATCGAACTTCCAGAGAAGATAGTTGACTTTGGTCGACATTATAGAATTACCGTTTACTCTAATTATTTAGAATTATTGAGAATTCTAAATATAGTTCTCGTACAGTTTAATTGATACTTGTTGTGAAGTGAGCTTTTGATATAGTTTAATGTCGATTAATTCAATTTGAGAGATTCGAATATACCGTACCGCTAATAAACATTTGTGGTTTGTTTTATCGTGATGGACCATTAAAAACAATAATTTCTTTCGCTCGTGCTTTAAAATTAGTGTAGTTTTGTTACAAAAAAAATTTGCAGACGTACTTATAATTTAAATAACAAATTCCTGTTCTACATGCAAATAAAGATAAACAATTATCCATTTTATTGGAAGAACCCAAAGTAGCAAGTGCTATCGGTTTTTAAATTCGTTTAAGTTTTTAAAAGACATTACCGTTATTCCTTGTGCGTAAATTATAAACAAAAACAATAACAGAAACAGGATTGTTTAAACTGTGTTTAATAAAGATTGTTGGTGAAATCATATGGGTGATTGAACTGTATTTGAAATAAAAATTATTTCTTCGGACCTGCTACCTTCAAACAAGAATTCAAAACCATTAACCACGGGCTTTCAAGGGAAGGCGTTTCGAATTTCTAGCAGACCAGAGTAACTTGTTTTTGCGTGGCAAATAAATAATGGTTTAATTGGATAAGATTTAAGGTATTGTACTTTAAGAAATATTTATTTTTGTAATTTTTTTGTGTTTACGGATTATTTGAACATGTAACATTGATTTATGTGAACATTATTGAACAACCGGCGTTTCCAAATTACAGAGTTGATTTAATATTTTTGGAATTCTTTTAGTTGAACACACAGTATAATAAAGAGATATTGCTTAGCGTATCAAATTATAACATTGCACAAAACTTATAAAAACATTTCATTGAACTCTGAGGTAAATGCACTAAAGTTATTTTCATATTCTTTTTATTTAATTCAATAAATAGAAATAGTAACGTCCTGGCTGCTCAATTTCCGGTATTAAACTAGCGTATTCAAAAACACCTAAATGTCGAATCAGTAAAATAAAATAAATTTAGATTATTCTGCAACTTCAAAGTTCAGTGGAAATAAATATTAATTATACTTATACTAATATATGGAAAATTAAAATTGTAAGAAATATCAAACCTTTATTCTACTGAACGCGCAATTCAAAAATTTAGAAAACAACTAAGACAGCCGCGAATAGAGCCTCCTCTGGAGACTTTCGAGGCCTAGTCTCGACCGGCCTATTTTTCGAAATTACCGCGAAGTTAAGTTGCGCGAAGTGACTGGTTACCTACCTCTAATACGCATTACAGTGTTAAGGAATAATTGATTAAAGGTAATGTAAATCCTTTTATTTTAAATTGTTATATTTATTTTGTTTGTTGTATTTTATTTTAATATTGTTATATGGTTATAATTGGACTTGGTCTCGCTGATTATAAATCTAGAAATATTCAATTTTTGTGAGGAATATTTCTTTATCAAATTATCATAAGGTTTAAGTCAATAAATACTAGTAAATGTTTTTGTGGACTTTTATTATTTGAGAGGTGTGCGAATCTCTTCTAACGCTCTGTTACAGGACTCAACTGCAGGACGAGTCGGCCGTGGTTATATCCGTAGGGGTGGACCAGAGCAAGGATCAAGGGATCGAAGTAGTCGTTAAGCATAAAGCCGGGGTCGCAACGTTAACGGCAGCGGTCACTACATTTGGTGGCAGGGTGGTCGCTCAACAAGGACGGTCGTTACAAACAAGTGAATTTTTATAATTTTTTATAAGAGAGCTCTCTATTAGTATTTAATTTTAGTCTGTTACTGCTAGCGAAATTCAAATATTCTTACTTTAGTAATATTTAAGTAGATTCAATTCCGTAATACTCTACAAATATTTGTTTGTTAAATTTTCAATGGATTTTATGTTAATAAACTCTGATCTTGTTAAATTTCTGAATGATTTTTGTTTAATAAAATCTAAATAATTTCATGTTGAATAAATCTCAATTAAATTTTGAATTGTTCTGTGTTCAATAATTCCGGAGTAAGTTGAAAATTAATTACTGAATGACTAATTTGAGTTTAATAAATTTATATTGTCAATGTTTTTATTATATATGTATTTGACAATTTTTATTTTCTTATCATCCAATAAATATGTTTTTCAGTTTATATCAAGAATCTAAGCGGAACCATATAATTATGAATGTTTTATTCATTTTTCATTTCAAAGATTTTTAAACATAACTAAAATTTTTGTTCAAAACCTGGTATATTTAATTCATTTTCTGATTAGTGAATTTAATATTTTATTGGCTTAATTAATTATCATCATTAAGCTTCATAATCAGATGGCGCTCTTTTAGAGTTTTTATTTGAGTTTTAAAACCCTTATCTACTCCTTTTCGTAAATGAGATAACTGCAGAACCAATACCTGCGATCTGAATGAATACAAAAATTTGTAAGATAGAGCTAAATCTCAAGCCGTGGTAATCTCTAGCACCTTTGTTAAAGTAAGTATGATAATTTTATAATTATTATTTCGTTTACTGAGTTTTGATGTTATAAATTGGCGCCCAATCGCGGGGCATCATTTCGTTTACAGTTTTTGACTTTATATAACTTAAAATTTTCTTCTTAATTCCCCACTGCTTTATTATCGAATCTTCTCCTTTCTAATTTGGTCATACTACTAGACATTTTTATTGGCTACTCCATATTTGGCAATGCTTGGATTTGGGATTCTTGATGGTTGAATTCTGCTGATTACTATTTTTTGAAAATTTTGTAAAACATAATTTTGACTTTTTACCAGTTTGTCTGCCACTTGTCTTGGAACATGTTGTAGTTTGTATTCATTTTACTTGTGTGGTTTTAACTATAATTTCCCTATTTTTAAGGTTTTTGAGTGGATGGGAGTTTAAATATTTCCTGTGAATTAGTTACACAAGTCAGTTATAAAGTGGTTTCACGCAGGCGAACTTTGAATATTCTGGAAATCCGTGTCGGCTGGAATTTAATTACTGCGTTTTAAGGTATCCTTCTGAACTAAAATTTATTGAATTATTTCTTTTTTGTATTTGTTTTTGTAGAAAAACCATACCTAAAACACACGAGGCAATTCATACCCTTTTTAGACCTTCGTTTTGAAGCTAAAACCATCTATTTTTCAGCAGGCACAATTAATTGCAAATTTTCCTTTTTAGGCCCCTTCATTTCTAACTCTAATATTTGCTCTAGAACCTCGAGGGTTGTGTATATTACTGATTAGAAAAGCCTGGTAGCAGTATCTAAAATAGCACATGATTTGAAGTAGCCTAAGATAATACTAGTGAATCTTTTTAATCTTTAACTATAAAATATTTTCTCTAACTTATAGGTTATGAGTTAAAAATATAATATTTGTAATTGTATTTGATTTGGTATAATGACACGTTTACACGGTTGCAAGGTTTAATATAAAACTACCTTTTCTGCAGAAATATACGCGCGAGATTTTGGATAAATTTCTGTTTGTGTAAACTTTCAAGTAGGTTTAATTGATTTATTTTGATTGCTTTAGTAATTTAAGAACTGTTTAATTATTACTATAAAATACTGATTGATGTGATTTCAAATTAATTGACTGAACGATTTAAAAGATTGATATGAATATAAGAACTGTATAATTATTGTTTACATTGATTTATTATTAAGAGAGATACTAGTAAAATATTTGTAAAAGATATAGTGAAATATACACAATTTTAACTTGATTTTTGGGTATAATGATTGCCTGATTTTATTATTTATTACTGTATTTCTGGTTTATTACTTTGTTACTGGGAAATTTCAATATTTTAAGTTAATAAGACATTTATTATTTTCAATAATAAATGTCTGTTACAAAAAATGATTGGAAGAAGTTATAAAAATATGGCGTTCAGGATAAAACTTACACTATTTTTGAAAGCTATTTATCAGACAGACAACAAATTGTACATATAGAAAACTGTAATAGTAATTTACAGACAGTTACTTTTGGCGTCTCTCATGGAACTGTATTAGGGCCAGTCCTTTTCATTCTCTTCTAAATAAATAACCATTCAAATATAAATACATCCGCCAAAATTTGTAATCTTGTCGACGTTACGACTATTGTATTCCCAGGCAACACACAATAATTGAATAAACATGTAATTTTTGTTTATACCAGTAGTATAATTATGGTTGAATGTCAACTTCTTATGAAGGATAAAATGTCCGCGAGATAAACGTTGAAATATAGTGTACAATTGTAACGGTATATTTTCTATCAGCCTTAAGTACGTGAATTTTGTATGTATACTTATTAAAAAAAACTTAAAGTTCGGTCCTGTAAAACTGTATTTTATTCTTAGCTAAAATTTTGTCGCATAATCACACTTATGGCGAATATCTTAAAGGATTGTTTTCAAACTTCTACAAATTTAATGGACGTGGAGGTAATAAATAATATTTTTAGTACTTTGTTTGTCCCCTCGTACTAATGGTTGCGTTGCTGAAAAAATTAGAAGACTTTGATAAAACATAAAATGTACTCAAGTAATCTCGCTTTATAAAAACATTTTCGTTTGTATTCTGGGAATGCGTTAGTAAGGGATCAATTTCTTCTTTGTTCAAAAGGTAACATCTACACGTGTTCGAAATTCAGCTTGGCTTTTTGCGTATTTGTCTCGAAAATTGCACCATCAGCAAGTCTAGCCAGCACATGTGACGCGGCGGTTCGTTAGGTCGAGAATTATGCGTGAATGTTAGTAGAAACCTCCTTAAACCGGTTAAAGTTTTCGTTTGTTGTGCCTTGGGCCTCGGCAAGGCACAAATATATTCTCCCGTTGATGAGTTTTATGGGAATTTAATAATCTTCCGTTTAAGTTTGTGTTCGTACCGTTCAATTTGTCTATTGTGAAATAACAAATTAATAATACGAAGCGTCGTTTCGTTTTTCGAATTGATCGAAATAAATACAGTTTACAGTACAGTTTAATTACAGTTATTTCGTGATTCTTCATTTACTGAAGAATGTTTTAGTTATCGGACATTTGTTAAATAGAATACAGTGTTAATTCCCATGTTTAAGAAGAGGGAATTTTCTTACCGTTGTATCGTTTGTGCCGAATTATAATAATGTTGGCAGTTGTTTTGAGTAACCTTCACGTAATCTCCAGTATAGTTCCGGTTAGAAGAATGATTAAAAATGTATTATCTAAGGTAGTTATTGCAAGCAATTAAGTTAATGTTTGGTGAACCTCGATAAAAATATGTAGTTCAGAATCCCAGAAGACCTCTCCCGCAACTTTATGCCCAGCAGTTTGTTATTGCAGCTTTTGTTTTAAAGTTTTTAAGGTGCGCGATTATCGAAAGTCGCATCCTGCAGTGTACAATAGGAATTTTGGTTGGACGATAAAATGTGGTTAAGGTATTTAATATTGTTATATTGTATTGTTAGTCTAGTATCATTTGAGATCCCGAAATTTTCATGCATTTTTTTGAACAATAATTTTAAATATGATAGTTTTATACTTTGATATTATAAATAGTTTTATTAGTGTAACTATATTTTTGATGGTTTCATATTCTTGAATTTACAAAATTTTCATTATTGCATAATTATATTTTTGGTGTGTTTTGTATTTTGAACTTGCTTTTTATTGTTGTATAACTATTTTGATTTATATTGTATGTACCAGTTGTTTTGTTTTTAATATACAGATTTCAAATTTAATTGAGTAATTGACATGGTTTGGCTAAACGGACTGCTGATGTTTTTTGTTTTCTTTGGCTAATCAAATTCTCTTATTGTTTGGCTAAGGTTTTAATTAAATTAACTTCAAAATTAATAAGGAGGTTAGTTCCTTAGCTGATAACCTTCACTTTTTCTAAATTTATGTTTTATAAAAAATATCTTTAGCTTTGGTGGCGCCCAAACATATTATTATTTATTCCTGAATCCATTATTAAATCAGAAGCTTTTAGCGTTAACACCTGCAGCCTGAAAACTTAAAATTTGTAAGAAAGAGCTAAATCTCAAGCCGTGGTAATTTTTGAGCATCTCTTGTTTAACATAAGTATGATTTTTATTGTTTATTTAGTCTGGAGAAAAAAGTATGTTTCAATTGTCGCCCAATCTCGGGGCATTTTATTGTTGTTCTCTCGTGCAGAAAAAATGATGTTTCACAATATACAAATAAATAACGTTTATGAAACACGCTAAATAGTTGTTGATGCAATAGGTTTATATTCAGTACCAAATAAACGTATTTTAAGCGTCAATGCAGGTAGGTAGAATGGACGTTTCTTATATTTATTTTGTACACTGTAATTAAGAAAAGATAAAAACAAAATTGCAGAAAAAGAAAAAATATATTTAATAATAAAACGGTTCCATCCTACTTATAATAAAAGTTATACAAAAGTTATAATAAAAAAGTATTCGTTTTTAGGAACAGCTGATCTTGCAGGTAATTGGAGAGCAGCCATGGATGGGATGTAGTATACCTAAAAACATTGAAATAGGTTTTACTGCAGCATAAAAGCAATGAAGGGATATACATATCAAATAATAATCTTCAAAATCTCAATAAAAGATAATAATAATAAAACTTAGTTTTTTTGTATTATTGGTTATTTTTATTGAGAATTTTAGTCTTGAAACGGAAGCAAACATGGTTAGAAGATTTGCAAATAAAATATGATATTCAATATTCCTTTAATAAACATTAATTATTTATTGTATTGTACGTATTTCTTTAGACTTAAAAAGAAGGTATTTTACCCGAAACTTTGACTTTATTATAAAAAAATTATGCAAACTAATCTCCAACTAATTTTTATATATAAATACATAACCTAACTTTAAACTGAATTTGCCGCATCAATTGTTTTTCTCACCTTAAGTTATTACCCATTAATGTTTTTTTATTGAAATTTATAGAATTTGTGAAGGCTGTTAGCAATGCGTATGTTTTTCTCATGCTATGTAACATGAGACCGGAATAATGATTATCGTAATATATGGGATCAAATATACAGAACGAGCACGTCCATTACAGCACACACTGTTGAAGAAACTAGCAAATAATAGCGTGGGTAGCACATAACAAAACATTCGTTATGACAACATAACATAACTATACTAATAATAATACTACTCACCTTATGAATACTCCACTCCACTTCACAAAAGCACAAAACAAATACTACACGGCGTCTAGATATAGTACTACACCGCCATGACACCATCTACAAGTTGTAACGCCGATGACGCGTTCGTGAAATCATCATGTGTTGAAATCATCAAACGCTATTGTTTTAAGCAAACGAAGAAATGCGAATAATACCGAAGACGGCAAGAAACATGATAGAATGTATACGTTTAACTTACGTGTATCGTATACCTCAATGAAAAACATTTAAATAAGTACCACTTTTGGTGACCCTTAGTTGACCACAAATGCAGCATGACACAAAGAAATACTAATCTGGTGTCAGTACATGAAAATCACAAAATCTCAACCGTGCCTGCATCAAAATACCATAACTAAAGTTACCAAAATATGATTGAATACACGTATATTAAAGTATAATGCAGACTCCTGTGTTGCTTGGGTTCCTTATCGTCATGGGAAAATAGAAAATATTTTCTAGCTATTTTCCAGACTAGTAGCTATTTTGCAAAATAGCTAAAGTCTTCAATTTTTTCAGTTATCTTCTCCAGTAAATATTTAAGTATTATTATTGATAGGCACATGAGGTGGAATCTACATACATATACAAAGCAACTTATAAACAAAAATGTAAAAAATTAAAAAATGATTACCTTAGCTGCTGATTAAATAAAAAAATAATATGACTAATTCATTCAGGTGAAAGTAAACAATAAAAAATCTGAAAAAGAATATTAACGAGAAGTCAACTGTACCAAGACTATAACTAACTGGATTATCATGACCACATAAGCATATTCAACATAATAATAATAATATGTCTTTATTGTTGCTATTAAGTAGTACATTTTATACATATAATATAATAATAATAAAAGAAAAAAAACAAACAAATTAGCAACAAAAGGCGCAGTTCAGCTACTCATTAGACTGAGTGCTGCTGTTACACTGAACCTAAAATCAAAATAATAACAGTTTTGCGAGTATTTTTAAATTTAATATAGATACATAGTTAGTAATTGTAGGTAATATATAATAAAGTGTAAATAAAATTGTGCGTAAAAAAATTAAATAATAGAGTTTAAGTTGGCCAATTTCTAGACGGATAGTAATGTCAACGCAGGAGCATTTGCTTAAGATGTTTTTTGAAATTAGAAAGTGGAAGATTTTTTAAGTCAGACTGAAGATTATTATATATTTTAGCTATGCAGTATGAGAAAGACCGTTTAAAGGTCTCAGTAGCATGTTGAGGAGGAGTTCGCAGCCCTTTAAATCTCAAATTAAGATTATGCACGTCAGTCCGATAACGAATTAACTTGTGCAAATATGCTGGAGTTTTTGTTAATATAATCTTATGGTATAAGCAAGCAGCATGCAAATACTGGCGAGTGGTCATATTTAGCCATTTACATTCTGCAAGCTTATGAGAGATGTGCTGGGTTTTACGAATTCCAAAGATTAGTCTTAAGCATGAATTTTGTGCTCGCTGAATTCTAAGTTTATCTGTAGCAAGCAAGCTAGGACCATAAACACAGTCACAATAATCAAAAACTGTCATCACCAAGTTATCACAAAGATATTTCTTCTGCGAAGTGGTTAAGATATGTCTGCTCTGGTATATCTGCCGAAGATTGCAATAAGCTCTTTGAATACATTTGGATATATGAGTTCGAAATCGTAAGTCACTGTCAATTGTTAGTCCTAAGCTTTTTACTGAGTCAGAAAATGTTAATGGAGTATTGTTAATCTTTAATTCTATTTTTAAGTAATTTACTACTAAGTCTCTGTTTTTTACAAAGATTACTACCTTAGTCTTAGAGGGATTGAAATCAAGACAATGTTTTTCTGAAATCACATACAGGTTTTCTAAATCAGAGTTCAATAACTCACAAGCTAAATTTGAATTATTTGCTGGAAAATACATATATAATTGAGTATCATCCACGTAAAAATGATATTTTGAATACTGTATATGATTTACAAAACTTGATATATATAAAGTAACAGTAACAGAAGTAGTAACAGAAGTGGACCCAAAATCGAACCTTGGGGTACACCCTATGTGACTGATAAGGCGTTTGACTCAGTACCATTTAAGATAACTGTTTGTATTCTGTCTGTAAGATAGTTACGTAAAAGTTCTATTGCATGCTCATCCAAACCTATGTAGTGTAAGATTGAACAAAGAATGCTGCGATCAAGCGTATCAAAGGCCTTAGAGTAATCAAGTAATATCAGCGCTGTCACTTCATAAACTCTTTGATTGTTTAAGAAGGTTAGAATACGACGATTTTATTATTAATTATTGAATTTATTTAGAGAAAACAGTAAGGTGTATGGTGCAAAAATGTTCTTCATCCACCAATAAGGTACACTAATACTACTGCAGTTGTACATTTATTTCATTAGATTATTTTAACGGTGATCGATAATTAAACAAAAAGTCTTGATAAAATAAAATGAGTTGATGTGCTTTTGCGTAAGATTGGAAGTAACAAATGTTAGTAAAAACGATCAATTATTATACCATTGCATGACTTTTAGTTTGAATGTTATTTTTTATAATAAACTAAATAGTATCCATGCACACAGTCGTTGCAACTACTGTGTAGCAACCCTTATTGCCTCACATTTGCCATTCTAACGTTAATAAAATAATATTAAATAGTGTGTAATCTGCGGCATGCCTAACTAATAGCAAATAATCTCATTAATATTAAAACATAGCACATAATGAAGAAATAAAGTTATTCTGATACTGCACACCAGTGAACATTTTAAGTGTATCTTAAAATAAAATAAATGTGAAACCTATGAAACTGTTGTAAATAAATGTTCTAATAAACACACGCACCAATGATTGCTTGATTTTTTTTCTCGTGTTTGAAAAATGTTACGGAATAGTGAACCCGTAATTTTAAAAGTAAAAATGTTCATGTTTTGCTTTTTAGTTTTGAAATACAGATGAATGGTAGAAAAAAAGAACTTTTCACGTAACCGTTAGATAACTAAATAGTAGAATTGTCATGTTATATATTAATTATATTTTAAAAGAGAATAAAGCAATTTACCTAATTCTGACTTTTATATTCTGATTATGTAAATTGATGTGAAATTGCAGGATTATTATATACTTAAATCGCGTACTATAAGCGTGCTTTATAATAATGATAGAGATTACATTAATTAAAGTTCAAGTTGATAATAAATTATATATATGTCAATTAGAAAAATAAACACGATATAAATAAATGCTAATCACTATAAAATAAACTTTCCATAAATATTGTGTATGGATCATAAAATTATTAAAATAAAAGAATAAAACTAAAAAGCTGAAATAAATATTATTCCATCATAGTTTTCTACTACAGGAGAGCTATACTATATAATATATACGTTAATTACTCGTATCTTGTTTCACTTTCAATGTCTTCAAAAGTTCGTTATAAGTTGTGCGAAAGTAATGTTGATTAACAATAAGAAAATGATATTTTTTTAACTGCCGGCGGGCTTATAAATTCTTTTGATAGTTCTGCCTATAGATTTTCCTTTTTATCTCATACAAAGTCTGAAACAATCAAAACAAATTCATTCAATAGCAGCTATAAATAAAGTGGGTCAGTTTAGATAAAAACTATCAATTTGTTATTCCATATGAAATTTTTGAAGTGAACTAATTTTAATTTTTGGCACTATGAATTGAATTTTTGAAAATCATTTTTTTCTCAGCTGGAATGTAGGCGGTAGTTAAAAATAATCATTGCCAGGTGTATGAGAAATATATGCACGCTCATAACTACGTTGAGAAATTTTTATGGCTATTCAATAAAACAGAAATAATAAAACTTGTGAGTGCAATATCAAATACTTTGTCAAGTAAGTAGTACAGTGGTTTACAGGGATGATCATATTTAATTTAGTTTAGTTCGAAACTTCAAATGAATTTTTAAATTTGGCTCAATCTTATTCAAAGAAAAAATACACCTTTTAAAAGTTATGGAAGAGAAAACTTTCCGACAAACAACACTAAACAGGATGGGTTTTGCCATAAATGAGAAGAAAAAAAAGAATTTTATGAGATAAATGGGAATTTATTTATACGTATCGCCGAATCAATCATTAAATACAGTTATGTTTTAATGGAAACTTTCAGCGGAAAATTATTGAGAATTAGTTAAAGTGATTTAAAAAGCCCAAACATTTGATTGTTTAAGGTTTCTATACCGGGTGCTGGATTGTCAGAAGCAACATTGGAAATTTCATGTTATTTAGGACACATTTAAATATTGGTTTCCCTAATATCCGTTTGACTATTTTGCTTTTTTTATATTGCCCTTTTAAAAATGTTATATTTCTAATATATTTCTAACAATGTCATAATAACAATTTCAGCATAAAACTGTTGCTTGTAATAGTTTCTGAATAAATCCATTGGTAATAACTAATGTCATGCAAAACTGTCAAACATTTATTGTGAAAAATCTAATTCTTATTGTTTATGGACTAGAGATGCTGTGATGTTTATTCTGAAAATTTCGAAAATCAGAAAATACATTTTTCTAATAGTCTACAGTGAAATTAGGCAAACGGACTTCTACTTTAATATAAAAATCTTAGTGATATTTCTTCCTAAATCTGCAGACATACATAAAATATAAGTAACATACGTTCGCTAATGTTGCGTACGACAATGGAGCCCTCGGAATAATCTTATGTAAAATTGTTATCCGGGATTTCCTGAAAGTCCCAAAACTTAAAAAAAAAACCTCGGGAACAGAAAAATTACCCAAACTAAGAGACTTTAGCTGTAGTTTTCTTCAATCTGACAGTTTTAGTTAGAGTTATCGGTAACGGATTCAGGATTAAGACTTCTGTTAATATAGTTATTTATGATACAAGTGAGTTAAGTAAGATATTATGGATAATATCTTTAAATAACGTATGCCATACAATGTTTTATCCAACACCTTTTTATTGAAGTTCAAATATTGAATTTACAATGTATGGTTTAGTTTGAAATTCTAATAATATTGTGGAACGTAATCTGGTGATTGGTTGCTATCTACGATAGCAGCCAATTACCATTCTACAGTGGATAAAAAGTTTTTCTACCCACAAGTGGGTAAACAAACGAAAAGATAATGAAAACGAATTTGTTGCTTAATCACAACACCATGACAACGTCTAACTAGAAATTAGCCTATTGTTTTTAATTACAAAATGTTTTTAATATAAAATATACAATACAATAAAAAGAAACCGCTGGTAAAGGTGGAAATGAAACTTTGTACGTTGAAACTATATAATTCGCGGCATGCTTTGGGGCTCACAATCTTTTCAGCTCGCCCGTAAAGATTAATTTACAAAGCTTGCCACGTAAATAACTATTATGAAATCTTGCGATGTGATGAACAATAAATACATTTTTGAAAATGAAGTGTTGAAAAAGTGCTACTTCGAACCTGAAATATAATAAAACAATTTTTATAAATTATTAGCTTTGATTAGAGTTTTGGGTAGCAGTCTAAAAGTTTTACCAAAGGTCTTAAGGAGATAAAACTGCGAATTTGATGTCAATCTTCGGTTTCTCTTGTTGCTGGAATTTTATTAATAAAACCCACCAGGAGCTGTACAACTTGTATCAGCCATACAATATTGTGATTTCTTATTATTTCCCCGCTGGTTGAGTTTGACTGACAATTTCTTTTTCTAACACATTTTGAGTTTTCTGGTAACTTTTTCAAAAACTAATTGAGAACTCTAAAACCATTGGACTTCCAAATAGTTCGTCAATTTCAAACAAGTCTTCCACCTAGGTATGTACATTATTTTACCCACAATCATTGAATTTTGTAAGACTAAAGAGGACCAAGCCTTTCGAAAAGTGTCGAATTATTCAATCATACTTAATCATTCGCCAATTATATCTTTTTATAGCATTCTGACAATCCGGTTCTTAAGTCTTTTAGTGTAAATAACTGAGAAAAAGAAGAAAGAAGTTCGAAAACGTAATGATATGTAACTATTAAAAGCATTACTAAGTATTCTTGAAATAGTAAAAGCTTTGAGGTACATCTCAGTGTTTTCTTAATTTATCCCAGTATCGAAAAATGATGTTTGTATGCACAGCGATTCAATAGCCAATGATCGGACTTTGAGGATAAGCTTCTCAGGTCATTAGAAACATAAAACCTTAGTAACTTTTTTTTGATTAAATTAACTTAAAAATTTCGAAAATTCTGCAGGTTTTTACAAACCTACATATAATAGATGCATGCAAACTCTTTAGAAATTGACACCATCAGTACAAAACGTGACATCTGTTGAATGAGCCCAACAAGGATTCAGACATTCCATTTTGGATGTTGTTAAAACATAAATCGTTTTATTAGGAATAGTGTGGTCAAAACAAAATCCGAGGGGTGAACCTGTGAAGTAGAACCTGTGTTCTAGTAGGGAATGCGGACAGAAATGACATCATTCTAATATTGACCCATTTAATTATCATTATAGTAGCTTGATTTGTTATTCGTTAATAAATAGATAGTTAATTAAGTAAAAAACTGTTTAGATAATTTAAGCTATCTATCAATAGGTATTGTTATATTTTATTGAAATTCTAAATACTGCAGTAAAAGGTTCCTAGTAGTTAGTAAAACCTTTATTCTTTTTTATATTTTGATAGAAGGACCCTGATGGATGGTAATTTGTTTACAACGTAACTACTGTAATTCTAATTACGAAAGTGCAAAGAGAAGTTGGAAGAAGGTTTTTCCTTTTTTATGGTTTAAGAAATTCGTATGAATTATAGATAAAAAGGAATAAAGACTAAACTCAAAGATTGAAAGGTGCGCAGCTGTGTTTGTATTCATTGAGATAATAATAACAAAACGGTACGGTTAGGTTAGTATGTATGTAGGTACACAGTAAAAAATGGAGTGTTAAATCTTACACTCAAATAACACCCAGAGTGGTTCCTATTTATCCACACTGACGAGTGTAAATAACATTGGTCTTAAAAGTGGTAAAATATATAACAACTTTAACCTTCAATGCAGGTTAAAGTCATGGACACTGAGTGTAAAAATGACAACCATATTGTTGAGAAAACATTTGTTGAGTGTAAAGTATGCACGTACTGAGTGTTAATTTCCCATTCTTTTAGTGTAAAAATTATTGCTTATAATGGTAAGGAACATTTTTTTAATGGAAAAGGAACTATAGTGGTTACAATCATTTATTGGAGTGTAAATAACTGTTTTGTTCGTGTAATTATATACTTCTATTTTTTGGTTCAGATATTTTTTTTGTAATTTAGGATAAAACAGAATAAGGTAAAAAATAGTGCACACAAATATTAGTTTTATTTTAAAACAAAATGCAAAATATAAATACATTCTATATTTAAATAAACCAATGTAAATACATATTGTGATGATTTTCCTTCATTATTTGAAAATCATGAATTCTTAATTTTGTTACCCAATGTAAAAAAGTTCAAAGTTGACTGTTTGTGTTTATTATTTGAAATTATGAATTGAATTTTTAAAAGGATTTATTGTTAAAACTATTCAAGTTTGAGTTAATTTATTTATTGGATACATGTATATAGTAACAAAATTTGATCAGGAAAACAATTTTGGGTCTACAAGATCTTCACTTCCAGTTAAATCTGAAAAAGAAAATGTATTAGTTACAAAGGTTTATAAAACAGTACAAACATTATTAACAGCAATATAAAAATAGTCTTGACGACCATATATAGTTAGTAGGTACATAATACAATTGCTTTACAGACAATAATCAAATTACTGAAATAATGATCAAGGTCAAGCTATTTTTTGAATAAAATTATAAACTATCAAAATATATGGAAAATAATTGCAAGAAAAACAATATTAAGTTACCAAGGGGTAGTGATGTAAATAAAAGGGGGAGATGAATTTAATAAAATGATAAAAATGGTTGTAAATGGATTTGTCCAGTAAATAAATGTATAATTTATAAAGAAAATAATAAATAAAAGTTTAAGAAGTTATCCTGGGTTAATAGTGAATAGTTTATTGGTCAAAATAATTAAAAAAGAACTACAGGAGAAGAACGTAAAATATTAATTAGTATCCTACATACGGTTGTTGTCAAGAAACCAGCAACAAGTGAAGAAGTAGTTAGCAATAATGTTTCTTGAATAGTAATCAAGAAATGCTATTTAAGAAAGGTAAATAAATAAAAAGAAAATTGAGCTCACCATTTCACTATTGACAGCTATCCAGCCCAGAGAACGGTTTTGGGAGTACCACAGCAGCAGAATCTTGAAGGGCATAACACCAAGCAGCATGCAGCTACAAAAGAAAATAAAGTGAATCACAGAATAAGGTTTGTGGAAATAGAAACAAGTGTATAGTAAAGCATATCTAGTGTTTCTCATAGAAAGAAAAATAAATCCAATTAAAAGAAAATTATGGCATAAAAAGATAAATGGTTAAATTATAAATACAGAATTAATAAATAAAAATATGTACAATATAATAGGTACAATATTTTAAGATTATAGAATACCTTATAGACAAAATGTTATAATTTGTATATTATGTTATTTACATATTATTATTTACAGCCGTACTATAGATAAATTACACGCGTGTAACACAATGTTTATTAATGTTGCACGCGTGTAAATCTTTCTATAAGTACGGCTGATAATATTAAAATAATAAAAAAGTGAATCGTTACTACTAGCAAATCAACATTAGTTTTGAACAATTACCTATGAGCTCCTTTGTATGATTAGGGTAAATGACCCAGCCATCACTATCATGACCACCAGTTTCTGTAATTAAAATTTTATTAAATTTATTATTGACACATTCTAATTTACATTACAAACCTTACCTGTAATTATAGAAACGACATTTAATGTCACTAATCATAATGTCAGTTCTTAAAAATCATACGTGAATTTTATAAACACATGTGCGCCATCGCCGCCATCTTTGTAAGCTGAGTTCGGCCGTCAATACCTACTATACCAATGCGTAGAGCGCGGCAATAATTAAACTATGGAAGTATAATTTCATTACATACATACTTAGGGTTAGGTACTACATAGCAGGAACCAGAAACGGTTTTGCATTTAAATTGTTCCTTGTAAACCAAAAATCTGAAAATAATTTTATCTATTATTTATCCACAATTCACGTAAAAATAATTATTTTTATTTATGCGTAATGATGACTTAAATTACAATGGATCAACATGGCAGCTAAAACTTTTACATAAGAAAAAGCTGAATAGACACAACCAGGAGTGGAAATTATAGTTTTAAAATCTTACTTACTTAATTGCACAAGATCGTTAGAAAGATGCATCCTCTTCTATTTTAGCATATTTACTTTTATTGGCTAGTTGAATATTAAAAATCATTGTTGTCACTTTCAAAGAAAACCAACTACATTCAAACACAAACAGTAAATAAAAGTGCTCACGTCCAATCGTGATTATTCGCGTTGGAGGTGGATGTTCGGTGGATGACACTCGCGAGGGTTAAATCGGTTTTGTTGGATCTTATTAACACCCTTTAATGTTGTTAACATGCTAGAATAGTGAAATACATTTTTTGAAAGATGACTCTTACACTAACGAGAGTATCTTTACTAAATTCAAATGATTTTTGTACACCAAAAACATTATTTTTACCCATTTTTTAAATTAAGATAACACTAATAAGAAACCTGGTGCTGCGTGTTAATTTTAGTTGTTAATTTCATTCACATGAGTGTAGAAATTTACACTCAGATATTGCACCACACCAAATATGTTTTTCACCACCACTGCATTTTTTACTGTGTACTGTATCATTCGTAAGGTGTAAAATCCTTGTAAGGTTAGAATTAGAATTACGACAATTGAAACATGTGTGAACTGTTTAAATACTGTTGAGAAAAAGTTGGAAATGTTTCACTTTGAGATAAAACTTCTTAGATAAAATAAGAAAAATCATATATAAATAAAATATTTCAAAAGTTGTCAAATATAGAAAACGACAGATTTTTTCGTTTAAAAACATTTGATTTTTAATATTATATAAATATTGACCTTAAAATGTTGTTTAAATATATTTTATTGTATATGGTTTTATTATGATGTAATTGATATAATATGAATATATCTCATAAATATTGACCTTTTGTCTAAACTGAAATATATATGGAAGGAAAAACAAAACAATCTTTTTTCTATGGTTTATTATCAGAAGAAAACCTACAAAACTATAAAAAATGAAACTTTGTTCAACATTTTGTTAATATTTTTAATCATGCTAATCTTTATGTTATTTAAATTTTAAATGAAATGTTAATCAAATATATACTTTTAAATATTAATTTTCAAGAATCATAGCAACATTTAATACATATTGTTAATTATGGTGGGGTATCAATTATTATTATATATTTAGCTTTTATTGTGTTAAGAAATAAATTAGATATTGACAAAAGTAACCTTCTTACTTTTTAAGATATAAAATTTGTATTGCTCCGGCTTTGATACTATTTTGATGGATGATACTATTTTCACGGTAGTTCTCTTTGCTATGTTTCTCATAAATTGTGATCTTAAAAAATAAATACATAGACAAAAATAAATAATCCACAAATAATAACACAATGTTTTCTTTATTAAATGTTAAAATTAAGCTCTCTCCAACGAAATCTCTAAAAATCCTGTAATCAAGATAGTATTGTGTGAAATTACATTAATACTTGCTAATTTTATGTTATTCTAATTAACACAATCTACAAGAAAGCCATCTTCATTGATGTAGTTACATTGAACTTTAAACTTTAATATCAATTTTTTTAGGTAAGTTGGTTTACCTTCGTATACACTTTAATTGGAATTTGTTTTATCTACTTCAGATAACATCTCACCAAAATACAAGCCAATATCTTCCTACATTGAAAATACAAATTATTCCCTGTAAACTAAAAATTGAGTAAATATTCTTTATCTTAATAAACCATTTCATTTCACATTTAAAATACA
Source organism: Agrypnus murinus (assembly GCA_929113105.1). Lineage (NCBI taxonomy): Eukaryota > Metazoa > Arthropoda > Insecta > Coleoptera > Elateridae > Agrypnus > Agrypnus murinus. The sequence goes on along the minus strand of OV816028.1, from coordinate 26,079,850 downwards.
TTTAACAAACATTTATTAAATATAGTATGCCACTAGGGGGAGGAATAATATTTTTGAAAAATGTTGAACAACTTAGAAATTGAGTAAAATTCTGCAAATAAATAAAATATTTTACATATTGACCAAAACGCGCTTTAAAAGAAGAAAAATTATCACACAAAAAGTAAAATTGCTTTAATATTAGTAAAACGTCTATAACTATATTGTTAAAAAATACCCACAAATGCAGTAAACTTTCATTTCAGAAAAATCAAATATTCCACATTTTGGTCAAAAATATTTTAATAAAATAAAAAAAAATTCAATTTGCCTTTGGTTAAAGTCGATGTACAGGTGTGTAAAAGCAGAGTACAATGCATGAGTGCATACGATAATTTAGGTCAGTTTTAATTACAGAAGATCGTTGGATAAACTATAAGTATTTGAACATTCACCTAAGCTTCCAACATAACATGAATAATTGGCCTTGGTATACTGTTTTTATATTATTAACACTATGAGTTTATTAATGCAAAAAAATAGTTTTAAAAATTAACAAATTGATGTGGCATCTTTTACATATTTAGTTGTTGAACAACTTCCCGTCCAGTTGGGAAGTCATAAATCACTTTTCGATCGATTGGAAAGTTAATAATAATTTATTTCACAACTTTTTAAAGTTAATAATGGACTTATTACTAACGAAAAGTGAATAAATACAAAAATAGCATTATGGTTAAAACATTTCTTTATATTTGCGTCTATATAGCATTGTCATTCTTAACAAAGAGAACAAAACATCTTGTACAGTTACACTTTCATTATACTACGCATGCAACTAACTTTTTATGTTAATTTTGAGAAATTTAAATATATTACGATAAGTATGTTAAAAAACAGCAAATTTAGCACGAACACTCCGTTAACTTTTTTATTTTATAATAGAAATATCGCCTGAAGATGATTGTAAATATATCACTGCGTCGAAACATATATAATTATATGCAGTGGTATAATTTTAATAATTACTGTTTTGAAGAAATGCAACTAAGAATTATCTCATTTAACTACACTACCACGTGGGACATGTTTAACTATACCACCATGGTAACCATTTTATGTTGCTTTAGTTCTTTTTAAACGTAGTTGGTTTACTTTAAGAAAATAAAACACTCGTACTAAAGAAATAGTACTTAAATAAGACGAATATCTTTTATCCTAGAAACAATTTCATAAATTAAGTAATGAAAACTGTAGAAAACTGAAAGTTCTGCTCAGTTTGGGACATGGATAAATTTTTTTGAATATCTAAAATGTTCACCCAACATTCTTTGAATTTAATAATGCAGTTAATTTTACGGTTGATTTATGAAACTATAAAACTGTAATACACACTATGCAAATTGATTTTATGAAAAACAATAATTGCACGTTATCTGGCTTTTAATGAACGTTAGTCCTTTATAATAAAGCTTTCATCTATGTACGTATATATTTTATTTACGCCACCTGCGAAATTTTGTTGCTTACTGTTTAATAACAGAACATGACAAGATATTTTTCTTATAGACAAGCTGTTGCAAAAGCATTAAATTAATATTATACTACATGGTTAATAGAGGTTGTATGATCTGATTACTTTGTGTTGTTGAAGTAACTAGGATTGGTCTGACGTCAATTCACTCGGAAAGAAAAATGTTTGGAAGGGAGGTATAGTGCGGCATCTAATGCGATATTACCGTTTAGAACTGTTAAGTGTCGTTTATAGCTATGTTTGATAGTTACTTCGGCAAACACGAGTTAATGTATCAAGTTGAGTAATAAAGTAAAAAGAACAACTTGTCGGAGCGATACAATAATAACCATAGTGAAGAGTTGTGTGAAACTGACAGCTTTCTTATTATCGTTATAATCCTTTGAAGATCAGCTTCTGTTCCGCAAGCTCAATTACAATTGTTATCTATTATTGTTAAAGTGATTATTTATTGTTAAACAGGTAATAATAGTATTATTATAAATATTTATACAATTGATTTTATAGAATGTAATATGTAGAATAGTATGTCCTGGTGACTTCAACGATAGAGTCAGCTGGTAACCTGAAAGATTTTTACATTTTGAGATTAATTTTGGAAATTATATAGATTTAATACAAGTAATTTTTTATAATTGCACCTATGTAAATAGGTAACAGCCTTATTTAATTTAATTATGATCTAACAAGTTTAATTATAACATAAAATTAAAATAGTTAATTGAAATAAGAAAAATTTTTCGTAATGAAATCAGATTTTCTTTTTAATGAATTTCTTGTACGTGAATTAACCGAAGCGGAAATCTAGAATAAATCTTTATTTTTAAAGTTTTCTTAAAAAGAAACTAACTCTTTCTAAAAATTTAGTGTGTTCAGGACCGTAAATAATTTTTTTTGCTTTCGTAAATCGACGGTATCATTGTATTTTTTTGTGAAAACCACTTTGATTTTAATTTGTGTTGCGGTTTCATTAAAAGGTTGAAAATACAAGTTTGCATTATAAATTATTAAACTATCCTAATATATATATGGTCGTAAAGAGAAAAACTAACCTTAATCAATTGGAGGCTAATTTGTAATATAATTACCTTATTTAATTTAGCTTTGCAATAATTATTGAAATACAATAATTGCAATGTATATATGCATAGGAGAAGTAATGATGTGTTTGATGACATGGTCCTAAATATTAGGTATTATGAAGTACAAACAAGCTAACAAAAAAAGATAACATGCTAACTAAACATAAAATACTACTTTTATTTGAAAATTTATTAATTCTTATTCTTAATTTTAATTATAAAAACTAACCGCCAGATAAGGATCTACGTAATCATCTAGGAAGTTTTTAAATTCGTTTATAAAAAACTGTTTTTTCTACACTAATTGCATTTAAATTAAAAATAATTTAAGAAGGCACAGTTTCATTAAATTAACATGAAAGAATTTAACTGGTATTTTGGAAAGGTAGGAAAGGTTAGCTAGCAAGGAATTGATGAATATTAATTATTATTATTATAATTATTACTATTAATATTATTCATTGATACATTTGAATTTACAGAAACACACTAAATACTTTTTTCTGTCTGTCATTCTAGCGCCAATACTTATTACCAAATAGTACCTTATTAACACTTCGACCTAGATCTTTACTAGAAGATTAATTTAAAAAAGTGGGTTTTTCAAAGTTTGGGCTAAATATTAGGTTATGGTCACAATTAACGTCAAAAGCTAAGAAACTGCTTAAAAGATCATTTTAAAATTCATATTATACTATGTCCCAAAAGGTTTTGCACATACATGTATAATTCTAATTAAAAGTTAATAACTTATAAAAAAAATGTTAATATATAAACTATAAATAATAATGTTTATAAATATCTATAAATCGATTTTAAAGTAAACTCTGGAATTATATATAGCAACAGTTTTTCAACGGTGGGTGTTGCTATGGACTTTTTTACTACTTGTCAAACATAGTTTTTGAAACTATTCGAATTAAGTTCTGGTACAGTTATCTTCTTTTTTAAGTATAGCTTTAACAAAGACACTATAGGACTCTAAGATCATGAGTATTTGGAGGATATACCTTTTATCGGGAAATTCACTAGTGTGTTTTTCGTACCAATCATACTAGCCACCTTAAAAGTAATGTGAGCGGCAAGGTCTTGACACAAGAAATTAATATTGTATCTCTTAATAATAGTAAAACGCGCGATTAATGTCATAATCCAACCTTCACATAAAACTTATTTACTTCTCTTTACACATGGACCGATTGCTTGTCATATATACGAACGTTTGGACCAAATTTTTCAATTGAAATACATTTTTCGTTATCAACAAAATCGTTTTTACCGATAGCACTAAAAATTGCAAGCCAGCAAGAGGGGAAAATCATAGTTAAACCTGAATTCATCGCCCATCATTATGCAGTAATCTTTTTTTTTGCAGAAACAAGTTGTATAACTTTCTAGAACTCCTATATAGTACCTGTGCTCTGTTGTTACTTAAGGCTAACGACTTTTCGTCGTTGCAATTAAAAAATCGTGCCCAAAAATTGTGAAATAGGTTAACTTGCGATTAACCAATCGCGACTTGGTGAGTTTCAAAATGTATTTCACAGAAACGTGTTGCAGTTCTATTGCCCTTAAAAGCAAGAATAAATCATAAAAATCAATGCTGAGTACGTTTCATCAATACGCTTTCAATTTCCCAAAGTGGAATGCACTCACCTAATAATTAAGCCCTAAAAACCAGATACCATGAAATTATTTTGGTATAAAAAATATTTTTCCATGCCATCGAGAATACAACAAAATGTTGGACTTTCGTTAACAGGAGGACCTACGGCAAAAATCGAATTTTTCATAAATTCCAATAATCATAAGAAGTAATTACGAAACGAGTAGTGTGTCATATAATACGTCAATATGGCTATAGAAAGGATATTAAAACGGATAAATTATTAAAAATAATACCACAAAGAATACCATACAATGTAACACTGCTTTCAGGTGTTCTAGGTGATAATTTCTAAGGCTTACTAATTTTAGATAGGAAACACGAATAATTAAAAAGATAGAGGGCGCCACCTAAATTGTTTTGATGTTATTCTTAATATTTAAACGAGAATCTACAAATCGGGAAAAGATTGTCTTTGGTTTACGTTGAATATTCATAATTGTCAATCTTGTATATTTGAGATCTATTCCGTGGATTGAACATCAACAATTTGTTGTGCTAAATTACAGCATAGAGTACTGATTTTGAATTCTGTATACTAAATTAAGTTCAAGAAAATCGTTTACACTGTAACGGTAACAAAAGGACCAGCAACACGAAAGCCCCACGATCAGGCGTCAATTGTAACAACTTTTTAATTACACTGAAAATACTGAATATTTACGCAAACTGCTTACTTCACACTAAGAACTATACTTACTTAAGCTTAAGATCTCTTAATGACAAATTATTTCTCAGGCGTAGGTACTAATCTCTATAGTTTATAGATTGGCGCCATTTATTCGAAGTCATTACAATTGTGATCTGGACCCCGAATAAAAAATGATCCAGATTATATTGATTAAAATTAATAAAAAAACTGAACACCATTAGTTAAATTGACGTTAAAGCAGGCCAGATAATTGAATTACTTCAATTAATCATCGTTCCAATATTATCCAATAAGAGTTAATTTAAATACTCATTTATTCGTAGATAAAATAACCTTTTGTCTTAAATGACAATAATAACAACAATCGTAACAGTGTTCTAATAAGGATACTTATTGAAAAGTAAATGGTTGCATAAATAACAACAAGTCTTCACAGGAATAGTACAAGTAAAGTTTTAACACCGAACTTACTTATATGTATTATACAATTTATCCGTTAGTCCTTCATAAATTGGTAGAGGTTTACAATCATTTTAATTTCACAATAATACCCTTAAATTTACTTAACATTATGTACAAAGTAGTAAGTACCTCATATATTATAGATGTATAAATTTGAACTATTGTTTTCGATGCTGAAGTTATAAATATTGTTAATTAACTAACGTTTATGGTAATTATATGTATTTAGATTGCAATATTCTTTCATTAATAAAGAATTAGCCATATAATTATAACCATTAAAAAGACGAAAAAAATGACCACAAAACAAACTCAAATCTCAATTGAATGCACTTAACGGACCACAACAAAATCTCTTGTAACAGCCTTCTGCATGTGTCCGACTAGGAGTACTGATTTTAACCTTAGCGTGCGTTCTGCTCGGTAAATTGTTTCAGACTTCTCAAAAATTTAACTTTTCCTCTGGTAAATAATATTTTTAAGAGAGAGAAAATAGACAGCCAGCCTATAAAAGACAGCACTGGCACATTTTGGCCCAATCGGAGATTTTGTTCTAGAATGTTCCACCGGGGTTTACAGGGTCAAAAAACTTGCTTTGTAGCATGACACCAGATATTTACAGAATATTGCGGGCTATTCTCTTGTATATATTTTTCGAAGATTCTATTCATCCGAAATGAAAATAGGCACGTAGAAGACACATAAATTTGGTTTTAACTGCATTTTTAGACATCATTTCGTCAAGAAATCATTTTATCTCGTATTTTCCCTACAAAAACAATTCATCGGCGTGAGAACGCTTTGGGATGACCTTTGATATTAAAGAAAACATCATTTGATTTAAAATATGTCTGCAATTTTTAAACCAATGTAAATATACTTAATTGTACAGAACCGTCTTAAGATTATTGACTATAAATGCGTTTTAAAAGTGCATTAAAATTAAATCTAGAATTTTAACACGTTACAACACACTATAAACATACTCATATTCACTAATATTTAAAAAACTATATGTATTATTAGCTTCTACATTATAACTTACTTTGGGATCTCATTTTAAGTGCATTAAATTTCTTATTTAATACAGATAAATATATTTTGATTGTTGACCAAGAATGAAACCATAATTAATATTGTTCAAATACCATGTAAACAAGATATTGTATCAATGATTCATTTTGGTTTTAGTATCTTAGAAATCCTTTATTTCTTTATTTCACCTCATCACCCACAAAAAAACTTAAATTTACTATAAACACACAAACTCACAAACACCAGTTAAAGTTGCAGGAACATAGAACTAATAGTTGGCAGCACACATAACATGATTTTTTAAATCATCTTTAGTTACCAAGCGATATTTTGTTTAACACAAATACCTTCAAAATGACTTGCTGGTAATAAACAGTACCATGCAGTTCATGAATTAAAGCATGCTCATAACCATACGACTTGGAATAATTTAGGACATGAACTTTTAGAAGATCTCATTCGGAGCATGAGAAACCGACTTTTTGAAGTATTCATTGAAATGAGAGTACTAGCCATTATTAAATTTATTTATTATTTATTTTTCATATGTCGATGAGTGAAAAAATTAAAATCCATTTGTGGTGCTATAGTTATGCACATACGAAAAACATTTTCCCAAATAAAAGTGTTAAACCATAAACCTCAGCAAACGGTAAATTTGCACAATTTTGCTTTGCTTAATTACAAAAACTGGCGTGGACTAACCCCTGCACTAGGTTAGACCAGTCTATCTTCTCCGCACTTCGGTAGAGTAAACTCTAAATTCGTTTTTTTTGTTTTTACAGGGGGTTGTATAAATTTAATCAATCAAACTTAAGTATGACTACCTGATTTGCCAATTATAAAATTGGACGAAGTTTTCTCTGTTATTTCATTAAAAGGCACTCGTAACCAATAAACATAACATCTAAAGTAATATAACTGTCTGACCAAATAAGAATAACGGGGTTCTCTGTTCTTTTGAAACTAAAATAAAAACTTGATGGAGTATACGAGATTTCTTATCCAAAACAGAATTATAAAACAGATTATAACATATTAAGCGAGATTCTAAAGAATACAGCAAGGTATCAGCCTGCGGGAAATAAATTTTATTCGTGCAAGTGTTGACTTGGTTTCAACAAGATACAACAAAATTTACATTAGATACAACTGTCTGCATTTTTAGATATTTGTTAAATACAACTGCCTTTTATCTTTAGGTATGACAGTCCAGACAATGCTTAAATGGATTATTACTGTAATATTATAGATTCATAATTTTATCTTCGATAAATATATTTTGCCCTTATTTAAATGTCCCATTGTAGGCATCTGGACAATACAGATGTATGATTTATTGGTGTTGAGCGTGACAGGCTCACACTAGAGGCTACAAAAATTGATGTATAAGTGTTATAACGTAACAGTTTAGATATAATAAGATATAAAGTGGAGTATCAGGACAGAAAATGCAAACCTCATGTTGTAAACGAGTTCATTTCTGGGCGATTATTTAAGCCGCCTTACTTCATGTAAAATAATATTCATATTGTATAAAATATTTCAAATTATTATCTCTCACTCTAATTATTTCTCACGCTTAGCAGTGAAACTAATACAACTTTGTACTCAAATTTCTCAGATTTATTATTTGCTTGTAAAAATGAATAATAACAAAAATGTTCTTTCGGCTTGTTTATGATCTATTAGAAATCGAATGAATGCATTTCGTCCTCATTTATCTTCGCAATAAAAATTTAATATCCTGAGAAAAAAGAGCATCGCATGGTTGAGAACAAACATATTTTATTTTTGATACGCCAATTTAGATAAAAATATTAAATTGAAAGGGAGGAATTTGCACATTTTGCTATTTATTATATTTAAGTGACATAAACAAGACGTTCCAGAATTTTTGATAATTCTCGGATATGTTTTCTACTTTCTGAAACTCAGAGGTTGGTAGTTTCAGTTTGATCGGCACTGGATACAAAACGTCAGACCGCTATGAGCAGTGTTAACAGATCTATTGCTAAAGGTATTTCTACCCATTCTAGCTTTCATCTACATTCTCCAGTTTTAAGTTTGTAATTTACCGCTTTTCAAATGTTTCGTGAAAAGATATATAGATAAAAATAAATTTTTGTTCTCTTAAATATTTCATTGAATCTGAAAACTAATCTCAGTTGGTTAATATGATCCTCTTGGCAATGGATGTATCCTTTGATACATGTGTCGAATCAATTTGAAGGTAGATAATAACTGCGAAACCATTTATTAATGGTTTTGCGTTTTTAATCTTTGAAGCCCGTTTTTGAATAGATTCTTTATTTTTCTAATTTAGAAATTTAACCTAGCTAGTATTAGACTGTTAGTACTAACTTAATTAATACTTGTACTGTGATCCTACGTTGTAGAATCTTGGTAAAAACCATGTTTTCTGTGACGATGTGTTCGCTTTAATTATTATTACATATTGCGATAATAAAGAGGAACTAAAATTATTTATAATAGACATAAACTCTGATAAAAGGTATTCATGAAACAACTTACAAAACAACAAGCAATTTCACGGGTAATTACATTTTAACTTATCGCACATTTACAGGTCTTTCAATTTATATAATAATTCTAGGATAAGTGATTTGTATAATTTATTTGTTTTCTTTGGCAAAGCAGATTCAGCAAATCGTGAACAAGATATCCAGTGTACAAAATCATCAAGTTTAAACTATACGTTCCTGGTATTACAAGACAAATTTGAATTCTACTTTATATTGAATTAACATTATTGTACATAACAATAAATTTGCCCAAGCCTTCCAAAAATGTAATATTAAATTTATACTAAATACGTAAAGTGAGATATCAAGAAATTGCAAGCAGGGTATAAAAAGGTAGCTGCAGTATACCTATACTAAAAGTTACTTACGAAGAAGCTAATAATTCTAGATTGTGCGTAAATGTTAATTATTATTGATTGCAATAAACTGCCAAATCACGTCCACATTATTCAATTGTTAGAAAATACACCTATAAATATAACATTACATATACAGAACCTACTCTATTAAACAAAAGAAAACTAAATAAATCACTTTTATATGATTAAGAGGAAAGCTAATAAGAACCTTTGGCAACTTATACGGTAACTATTAACTATTAAGTTAATTTCACTTATTTGCGTATGTATAAAAGTACGACATATACATTGTATTTATTCACATAATTCTTCGTGAACTAGTAGCAGCCGATTTAATTACAATAAAAGAAAAAATAATGCATAAATCTGTTTCAAAGCAACTGAATAAGAGCATAATTGGATTTAAACTGTAATTACGGTTAAGTGTTTGAATTATTAACAATTAATAATTCAAATTATTATGTATTTTATTTACAATAATTATGATCTATTTTCATTTATTTACTTATTAATATAATAATTAATAACAGAATAACAGGTTTTAATCTACTTAAAATTTGAACCATTCATCCCATAATAGTTATTTATGTATTAAGGGCATAAAGAAGCTTTTATGGCCAGAAGCGTTATTTCTAGCCCGAGGCGTCAGCCGAGGGCTAGGAAAAGGCTGTAGGGCCATAAAAGCAAGTTATGCCCGAAATGCATACACTATTTTATGCACAGATTGTTTTTATCTCAAATCTATTATTGTGTAAAAAATATAATTAAATGAGTACGTAGGTTACATCAAGCCGCTGTACGTATACTTATGTGCATATATACGAAGTACGTTACTATAGTTACTATCTAAAATACTTAATTTCAGCTTATTTTCATTGGTGATAAGTTTACAAATTATATTAAGAACCAATCAAGTTCTACAAATACAGCTCTGACATTTAATTGACGTTTCATTATTGCCCGTCGGATCATAAAGAGGCCCTTGGGGCATAAAGAGACAGTTATGTTTAGATAGATCTATCAATAATTGTCTAATTATAATGCATCTGTGCATAAAATATTTTATGTCTATTATTAATAGTTCAATTCCATTCATAATTGAAGTCCAGAATCATTTCATTTGGTCCAATCTACTTAATTTATACTATTATTAAAAGCTGCATGGTTGTATTGGTATTCTATTCAGAAAACAGTGAAATGTATTGTAATGATGAAAATCGAATCGACATATTATAATAGGTACGCCATTTTGTGCACCAACTGCCTATTACATCCAACCTTTTGTAAATACAACTTTCAAATTTACCTACATTATATATATCGAGTGTTTCTTTAAATTTTTCTTTTCTTTTTTCTTTTTTGGGTAGTTGATTGTGAACGGATCTTGATCGTATTAATAAATGTCATTGTCAAAACGTTCAAATTACTCACGTGTTTAAATAATTCACAATCGACTATTCACAGCCTACGTTGACGTCAAATTTTAAAAAACACTCGATACCTAGTATATAGGCTATTCAACTACATCTGGTTTTAGCCTCATACTATTAGGATGTTACAGTCCACAATCTGAGATGGATTAGGTCTCTAAGTCTTGGTTTTATAACTTTTCATGTGCTTTGGCTTTCTCTACTATTTTCTTCTATTTTTCTTCTGTCTGTATATACTTGCTTCCAGTTCTTCACTTCTATATTCTGTATAACACTATCCCGTCTTCCGCACCTGGGTCTTCCTCTGTAACATTTACCTTCTGGTTTTCATTCTGTGAGAATTCTTGTTGTTCTTGTTTGGTCACTTCTTATTACATGTCAAAACCATTTTAACCGCTGCGACTTTATTTAACGCACAATGTCTTCACCCTTTATTCCGGCGGACACTTCAAAATTCATTCGTCCTCTGTACTGATTGTTGCTTACTTTTACAGGTCCCAGAATTGCTCTTAAAATTCGTCTCTCAAATCTTCTCAGTTCTTCTTCCTCAGCTTTTGTTAGTGCCCATATTTCCATTGCATAAGTAACTACAGGTCGGACTAATGTTTTATATATTCTTATTCTTGTTTTTTATGCATGTGTTTGGAATTCAGTACTGATTTGTTTATGCCATACACCTTGCTACCTGTCAGTATTCTGTCTTTTAACCTCTGGGATTCACCTTCTAACTTTCCCACTAAGTTGCCAAGATAATTAAAAGTATCTATTTCTTCAAATGTATACTCTCTATGTTTGTTCACTTTTTTTATTATACCTTAACTATTTAGTTTTCTTTTCATTAATTTGCAGACCATATTTTTTGTATTCATTATCTATAATTTTTAATTTCTGCTCTACTTCGTGCCTGGTTCTACAAACTATTGTTAGCTTAGATCATCAGCGTATGCGATTAGTTCCTTTGTGGTTGATTGTACTCTTTATTTTTGTCTTCCTTATTATGCTCTCTAATACTAAGTTAAAGAGTAGAGCTGATAGGATGTGCTTTACCCCTGTATTCACTCTGGTCTTGTTTGACATAGCATTATTTACTTGCACTACTGCTTCAGTTTCCTTGAGGGTCATGCTGATTAATCTGTTTCTTTGGAATTCCTAGTAGATCTAACTCCTGTATCATTTTATCCCTATCAATGGAGTCAAAGGCACTCTTGAAGTCTACAAAAATCACATGTAACTTAATATTATATGCATAGGTTTTTTCAAAGATTTGTTGCAAGATGTGTATTGCATCTGTAGTACTTCTACCTGGTCTGAAGCCGTGCTGGTAATCACCTATTATTTCTTCTGAAACTGGTTGTAGCCTTTTTTTGATTCGGTGGGCCAATATTTTATATGTCGTGTTCAGCAGTATGATTCCCCTGTAGTATTCACAATTCTCTTTATCACCTTTTTTGTGAAGAGGTATTATTATTCCCATTCTCCATTCTTTTGGTTTTTTCTTCACTCCATACTGTAGCGATTAGTTTATGTATGTCTTGGTGTAATGTAGGGCCACCATATTTTAAAAGTTCTGTTGGTATTCCATCATAGCCTGAAGCTTTTAATTTTTTACATTCCTAATTGTTGCCTGTACTTCTTCTATGGATGGTACTTGGGTTTCATAGTCTTCTTGTTCAGGGTTTGCATTCTCTGGCTGTCTGTTGGTTTGGTGTTATTGTTTCTTTTCTCTTCATTGTTGAGTAAATTATAAAAATACTCTGCCCATATTTTTTTTTATTTCAGACTCTTGATGTACCAATCTACTTTCTCTATTTTTGATGTCTCTTGTTTTCAGTACAGGCCTGTCACTGTGTTCTTTTAATTTTTTGGTAAAAACTTCTAAGCCTGTTTAACCTGCAATCGTTATCAATAAAAGTTGCAAATTTAATTTTTGCACAACCCAGTGTACTTTCTTTTGATTACTAACGAATTATCAGAAATTAATATACAGGATAATAACTATGCAATTACGTCTCCAGCTTTATTTGTTAATTACCATTAAAATTTCTGTAATACTATGCAAAACATTGAGTAGAATATCCTTCGAATTGTATATTTAGAGAACAAAAAATAATTTAATATACAATATATTCAAAAAAATTGACCGTTCAAGATTTGTCTTATAAGTTATGAGATTTGTGAAAAATCATTACTCATTTATTATATTCTACTTTTATTTTTAAATTATAATGAATTCCATGGTAAATGATAACGAATATTCCATGAGAAATAAAATGTTAGACATCGTCTTTTGATGTTGATACAGATACCTGCTGTATCCGATGTTGATATTAAATTGGTTTTAATTGTAATAAGATACGAGTATATGAAATTAAAGAGCCAAATATGAATTTAATTTATTATTCATTCATGCAAATAAACCTTACCTGTCAATAAATTGTTTTATATTGGAAATAGTTCTTTTAGAATAATTAGATGATCATTCAAAACTTTCGGTCTAAAAACTGCTTTTGTGGTTTTAAAATTTTGGTATTGGTGGTGGTGGGAAACTATACATAGTTTGAAATAAGGCTTGTAATATTACCGAACATCAACGGAACGCTGATGAAAGTTTCTGTTTTAACTGCTGAGGGTCTAAAAACTTGCCTTCTGCACGATACAAAAGGTATTATTACAACAACGTTATTATAACATAAAAATTAATTTCTATATTTCTGTATCTTCAGTTTGAATTTTTTTAAGAAGTAAAAGTTTTATTTTCATTACAGTTCCGTAGCAAAAACAAGGAAAATCGAAATCGAATCATTCATTCAAAACTTGTAGGCTTACAACGCCTAAAATGACTAATTAGTTATAAATTTTCAACTTAACCCGTTGATCTAATTTTGCAAGAGAAATTCTTAACGCTTGTAGTTACCTGTGGGCAGGGCATAGTTGTGCCCCATTGTTTTTGCTTAGAACAGATTAATATTAATTAAATTATAAGAATAGTTGCGCCTTCTAAGGTGTAACTCTCAAAAAGAGGCATGGTGTGACGATTCGTATAAAAGGAAAATGCAATATATGGAGTATGTATGTATGAATGTTTGGTTGCCTTCTTACTTATAGCTCATCACCTTATAGTGATAACCTTATAGTAAGTAAGCAATAATTGATAGGTGTTTGGTTTATTTATTTTTTGCTAGAACTTTCGGGTGTTCCTTTTTCGTCCGAAGCCACGAATTGAGATACGCTCAATTAGCGCTCAATTGTTGATGCAATGCTGTTAGTACTCACTAATGGGAGCGAAGTTCCTATCTATCCTTTGCTAGGAGGAGATGCACTTCGTCCAACTTTGAACTTTGTTGGGGACCACTGCCAGATCGAATCCAACTTCAAATGTGGCGGGACTTGGTTTTATGGTTTTGCTACCCCGATCTCCCAGTTTCTAGGCCTGGTGTGCCCCTGACAGCGCTTTATTTATAAGTCTACACGTTCTAGACTCCCGGTATGTACCCGTTAGGGTGTAGTTGTTTTGAGCGTGAGAGGCTGTTGTTTTCGCCGTTTGATGTTTTCGCTTCAACACCCCTTAAGCGTAATGGTTCTAGAGTATTATCAGGTCACAGGACTCAGACTGCAATCAAGTCATAGGGTGATTCGAATAGCTTCCGCTTCCATTGCAGTTTTCCATTGGCCAGAATCTATCATTTCCAACCGGGATATTAATTATAAATTGAATTTTTTATTAAAATGTTAATCAATAAAAGTTGATTATTTTTTAAATACAAAGATTAACATATTTAAAACGTTATTTAAATAATGCAAAATCAAAAATTCCAGATATACTTTTGCTTTTATTTTATCATGCATGAATGCTTACCGTGGCCCATCTGCGTTAAGTTTTATGGCCACACACTTCGTGAGGTCAATGAATAGAGTTATGCTTAATTAGCGCGTCACTTACTTTTGTAAGATCAGTCAGTTCACAATGGTAGGAGCGAGGTTACCTGTCCACCCTCTACTAACTCTACAGGCTACTGCCGTAAGTTTCATTGTGTCCACCTGCCAAGGCCCGTCTCCGAAGGAGTCCCATCACTCTTAGTCTGGCATGCGGACTTGCACTGCCCGGACGAGTCCAACCTCCAATGTGGCTGGGACTTGGATCCTAGCTCGGCTAGGATATCATAGGTCTTAGCCACTCCGTCCTACCATAATTAGGCTTACTAAGCCCCGACAGAGCCACGTCCGACTCTACTTGAGACCCAGCCTATATCAACTAAGAGATGATGTCTTAGGAATCAGAGGCTAACAGTCGTATTCGCATCAACTCCCCTTATAAGATGATCCCCAGGGTAGTCTTCCTGGGATCAGTCATACTTGTGATTCTTGAATAAACTCAAGCCACCGATCCATAAATAATAGAGCTGCCTCCACTGAAACGGTCTATACAAAAATGGCGATCATTTTACTACATTTCTGAATTTGTTTTATTTGATTTGAGACAGATATGTATGACCACTCAATAAACCAGAAATAATAAAAAATGTGGATGCAATATTAGGTTAACTTTTTCTATGAAATAGGAAGGTGGTTTACATCTTTACAAAGGATTAATCTATTTACAACTTTTTTATTTCTCAATCTTAAACGAATTTTTAATTGTAAAATATTACTTGCTTGGCTGAATCCTCCTACTCAGGAAACATGTTCTGTTAAAGCTGCGAAACTTGACAGAAAAAAAGAAATAATTTTATTTATGTCCTATTGAGCATTTCATTAAGTGTACAATTATTTTCCAATGGAAACTTTTGTGATGATGAAAGTGATTAGACGATTAGCGAAAACGAGTTTAAAACGAATATTTCCGGAACTTAAAAGAAGTCTCGAGTCCCGGAAATAGAAAAATTGTCGAGACTCAGAAACATTAGTTGAAACGTTCCATTTGAAAAAAAAAATAACTACCTTAAATAAATGAATCGAAGACAATACCTAAACCAAGGTAATAACATTTTTATTTACTTATTAAAAAGTAATTAATGAACAACGTTTGTTTAAAAACGGATCTCCATAGGCAATTATCGGTACAATGGCCAAACATGTTTAAGTGAAGTTGTATGTACAGTATGTACTTGGATGTCATGTGAAGGTTAAGTATGAGATACGATATCCTTCCTTCCTTTTTATTTGCGTAATTTATTTTAGAATTTTCTACTTTTCTAGCTTAAATAGAATAATTCCTTCTTCATGAAAGTTTCGTGCCAGTTTTCATTACGTAAAAAGGTCTATGTAGTTCTTTAACTTAAACGTGCTTTATGGTTACATGGGGAACAAATTTTAAAATTTTTAAAACTGGTGGTCGGTTAATTTTTATGTAGTAAGTAACTGATTAAATTTAGGAAGTATACCTTTATTTCAAAGGAGAAAGATGGGTAACATGAAATTTACTAATTTTGAATTTCAAACATATTATTAAAGCTACAACGAATCAACGAATGTAAGGACCTTGTAACTTTCAAAGAAGATAAATATCTACTTATGACTAATAAAGTTTCATATGCGTTATCGGAGATTTTTAAAAAATAGGAATGGCCAATTTCTTAGACATATTCTTTTATCTGATGTTAACCTGTAGTTAAGATAAGATATTATAAATAAATTGTTCGATTGTTTTAATAGACAGTTTCTTTCGAGTTCTTTTCTGACATTTGATTAAATACTTCTTAACATATATGAACCTTTTATTAAGCAAAGCGAATTGAAAATTTGAAATAACATACGAAAGCAAAAGTAGGAAGGGTTCCTACGATTTCATAAATTTGTAGTGCGGTATTAAGAACAATTTTATTTTAATGTTAACTTATTTTGCGCAAGAGTTTCAGTATTTGTTTTGATGATGTTAATAGTGTCATTTAGAATTGGAACTTGTTTTTGTAAGATAGTCTTTTGAGTGTCAGTAAACTGAAATAGTCAGTTTTTGTATAAAGTCTTTAGATCGTCTACCATCTTCAGCATCAAGGCAATAAATTTAATGACATAACCTACCCTGTCGAATAACGATCTGTTTGGTTTTGGTGCACATGCGATTCAGAAAATAAGTAATTGATTAACTAGTTGATCGGCTCTGTCCAAATACTGTTGTATTCGCAGCAATTGTTTGCTATAACCAATGGTAATGTTTTTTAGGAGTTATGAAAAATCGATGATCAAGTAAATATTCACAATTCATATCACAAAATTACATTTCTTAGCAGTGGCGGATTTAACACTTAAGGGGCATGAAGCGTTAAAAACTTTTGGGGTCCCACGGTATAAATCAATGATTACAATTTATATAGTTTTTATTTTTTTATCAAAAATTAAGTAGAACATATAATTAATAATATAAATACATTTAATTACATATATAAATATAACATTATTTTGGAATTAATATATGTATGTAATCGTATCATTTTAATTTTTTGGTATAACTGATTTATTCCTTAATTAACATTATACCTACTAATAAATATTAATATATGTATATATTATGTTACAAGTAGAGAAAAGTGCCAATTTCTCACGTGTGAAGAAGTTGTTGTCTCTCATTGTTTTTATTGTAATTCAGCAATAATGATGAATAATATTAACTATTATATAAGATTCTTAAAATTAATCAATTTTACGTTAATTTAATACCAATTTTATAATAACGGTATATAGTAGTAATAACTTTATATGCTGGTGGTTGATACAGTAGCTCAGAGGTAGAGATGTTGCTGGGAAAGCGAAAAGTCCAGTGTTTTCTTCGATTTCCAGCCGGGGTGATAATTTTTTTATATGAATTTACATTCAAAATATAATCTAATATAAAACATTAATTAAACAAAATAAATGAACCTTTATCTAAAAGTTATAACTTTATATATTTCAAATAATTATAAATATTGCATGTGCTGACATGCATTTTAATAGGACCACTAAAAATGCTAAATCATTTCCCACGGTCATTTCCGTACAGTTTAGAGATTGTGAGCAATGAGTCATTTTCATGGTTACTATACTGTGTGAAATGTGTAATTTTCTATAGTGGTCGCAGGTATAGTTATTTGTCCAACGAGAGAAAAAAGCGGTTCTTTTCACACGTACTCGAGGTGTGCCTCACGAGCGTGAGCGAGTGAGGAATTTGAGCGTTAGTGAAAAGCGCTTTCTTCTCGTGTTCGACACAAAATTTTTTCCACGATATGGTCCCAAAAGGATTTTCTCCAAACTATGAGATATTCTAATCTACAAATTTAAAACCAAATTTAATTTTACAAACATACAATGAATTTGTATTACGAATTGAATTACAAAGATTTGCTCCTCGATAAGTGTACTGTCGAGAACTTGTTCTTTTGTTTTCTCTCTCTATCTTTTCCTCTCTAGATAGGGGAAATTAATCTCTCACCATTTTATACTTTTCCTTACTAGAGAGCAATAATGCATTTTCCTCACTATTTTGCAAGAGGAAAATCTAACTTTCTGAGCATGGAGTGGAAAAATACATTTATTTCATAATCAGTTTTTTTATAATGAAAAAAGTTTGCGTAATGTCATTTTCAATAAACAATATTGATAAATCTTTTATATGACTTTGTCCAAGATTATTTCTAAAATAATTTAATAAGAAAAAGATCGTTCTCCAGTTGCATTACATATCGGTAATGTTAAAAATGTTTTTAAAATTGTTTCAACATTGGGAAATGTTGAGAATTGACAAATGACATTAAGGAATTTCACATATCCGAATTTCAAGTCTGACGACGGCTTAGATTTTGCTAGAAGGCATTGAAGGCAAGCATTCGGAGCGACAGAGATGATACATTCCTTGCAGGTCTGATGCGAAACAGTATATTCCGTTACAAAATTGTACCTATCGCTCTGAATACTTGCCTTTTTTGCATAAAACTCTATTGCGTAGATCGTACACCTTTTTTATCCGCTTGTACACAATATGAACTGTTTCATGTTTCACTCTCCGCGACAAAGTGAGTTCCCATGCCAATAACTTTTATATGTCGCGTGTGCACTGCGGTCCTCTGCGGGGCCCCTTGACGTGTAGGGCCTGAAGCGACCGCTTCCAACGCATGTGCCTAAATCCGCCACTGTTTCTTAGGTTTTTAGCTTTAAGGGCCTCTTGTTTCTCATGAAGTATCTCCCCAAATTCCAAAAAATCCTAACTTTTCTTTTTAGAAAACGATACCTATGCTTCTGATGCTCGAAATGACTTCGGTTTTTGTGTTGGTACTTTTGGTATTGTGTTCCTAATGACATCAAGTATTAAATGCCACTTATATCGTTGACCCAAAATGTACTTACTTGATAGAAGGCAAAGATTATATTTTCTTTAAATTTGGAACAAATGTTCTGACCCGTATAGTATATTATTTCCAAAACCCTTCTCATGTCCACAAACTTTTAAATATCTTAAATTTGGAAAATAAAATACCTCCGGCCCTGTGGCACGAAACGATTTCAGGTTTTTGCGTTGAATTCCTCTCGCCCACTGATTGCTATTGGTACTTTTATTCTTGATGGACCACAGGTCTAAAATTATTTGTACTTTTGACCCACCAAAAATGTTCTTGATTAATAGGATATGAGGATTATAAGATATTTTTACAGCAATGGACTTGAAAATTGAACTTGCGTTGAAGGAAATTAGTCAAGTGATGTGTGTAACAAAGTACATCTGTATTGGCTACAGATGAAACAGTCAATATTAGCAATAAATAACTACCGTTGATCTTTGGCCTGGATATTTCATTTAACACAAGCGCAATTCCTTTTACTTTGAATCTAATGCAAAAACCTTGTGATTCCAATCACTACGATTTACACATTTCAAAAAGATTACTGTGAATCTATTAGGTTCTCATACAAAAAAAACGAATTACAATTACTAAATATAAAGAAATCATTCTGGTCAAGCCATTAGTTGATTTGATCATAGATAACAAAATGTTTCAACATCTCATGTACTTAAGCACTACTCCGCTAAGAAAAGGATGTTGAAGAGTACTTGTTTATGCGTCCGTGCCGATACTTTATTAACTTGCTCATTATTAAGATTAGCATGCGAAGGTATATCATTTTGCAAATCGCAAAATCAGCAGCTACGAACAATTTACCATGAATTCTTCTATTGATAAGTTTATAATTGCAAATGATCCACCTGCAGCAATTTACTATTAATTGCTGTTGCTACAACTAGAATTAAGCAAGGAATTTTAATTTTAAGGCTGTCACACCTGTAGACAATTTAACTACTACTTACAACTTGTGTTCATACCGTATAAAGACCGGATGAAAATGTTGCAAACCTTAAGAACGAGGCAGCATTATATCGCGCATAAAGATAATCGTTGTTGATAGTTACAGGTTATATACTTACTTCCCGAAAAATACGTTACTGAAATTTACTCATAAGGAAGTATTTTTGAATAGGAGCAGGGCCGGATTAACCGTAGTGGGGGCCCTGGGCGGAAGAATAATGTGGAGGCCCTTCATAAAAAATATTTTGCCACAAAATTGTAAATGTGTTAATTACCATAAAAAAAGTTAAGACATAGAGAAAAAAGTTTAATTTTGTTGACGTTTAAGAACATTATTTATTAACAGTAATCAATATTAAGGTGCAATACATACATTTTGATAGAATGATAAAAACCTTAATTAAAAAAATCTTTTATGTGGAGGCCTTTGTATGTGGAGGCCCTGGGCGAACGCCCCTTCCGCCCATCCGTTAATCCGGCCCTGAATAGGAGAAAACGATTTAGTGAGAAAATACTAACTACTTAGAGCTATGGAGTAAATATGTAATACTGTCTTTCAGTCAAGATGAGCATAATTGGGTATAGATATCTTTTTTCTACAGTATGTAGGTATTCATTGGGTCATGCGAATAAAATGTAGTAAAAGCTTTTACTATACATCTATCTTATTTTCATTAGTTAAAAATCATATCAGTTATTTTTTATTAATAGCAGTAAAAGCTTTTGCTACATTTTATTCACATTACCCATTAACCAGCAGAATGTTTTTAACACTTAGGTATGGAAATTTAATTTTTGTTAATGTAATATATTTAACCAAAAGTTGATTGTGTGTAGTGATGATAGTTAAAGCAATGTTTCTTAGCTTGCGGATAAAAAAGAAGTACAATTCGCAAGTTTTAATTTTTATGAATTTCCAATTCATTAAAAATTATTACGTTTTTACCATTGAAATTGATCGTAACATTTATGTAGTTGTATAGAATTTCTTTAATTACATGATATGCTATACTGCAAGTCTGCTATTTAAGAAAGTTTTCTTTCCATTTAATTCAATTATTGTGCAATATGAAGGTCATTTTAAATTATTAGTTTCTAAAAATAAAATAAGCACTTCATAGGTACATCTACTTATAGAATAATCTATTTTAGGCAATTACCGCTTACCCAATATGGCAATTATGTATTGCAATAGCTTCGTAAAAGTAAAAGTATTATTAGGTACACAGTAACAGTTTTTTAACAGTACGATTTCAGGGCTTACACGAATTTATCTGTAATGAATGATACGTTCTTCTCATATCAGAAAATATATGTTATATGTATATAACAGTATCTTAAATTTTATTTTCTGATGATGACAGTTTCAGTAAACAGTACTGTCAATTTCAATTTCAGTAATAACATCCAAATCTACATAAACGTGTTTAACAGACTGTATTTATTTACATATTTAGATTTTTTGACGCTCAGAATATTTAAAATTTGAACTTACAACAGAATACAAACCATTTAATAATTGCATGTTTCATAAGAAATTCCAAACCTCCTAAATTATAGAAGCATTATTCAAAAGTAATATTTGGATATATACGATGATGGGGGTAGTAGCTACATATAACGGAACTACCCTAGTGCTAATGTTATGTATTTATTTTTATGTTAATTGCTCGAAGCTGCCTATAAATAGTTCAAAATTATTTTTTAAGAATTTCGTAACTTTGAGTTATTTATTGTTATTAGCATCTTTTAGCGCCAATACTCGGACAGCGTATCGATCGGGGAAAGTGTTTAGTATACAATAATAATAATAATTGTTTTATTAATCAAATTAGAAACGGCTTTCATAAGCCTGTTACATATAATTGGTAACAACAAATACACAATACATAACAAAAAATTGTATTGTATTGCGGTGATATCAGATCACCTCATTGAAAATTTTATTAACGATAGATCGGAAACGTGAAAGCAAATATTTCACATATAAGATTTAAATCAAAAGAGGGACATGCTAAGTGATAGGCATAATTAATATAAAGGTTACACATAGGGTCACAGTTAGGCTCATCAATATTTAAAATAGAAATCAAGAATTAAAATTTCATGCAAACATAACCTAAGATTCATATGCATATAAAAAGGTTTGATTTTTATAAAAAAGGATATCAATCATTTAGATTGTTTTATCATAATACATGTTTATACAACCCAAGTTACACATTGTGATGGGTTTTTCACTTGTAGAGAAGAAGTAATCTTCTTGTTTAAATTTAGAGGTTACGATCTTTAGCGTAGGATGAATTTTTCTACTTTCCAAGAGACCAACTTAGTTTCGCGCTATCAGTTAACTAAAAACAGATAATTTGGGTCAATCTTATTATGACTTATGTAGCACAATTAGTTTTTAAACTTTGTTATAATAATCCTGAGCATTTTTATTATTGAAGGTTTAAATCTTGTCGTTATGCTTTATTTTGACGATTATTAACTCTTATACTGTGTTTTTCTCACCATTGTTTTTATGTAAACACTTGGAGAATTGTATGCTGGACAATTTGATCATAAATTGATTTTATTTGAATCAATAATAAAGCTGGAACTTGCAAATGCATCAATTGATTGATTCGATGTCGTATCGGATTGAAAAATTATGTTTGTTGTAAATTGTAAAGATGTTCCTGTGGAAAATGTATATGTATCAGTTGTATTGTGTGATCATGCATCTATTTTGTAAAGGATAAACCTGTTTTATTTCAATTTTGTATGTAATTAATCTATAACGAGATTTGTACATTGTCAATCGTTTTCGTCTTGTATCTTTGTTGCGATGCATTTTAGGGTATAAGTGTTTACATTGTTTTAATCCTTGTTTTAAGTACTACAATCCTGTGTTTATAGAATTAAGATTGGTGATAATTAGGAACAGCTGTGCGGGTCAGTGACGTCATAAACTTAGCGTCCTTTGATTTTGTTTTGGAAAAATGTCAGTGCAGGCTTATGTTTCAACAAAATCTATATAAGTTGGAGCCAAATTTAACAAAGTCAGTCGATAAACAGCTTTGGGCGAATCTTTGCTTGACTCCGGATAAAAAAATCTATAATTTAAAGTGAGGTTAGATATTTTAACCATATGATTGACGTAAACGTCATATATAAACGGAATTTGAATTAAGTTAAAGTGTTACCTGAATATTCTTAAAAGTTTAAAGAAGATTTCATTGTTGTTCCACAATTATTTAAAGTGAACGTGATTATTTAAATAAATTCAGGAGAATTTATTTCCATTATCGATTTATGTAATGACTTACTATCACAGGAAATTAGCTGACAAATACATTGATACAGTGTTACCAATAAAATAGAGGATTAACATTTAAAAGGAAACTATCTTTATAATATACCAGGTTGGTCGTAATAAAAGGGTTCTTTAATTTGATTGACAATATTAAATTTATAAAGTTTTTCCTTAATAATTTCAAATTTATTTTGTTTAATCTTAAAGGTTCTTTTGAGAACTTATTTTCTTTCAAAAAATAAAACAATTCAATTTCTTTTATTTTTTTTATTTTTCATTAAGATAAACATTTTTATTTGTAAACAATTTTTGATTTGTGTTGGTTTGTTCAAGTGAATGAATGTAATAGCCCTATGTCAGGCTATTACGACTTTTAATTACATTTGAGCAAGCTTGGGAATCAATTTTTCCCATTGGTCTTATTGTATAATTTAATTTTTCTTTTTATCTCTTTCATTTTAACATTGCTATTTATTTTCCTTTGAACTAAATAAAGTTTATGTGTTTTTAAAATTACTTATGTGTTTAATTGATGCATATACAAGCATTCAGTTTTCTTTCTTTTTGAATTTAGAGTTTAGCAGTGGTTGTCCAGTTTACAGGAGCCCTAGTGTTTGCAACATAAGTTTTTCTCCTTTTTCAGGCAGAAGAGTCAATAAGAGTCTCGTAATTCAAACAATTTATGTTCTATCGAATAACTCTGAGCTGGCAGATTGGAGTAAAGAAAAATATATGGGGTGTATTTTCATTTTAATCCACCGTATATAATTTATGTTTATTATTGGAACGGTGGGCATTTTATATCTATTATATCATTTATTTAAATATATACAAATATCACCGCAGTATATAGGGATACGCACTTAAATGTATATAAAACAACTAAAAAGTACTAACAATAGTTTTAAGAAAAACTGTTGTATTCTAATGCTTCCATGCATTATTTGCATGTTGCTCTACACGTGTTTCGGTTTGTTAAATCCTTTTCAAGAGCTTGCTCAAAAGCATTTGCCTGAGAATCCCAAGTATTCAGCTTAAGTCACTAACCGACCCTCAGTAATCCTTACTATATCTTTAAAAAAATCTTAGAAAAAAACTATTATGGTGATGTTCATGAAACTTTTCTGGTGTTATTATTATAGGACTTTTTAATTTTCAACTGTTCCAGCAAATCTAATCTCTTACTTTTCTTTTGCACATGCAATAGATCTATGTCTACGAAATGATTATTATCTATACAACGGGCGGCTATTCCAGACGATTTTTTGTTATTTACTGTATATAAAATATCGCGTTTGTGTCCCGTTAGGCATTTTTTTAAGTTTGCCGATATAAAACGCTTTGCAGTCTTTACAATAAATTTTATATACGCCCGATTATTCATCTTTTCTATTTTATCCTTATTATGAATTAATGATTTTCCTATATTATTTTTATTGGCACATATATTAAAATTTTGTTTCGTAATTCCAGTAAATTACTGACTGTACCACGTTTCTTTACGCTTAATCCTATGCTGGTATGTCGACAAATGTTTTTCCATACGTACGTATATTTACTTATAGAAGGGCTTTTCTCTTACTTTTATTATATTGTTTATTTCGTTTGCCTGATTTAGTTGCTCTACTATAAGGCGTACTACGCTTCTGTCAATTTCTACGCACTGAAGTAGGCACACTTCTATTTCTGTTAAACGGCGCCCCGCAATTTTTATTCTGGGTTTTTTTGGTTTTTCGAAGTAGCTATTGCTTGTTGCTAGAGTAAAGTACTGACTTCCTATATTATAAGTTGTGTTGTTTTATTGTTATATTTCGTTGTGTAGTTTATCTTTTATATTTTAAAACAAAGTACACCCCACAATTTCTTTCCCAAAATTTTCTTTGTCTTCAAGGTGACTGTTCCTTATTGTTGGAATAAAGTAATGCATCTACACCTACTCCATGTCACGTTTTTTAAAATTTTACTGTGGCAGGTATCCCTCTTACCGCCTCTTTGCGTCTGCAGATTAATGAGTGTTGAAGGTTATTGAAGGCTTATGTTTAATAATTCAAACTTAAACTAAATTATTTATTTTGTACAACAATCAATTTAAACCAGAAGATAACAAGTGCTGCCTTATTAATCTGGATATATTTGATAAACTATGTACATATTTGATAAAACTGTACGTGAAATATTTAAAAATATAAAAATTTAGATGTAAATTGTTTGCTCAAAACGAAACATTAGTGAATATTCTTATATTCTTTTTAAATATTAATTTTCTAATATCATAAAAACATTTAATAGATATGTTAGATTTTTATATGTTTGTCTAAATATGTATTATTATGTATTAGGGTGGTCCTACCAATGCTTGAAATTTTTTTTTCCAACAATTTATATCTTCTGACAGGATTTACGTTTTCATAAACACTAATTTGTTGCAGTAGTCTAATGTCTTTAAACGGTGTTGCAATAGAAAAAGGAGCTGTAAATGCAAATATTACACAATCCGTTTTCTTCTAACTTAGTGAGCATTGATTGGTCACAAAACATCCTCATTTTGAAAGAATACAATATCTTTGTCATCCATCTAGCATGATAAAGGGCTCCAGGGGATATAACGTGTACCAACAAGATAATTGCAAGCTCTAGAAATTCTCTGTAATCATCTCTAGCTTGAGTTTCCTGAAGTTGGTTAATTGCAAATTGGGTCAAGATGTTCTTTTCATTTACCAAAGCTGCCATAACTGTTATATCAGCTTATAACAGTGCATAAGCTGATTAATCGATCTTATTCCGGTACTATTTAAAATGTTTAAAAATGGCTATATCAGCCCAGATGACGTACATTACGTAGCTTCCCCCCCACTCTTCAAGCAATGTAGCCACTGTTTCAGCCTGAGCTTCTCCAGTATTCCAGTGTTTGACTTCTTCTTCGGAACTTCGGTTGGCAGTGGAAGTTGAAGGTGTTGTCATTGCTTGTTCAGTAATTGCATGTGCTTTCTCCTCTTCAGGATCATCACTGTGCTGTGCTCATCACCGGAGAAAACTAAACTGGCATTTTCAGTCTGAGCCAGTTGTTGCTCCTCGTACTTCTGCTTAAACTATTGCTTCTTTTCGTTTCCGTTATTCAGTCTTCGCTTTTTTTTTGATGCCAACATTATCGACTTGCCCAAAGCAACCACGGCGACCAACTTGCGAGAAGGAAATCCTTGTCTCCTTGGATCTTTGTCATCTGCAGGGCTTCCTGGTGAGCAATATCAAATAAGCTGTCAAGCTCTTCCCTACGCGGCTGTATTCTTATTGGAACTTTTTTCAGCTTAATCCACTTTTCGTGAAGCTTCTCCAGTTTCTTGGTATAATCATGTCCATGATGAATGGCAATACTAGCCTCTTGTCAAAACACAGCAGTTTTCTTAACAACAGTCCTACAACTCTCACGAATTGTTTTCAAGGTTTTATTATGGTAGAAAAAGACAGTCAACACTTGTCTAGTTGACTGTTGAACACCAAATTGTGGAAACCCGTCTAGTATTAGCTGCTGCTGCCATATTCAATTTTTACAATACCTGCAGCACAAGATATAGAACCAATTGTAAGTGGAAATCTCAACTGGCTTGAGCGACCTCTAAATATAGTTTGATCTGGATGAAACTTTTCACAAAATATTTTTATACATAATAGAACAACTTAGGAAGGTCAGACAACAACATTTCAAAACTTCAACAACAAGGACCACCCTAATATGTATGATATATAAAAATTCAAATATAGATTATTCGATGTAAAATAAAGATTTAATAAATATTTTTTATATCAAAAAACATTTAATATATAAAATACATTTAACAAATATTTATTAAATATAGTATGCTACTGGGGCTGTTGCAGAAATTTGATGTTTTTGGGGGTGTCTTCTGTTCTAAAAGGTGTTTAGTATAGTTTGACTTTTCTGTAACAGCGTACGTCATTTTTGTATTTTATGTAGAAATTTCGAAGAACCTGTGCTACGTACACCGAGTTACAAAAAGAATTCAAACAGTGAACGCCGGATTTCATGATATTGTAATCATTTTAGTTGTTTAAACTTTTGACATTATTAACATTTGAATTTCAATAAGAATTAAAGTTAATTTAAAGTTAAGTTAAATTAAGTTGCTTTCTGCGACGTGATTTAGATGTAGCAAGCAAAGGGTTTATCCGACGATTCTTATGCAATGTGTGCATTCTGTTGGATTAATACTTTCCTAATATATTATCAAATTTTTTTTACACAGGAGAGCTCATAAAACTTTGCAGAAATACAAAATAGCTATGCAAAAAGAAAAGATACCAACAATGTAAAAAATATAAGCTCTCTTCAATTGTTATTGCTTTTACTGCTACTATCAGACAAGTCTAAGAATTTCACTCTAAATCACACTCGGAAATAAACCTTTATGACCATTTCTGTATAGTGTATCGAATATTGTCTATATCTACCTAAATATGTAAATGAACGATTATAATTTATTTTATCGCGTTACTAGGTAGTCACGATGGAGATAATACCTAAATAACAATAACAACGCAGCACATGAGAACTTGCAGTATATCATTCAACCGATCCATGTATCAATCGTTCAGATTTTGATAAGATTAGCACTGGAAATCTTTTCAGGAAATAACATTCCTAGTTATTAAATATTTTTTAAATATTTCAACTGTTAATTTTCGATTTACAACTTGCTATATTTACAACAAAAACGCGTTTGTTTAATAGCTTCTGCGAAATATATCCTTGAAAATAAAAATAAGTCATATATGTCTTGCACATAATATGTTGAGATAAAATCATCAACATACTATAATAACAAAAAAATTGATAACTGACTTTTTAATCTTAAGTGTAGTCTTTATCATTATTGTTATTAACATATAAGTCATCCGTTTTTTTTTGTTATGTGTTATATTCATACAGTCAGTTTTCTTTGTTCGTAGGAATTCACATAGTAGCAACATATTATTTATTTCAATTTTCATAATAATAGTATCGGCAAACAATAATAACAATGATGTTACAGCAATAAAATTAACACTTGTATTAATTATAGAAAGATAACTTTTCGACCCTTGGATATTTGATAAAAAATTATACAAGGACTATATAGATTCCACTTAGTAAAAATTTATTCAGTATAAACATATAATCAGTATATGAAGTTTTGAAATAGAAACGGACTTTTACTTTCGATTAAAAACTCTTGGAGAGTGCTTCAACCGACGAAAAATTCGTGCGCGAAGTGCGTGTGTTAATTATGGCTCAGGTAAACGCACTAGATTATGTTATTTTTATATTAAGATTTGTTCCTCTCACTTTTATCTAAGAGCTGGGCGAGTTATGCTTGAATTGCTTTTGTATGGAATTAAATGAGGATATTGCGTGTGTGTTGTTGCATTTCTTTTGGTTGATGTGTTGTTGCTGCAGCTTTTATGACTATGTTCTTGTATATCTTGGTTTCCATTAATTATTGTTGCTGATGCCAAGAGATAGTTAGGTAATTAGCATTTAAATGAACTATTGTTGTGTGTTTTTTAAATATTATAACTGCTGTTGGTTATTGAGAGAGAGAGTAATGGCTATTACATAAATAAAATAATGGTATAATTAAAATGCAACTGAAAATAATGTAAAATTTGATGCATCCAACATTGGACTGGGATCGGTACTATTTACATTTACCAGATACCCTTTTGAGAAAAAGTAATACGATTTGTTAGCAGCAGTAATATGATTTGTGTATTCGTCGTAAGATCTTGCTGTCAGCTTTTAATTGAAAATAACGGAAAGTAAAGCAATAATAACAAGTTGCCATTGATTAAGGTACCTGCATAGACGTTTTCCTTTGTGGTTGAAAATTTCTAGTCTTTGTATAGCTACTTGTACAAAATGTTTTGCAAGAATTCAGAAAGTAAAGTATAGAATTTTAAAAACAATAAAAACATCGGTTAAAAATCCTGCATCTACTCCGTGTTGCCTACCTAACCTAACCTAACCTAACCTAACCTAACCTAACCTAACCTAACGAATTCTAGATTTGATTTACATGTTTATTTAACGAACAACATTTATTTATTATTATTATTATTATTATTGTATTTTAGTATGTAAACTAGTATACATGTAAATTAATAATATTGTTACGATGCAGAATATCTTAATAGGATGTCAGTAAATGAATATTGTAATCCAGTCAGCACAGGTTGCGTCTATGGCAAGTATCTACCAACCAACCATAACGCAAAATGCCGGCAGTGAGTGTAGTTACTCACAATTCATTTAAATATTTTGTTATAATTTGCTTTAACAAGGCTAATTCAACAGTTTAATTGAAAAATTATTAGATAAATATTATTATTACTTTGTCGCTAGACAATACGGGTTTGTAGCTGGTGATAAGTAGAGCGCGGATTTTAAGTATTTATCCGATTGATTACTGTATTATTTTCAGCATCCAAATGTTAGCTTATATTAACGTGTTTTACACAAAAATAAGTCGACCGATTTCAAATGTAGGTATGTATTAACACGCTTACGCGACCTGCTTTAAAATCTTGCACGTTTTCTGGAAAGAGAACATGCAATAGCTTCACATATTCGTTATTTAAAAGTTATGCAGTCCAATTTCAATTTTGTATCTTGTCTCTTTACTTCATTTTGCTATCAGTATCGTGATCTATTTATAACATTTTTTTTGTTTATGAAATACATTTTCTATCTGTTATTTGTATCAATAGTTAATTAGTTTGAATGGTTCCGGTTACCTCTGCTGGTGCTTTGGTTTTGTACTGAACACATTAAAACTAATCGGCTTCAGTTAGAAAATGGTTATTTTCTATTTCTATTTCTAACTCATATTGCTCACTATTGGTGAAACTTTTAAACAAAATATTTATATCTTGCTTTTAAACTTTTACGTTTAGTTAGTATGGTTAATAACCATTTTCGACATCTTTTGTTGCTGGCTTGGCTGGCTATAGATTTCACCATTAGTGTCACTCGACATTAATGTTATTCCGGAGTTAGTATTTATACTCCGGTGGATGTGTGAAATCTACGAGCGGCTATCTTCAACTGACGAGAGCTAACAAGCTCAAAACTCGAGTCTCGAAGTGCCGTTCGTGGATTTCACACATTCATTAGTATAGTGAGTTTGCATTATTATGCTTTTTAACAATTTTGTTGTTTTCTAACTCATATTGCCCACTATTGGTGAAACTTTTAAACTAGATATTTATATCTTGCTTTTAAACTTTTATAATCGGCTTCAATTTTTAAAATCATGGCAATGCCTAGGGCAGTACCATGAAATGCTTTTCGACGGAATTTTTGCATTAAAAAGTTGCCCTGGGATTCAAAAGCTACTACTAATAAGACTTTGTTCCATCTAGCTTTATAGATTACGTGTATGGTATGTATATAATAACCACACAATAAAATATATGGGTGGTAGCCACAGTAATTTCCTGCCTTCGTCAAGCGACATTCATACATGGTACATATTTATTCAAAGATTTATATCTATAATTAAAACTTAGTTGTTTATATTTGTGCTGAATGGGGATTGGCCGTCTTATACTAATTTAACTTTAATTTTAAATTTGACCTTTAACCTCAACTAGTGATGTTAAGATAGGCCATACGATCAAACGGGCCCTGCAGCCGTTGTCATCTCAAATCGCTCCTGCATTCATGTGACAGATTAGAAATAAGTCTAAGTTTGACCACTGACTTAAAATGATTACGTTGCAGGTCAAAACTGAATGCAAACGATTTCGAGATATCCGTGGTCGATTCATATATACCGGTTGTCAGTTTTCTTCCACCTGTCACAGTATTTGAGCTGAATCAGCGCTACGAGCAAATAGAAACAGGAGAGAACATTTCAATGGTCGGGGGTAAGGAACCGACGCGACGGAAGTCGGCCATTATATAAACCACGTTGAGCAGGTCGGGGTTGTTGACGTACGACGTTCGATATTGTCCGTGTCAGGTCGGGGTTGTTGACGTATACAATCGATCGATATTCATCGGGTGCCGGTACCCTCTCTCACTCACTCGTACCCTCTCTCACTCACTCTTATAAACCACTTTTTCTAGCAGTTCCGTCGCGTGGAATATAATGCAATGTTCTCTCCTGGTTCTATTTGCTCGTAGAATCAGCGTGACGAACGAACAGACCGATGATTCTCGCCCATGAGTTTTTCATACTATTAGTATGAAACGAAAAATAAGATTATAAATCTATAAATCCCAAAGTTTTGTGTCTATCGTAAAGTTTAAGATTTTCAGTCCTACCAGGAATTGCACTTCGTTGGTTCAGTTCATTTCACTCAATTCACGGACCTAATAGGCAGTTACTTTAATTTAAGAAAGTTTAAAATTACATCTAGTTTGTCTGGAATTTGTCGGCGTTTTATCTTTAAATCATTTATTATATGATACTGGATTCATAGAAAGATGTACTGGCCGAATGGACGTGGTTCCAAAACCAAAAGACAACAAAAAAAAATATACATTGAGTTAAAAATTTTATTGTTTTTTTTTCATCAGTTTGCGTCCGAAAAATACTAGTAGGTAATTAAATACCAATTTTGATGTTTGCTACAAGGTATTGATGTACCCTGTGGAGACATTGATGAAGAATTTACAAAAAAAACAGTTTTCTAAATACTCAATAAAATTAGAATACCGTTAATTTATATTTTTTTGTTACCATTTTTCAAAATCAGAAATGGAGTATCCCTTTAGCTAACATATGTATTTCATCACCTTGATGTTCTTCTTTTGGTATTGATGTTAAAAAATATCATTTAAGAAAGTCTTTTGGAAGCAAAAAATGTGTCATGCAATAAATGTCCAGGTATTATGTAAAAAAACGAGAACGAGTTAATTATATTTATTAAATAAACATAAGAGAGAAAACATGAACAAAAATACAGTTTGGATTAGCTTTAAGATGTTATAAAATTGAATCGTCGATTGCGGATTATAATTATAATATGAAAATTGAAGTAAATTTTCTCGAAATTCTCAAATATAATACAAAAAACAACCAAGAATTTCGAAATAATATTTTAAAAATACATAGGAATGTTTAATTAACAAGTCCTCAAATGCAAAATAATATAATTACATTCTAGCTGTATCAATACAATTTTGAATAAAATTCTTGCAAATATTAACAACGGAAATGTGACGAAACTGCAAATACATAAGTGGGCTAGAATAATTTTCTCTTTGTACAAGGTATTTATGGAGATATTGAAGAAAAGAAATCAAAGAATTATTTTTCGAAGTTTCACTTTCTGCGGGAGTATCTGGTACTGAACTTGACTGATTCTTAATAACAGAGTTGTAGAAAATGATTCTTCATTTAACGTAAATATTTATGTGTGCACACGCAATTTAAATTTGTGAATAACGAATTTATATGCAATTGCAATAATCAATAAAAACTTTTAATTTACCAAAACGTCAAAATATTTTCAAGTTTTAATACAAGGAAAAGCTCTTATAGGATCACATGAGAAAATAACGTTTAGATTGCTTTCAATGAGATTAGTTAAGCGTGATGTTTGATGTTGTCCTGTTGAGGAAGCCTTATACAATTGTAGAGGAAACTTTGTGTTCTTCTGTTGTACTGACTATGGCATAGGTAAAAACATATTTGAAGGAATTTCAGTTGATTATAAGTTTTAGATTCTATTTTAATATTTTGTTTTATCAAACAATTTATTTTTAGAACTTTTGAAGTATCTATTTAAAAATAATTTTCTTGGTGTATTTTAGTTCTGGACGTCTATGAGACGATGAGAAGACTTTTCCAGGTAATTTGATTGGGTCAAAGCAGGACTTGCCTGTTAAGATATAATAATTACTTTTCTTCACTTACAAGTAATAATTATCTATACCGATAAATTATATTCCATGACTATTAAATTCATTTATAACTGATTAAAAGCGAAACGTCAATTTAAAACTGATAATTTATTAAAACTTCTTACTTAATTGCTTTATTAATGTTCTCTTCACGTAAATGTACTCAAGTAAAAAAGCATATTGTTCATAGTGCATACAAGAAAAAATTCCCTGGAAGTACTTATTGTAGAATGTATTTATTTTTTTTATTTCACGCCTACACTACGGAGGAACCAACATTTAAGGTCACCTGTCCCCCATCTAACATGCAACACTAATACACACATCCATAGTTGAGGTGGCTTTCCTCATTAGAAAAATCCCGCCGCTCCAAGTGGGATTCGAACCCACGACCCTTGGAACACGAGTGATTCACTGACACCACTCGTCCACCGCCGGCCCAAAAAAAAATTATTGTAAGGTGAAAAGGACACGTCTGGATTTTGCACTGCTTTATCAAAATCTCCATTTTAAAATTCTTTTTAGTTTCCAATATTGTCATTCCTTTCTCTCATTTTTAGAAGCAAAATACTGCATTTCATTTTTCCTTTTATGTACAATCACTCTTTTTGAGTAGTTTTCTAGTAAATCTGTTAATTCATCAAATTCTGTCAGAACTATGCTAATATTAGTCTTTATTTTCTCCTTTAACCTGTTAATTCATAATACAAACTGGATATAAACTTTAAATTTATTATTTAATTATTTATTTAAAGAATATTTTAATTTCGTTAACATTGAAGTCAGTATTTCAAAGTCTATTTAATATAACGTAACTGCTACTATGACGACCCTTGATGTCAATAATTCAATCTTATCAAAATATTTGCTGTTTTTACACTTTATATCAGAGATTTGTCTTATGTTATTTCAAGGTCTGTTTTAGTGTTATTTACTATACATTACTATTAATAATTCATATCAATAATTCAAATATTAAGTATCGTCATTTAACTGAACAAACTAAGTGATCATTGATCAATTAGTTATCAACTTGTCTCTCTGGTATTTTTCGGGGTATGGGCAACTTAATGCTGGCTAATCATTATGATAGAAGAATGAACACAGGTGTATAACAAAGATACATAAACGAACATAAGTATATAAAATATTATACATGAACCAAATAGAAACGCCAACAGTCTCTTCAAATATGATATAAAAATAACTGAATTCCATCTCTATAAGTAGAAACTAAAACTCTTTACATACTTTTATTTCATAACATGTATGTTACAAATAAATAAATTAGGTCAGATACTAATTAAGCAGGTTAATCCACTGTTTCTTTAATTAGCACTTAATTAATATAATGTAAGACATTACTATATGAATTAACACAATTACAACAAAGTTAATTAAAAGATAAAATAAAAAAGTAGAATATAGATTGTCAAAGAAGCCTACCTAAATATATAGACGATTCCAGATGTTTACAAACTTCACTAATGTGTACAGTAAGCACAAAGCCAACAAAAGTAACAAATACGGTTGGAAATTATAACGAGGAAGATACATAAACTGTCTTGCAATAAAAAAGTTGCCCTTGAAAAGTTCCCACTTACACAAAGGTTGTTTAAGGAAAGGCGATAATAAAAATGAATGACGAATTAGAAACACACGATTAGACACACGAAATAGATAAATTTGTATAACTAACTGCCTTATCAGTTAAATAACGGTGATTGGATACGAAACTATATAAACAAATTACGTAAAATTACCAAAATATGATTTCAGCCATGAACTGTTTCAGAGGAAAAGCGTCAGAATTAGTTCTGTTGATTTGTTAAAAAGTTATCCATAAAGTACTTAATTAATACTCGACGGGGGAGTGAAGGAATGCGAAATTGTGACAGATGGAGGAGGAAGAATTTCGACAAAAAAGTGCTTACGCGTTTTAATTGAAGGTAGTTTGTGATTATTTCAGATTTCAACAATCAACAAAATAATATTTAGATACAATCCTTGTAACGGTTCATTTCTTAACTTCCGAAAAATGCAATTTTATTTGTATAAATGATAAAAACCCTTAGTGCGGCTCTGTATATTAATGTATATCTTTTCTTTATTTAAAATTGTGTTGGTATTCGATATAAATGTGAGTTCTTAAATATCAGGGGTCACTTTTAAAAAAGAAATATTCCAGACTAATAAAATGATTTCTAGAAAAATCTATAGACTTCGCTTTAAACAAAGGTATCGTTTTTGCACATGTTAGCATTTACCAATTTACTATCTCTTGTTTTCGTGAAAAAGAATATCCTCGAATGAATTTGTCCCCTAAATTTAAAAGGCCAGAGATTTCAGTTGTGTGAACGTCCATTTTAAATATTCTCATACACGTTTAAGTTGAAATTCTATGAAAAAAATACCATTAAAACCTATCTTGCCTTAATTTATGATTTCCTTGTACGTGCTTATTGGTAAATTTCAAATAAACACATCTGCGTTTTCAAAGATATCATATCTGCAAATCTTATTGTGAAACCCCGGGCTTTGAATTTTCTTTGTGTAAAAATACTAATTTTGGTTGGCTTGAAAAAAAGTCATGTCATTCCCTTATTGGTCTATTCAAAATGCTCCCTCTTAAGATTGCCTGTCACCATGTAAGTTTAAATCCTTTTTTTAGTTCTGTTATCGTACCGGAAGCTCACTTGCTTCAATTTATGGTTGATTTTTTGGGGTTAATAAGTTAACCAAACTATAAAGTTTCCCGTTCTCTAAAAGTTATGAAAAATACAGAAAGTTAATTGATTAATTTGGAATCGCCCTTACCGAAACTTAATAAATAACTTACAGTGCAGTTAACGTTTAGTAGAGGCATTTTCAGTTTTAATGATTGATCTAGCTTGATCAAATTACAGTTAATTAAAAAGAGAACTTAATTAAAAATCAGTTCTACAAAAAAAAACAATTATACCGAACTTTTATTCCTTGGTTTATGGATTTTGCAGCTTATCAGAATTTAGGGTGTTTTCCAGATTCTTCTGTTTCATCTGGCGGTCGAGCTTGGTGACAAGTGTTTGTTCAAATTTAAAAGTCAATATTGTATTAATTGCTTTGTAAGGTGATGTTGGAGTGAATTAATCGAAGAAGGTATTGTGACTTTACGAATCTTATTTTGTCAATGTTAACATAAGAGGACTATCATTTAGTATTAAATATTTTGATCTATTATTTTCACTATTGTTTAGTACGATGCTTTATATGAAAGGTTTTTTATTTTTTTGGTTTTAAATAAACTTCTAATTAAATCTAATTGATTTGAATATTACAGGACCATATATTTACGAAAGTCTTTAAATATTTTACTCAACCGAACTTTGACACAACCGATTACGACTAAATAAAAAAAATCAAATTCAATTTATTAGATCTGATTCCAGTTTCTGGTTACTGGTATCGAGTCAATATTTTTATAAAAATTACTGGACGTCCTAATCAGATGGCGCCCTAAACAATATGTATTTTCTTGCGTCTTAAACCTTTATCTATTCTTTTACAATTTGAAGCTATTGGAAACAATACCTGCGACCTGAAATTAAATTTGCGAAGATAAGATCTGCAATTCTGTGTTGTACAGCTTGCGTAAGAACTTTTGAAAGTTAACGAAATTTGCTTTGTTTTTGTTCCGGTTAAAATGCTTTGTTTCCTCCTTCGATGATAAATTAAAGCGTAGGACCTTATGTTCCACCCCGGATGTTAAGTTACGTTTTCAATTACTTTCATTTATATTAAAAACTCAAGTGTGACACCTCAAAATACAACTAAGTTGAAAATAGTTTATGTTTACAGTAGTGGACGTACTTACGGTAGGGATTCATCAGAATTACATCTAATGCTTACCAATACACTGGTAGTTTATTGCTGAAAGCATATTTTAGTATATTTCTAAGTTTATCGGTATGATTCTATATGGTTCGAGTCATCTTTGTTTACCATAGAATTGACCAAATATTGTCTAAAAAAACAACAAAAAGTTGATTGTAACAATGTTTTTCAAAATTTGGAAGGTACCAAAAATACGCTTTAAAAATTAAATGTCCTCCTTTACAAAGTAAATAAAAAATGCATTGTAAACGATTACTATGATTAGCAAAACATTTGGTGAACCGATACGGTGTCTTTCAAAGCGATACCCATGTTCTGTTCCGTTATGTTATTTGTTACGAGCAACGAAAAGGTCTATACTTGAATTATTTATTTTTGAAAAAGGGTGCTTTTATACCTAAAATCCTACCGGATTAAGCAGTAGATGCGACACGTATCTTTTAATCAGATCCCAAAGTATTTTTGTATTACTTAATAACGAATACGCTTCTGAATTAAAAAAAAAACTTTCATCAGGGTAGAAAGTAAAATCTTGAGAATAATGTTGCGTTTATTGTCTTAAGAGTTTAACAAGTTTTGCTATTAATAGTCGAACTCCTTTACTTCCTTTACAATAATTAAGACACTTATTTGAGAACACCCAGAAATGTCCAAAAGTGTTAGTTACGAGAAAAACACAAGAAACTGTTTTATATATAAAGATATGAATACTTTCATATAATGCAGTTAGTGTTCGAACATATGTGGTTTCTGTATAAAACAGCGAGCTATAGGTAAGAAACTGGCTTTTGTAAAATAAAGTAAAAAAATTGACATGTGGGGTTTCTCAAATACCTGATTCACAATGGAATATTATAACCTGTTATGATCTTACTTAAACCTATTAGTTATCAAGTTTATCTTTATAAAGGTAACTATGAATGTGTATTTATCTCTCTTGTAATATTTTGGCTAAAGAAAACTGTAGGTAATAAAATTATAATACACAGTTCATTTAATAAATCATAGACAATTAAAATTTGGCAACCAAGGGACACCATTACGCAGTGAGAGATAGAAGGTAAACATAAAACGAAAAAAGGCAAGAAATGTTGGGTTTATACAAAATTAAAACTCAAGAAATGCAAGTAGTAAAAATTATTTATCACAAGGCTTATCAAAGGTAATAAAAATATAAACAATTACAATATTGCTCTGACAAATACAATAAATAGATTGTTACCCACAAAATTGGGATTGCTAATTGGGAAACGGTAACAACTTATAACCGCAGTTAAATCTGTCGGCTGTCATCTAACTAATATGAGGTCGTGGGTCTGACAAGAGGTCTTCTGTAATGGGCGCCAAGAATCGTCTAAAATAGCTCCAGTATTTGCCGACAAAATCTGGAAAGAGCAACACATTTGCGACTATTATCAATGTGGTCGACTTTTCCCAATATTGATTCCTCGATGGCTGTAAATATAAACCCCAAATACCACACATATAAATAATAAGTCTTCAGGTATGATACACAGTGCTTTATTATCAATTAAAACAAAGTATCAGGTAAAACAAATCAATCAATAAGCCTTGACAATAAGTAAATGTAAGTTATTAATTCTCGTATATAAATTTAAACGGGGTGAGAATTTATACGAGCGGGACTATTTACTCTAAATCTGACTAAAAGTTCAAACATAATTAAAAGGGCACAGTAAAATTATCGCTAATACAGGTAACAATCAGATTGCGCAATCCTCAACTCCAGTAGTGAGCTGTTCAACTATTACGGAACAAAGAAAGCTATATGTATTGCATTCACTCGCAAATATTCCTAACAATGTAAACTGATAAAATAATATACCTATATAAAATAGATACGTAGATACATCGATACACTGGATAACAACCATTTAACACAGAAAATTGTAATATACAAATATATAGTAATAGCGAGAACCTCAGCGTAATGGTCTTCCAACAACCCAAATATTCAATGTAGTGTATGAAGTTATGGTAAGATAAAGACAATAATATAAAAAAGAAGGTCTGTAACAAACAAAATCAAATTACCAGAATGCACCAAGCAAACGTTTAATAAGTACCTTAGATAGAAGGCGACCTAGTGAACTAGTTATACCTCTTCCAAATGCGACTTACGGCGATTAAATATCGAATCTGTCAAAAGATGTTACAGTATAAGAGACTGAAAATAAAGAAAAGCTAAACCTGGAAACGTGCTTCTAACCTCCAAAACAGCTAGTGGCAAATCCCTTACGGTACCAATAAAATTGGAAATCAACTCCAAATATTAATTATAAATCTGCACCATTGCAATTCCCATTTTACAACATAAAGGGAAAATCAATTTAACCGATGTTTCTAAAACATTCTTTTAAAGAAGTTGCTTCACGATCGAAACATTGAACGAAGTGTAAGTTCTCTTATCGACAGGAAGTTAGGTGCAAACAAAATGCCAACTAAACGGAGAGAGAATACGAAAATCCCTAACGCTATACAATATATCACAAAAGCATAGCTATACAGGGTGCTACTACTAGCACATAACAAGATAACAAAATAAAATTATAGAAAGTAAATAACTAACACTTCCAGTAGCGGAAAATCACTCTGATCAATCAATCTGATAGTTCATTAAAGAACCCTGTTTTTGTATATCTCGAAAACTAAAATATTTAATTTGTGTTTGTTACAAGAATTGAATAGAATTAAAGCGAGGTTTATGCCGGTCAGGAAGCGCGCTCGCTGACGTATTGGAAGATGCATGCCACCAGCTCGTGTCTCGGAAATGACAGTATGGGAGTCCGACTTCGGCTGTGCAGTTCCAGCCGTCGGATTCCCTGAAATCATTTAGAGACCTACGCTTAAGTGGCGTTGATGCGAATATACAGCCTCTCACGTTTAAGACAACTTTACCCTAATAGGTATACGCCAGGATGATACTTTGGTAGGCCTACGAAGTAGCCTCGAAACAAAGCTCTGTCAGGGGCACATCAGGCTTATAACTGGGTGATCGGGGTGGCAAAACCATTCAAAAACCAAGTCTCGGCACATTTGAGGTTGGATTCGATAGGGCAATGGCCCCAACTTAGACTGGAAGAAAGAACCTTTGACGGCTGGAAGACGGTTGAAGGGTTCTGGTGTCCCTAACCTGGGTTTGGGGAATAGTCCTATTGTTGGACGAGGAACTTAGCCCCGCATAAAAGAGGGCGGGAGGTTTCCGGCAACTGAGCACGTATGAACTTAATTGCTCTGGTACAGCCTGGGAGCTAGTAGAGGGTGGATAGACAACCTCACTTCGACCAGTGAGTGACTGGTAGCATTTGCTATGCATATGCGCGCTGACTGAGCGTACCTCAATTACTTCCTCTTGAAAGGAACTTGGGGATTACGTTATGACAGGTGTGCCACGTAAATAAATGGTCAGAATCTGTTACAAGAATTTAGAAATTTGATGTTATACAGGGTGATTCAAAATTGTTCTCTATCCTCTTAAGGGTGTTATTCCTCTCATAAGAATAAAAAGAAAAGTTTGTATTAAATGAGTCCGCAAATGCTTCCTTATTGAGAATGTTGAGGGTGTTGAAAATGTCGTGGTAATAAGAATTCTACTATTTTATAGTAAATAAAATTGATATAAAAAAATAACATTGACATTAAAATGATGTAGAGAAATGAAACACAAATTATTTTTGTAACTCTACTGATTTAATTAACAGATTATTTGATTGTTCCGACTTGTTATGCGTATCTCAATGCTTTAAATATGTACGTTCAAGGCGTATTAAATGTGAAAAAGATTAACGATACGAAAAACTCAAGATACCTTTTTAATAACAAATTATCGTGACATTTTAAAAATTGTATCGAAATCAAAAAAACAGTAGCGTGCCATTCCTTTTTCCCTAAATAACTACATACACTCCTGTGTCTACATCACTGGTGGAGAAAAAACTGTTCCATGTTATGGTAACTATAGGCATATTAGCATATTGTATAATTTTCAAAACTTAAATTCGCAATTAATTTCTAGTAATTTCAAAACAATTCATTGTTTGAAGAAGAAGTTTTGTTCATTATTCAAGAGTTTTTATTATTAGTATTTTGGCACATCCAAGGTTTGCAACAAACTAAAAATATTAAAAATAAGGGTTAAAAGCTTCGTGTTACGTTTTATATATATTTTGACATAATGTCAAAATGGACACATGTTTAATGTGAAAACGAAAACATGAAAAAATGCAGTAGCATGAAGCAAGTTCCAATTGCTTTAATTTTATAAATCATTATTAATTAAGATTGTAAAGAGATAAACTATAGTTTTAGCAGCTAAACGGGCTTACCATTTTAGCTGAATTTATTCTACTACCTTTAAATTTTATATAACCGGTAATATTATATCCATAAACTAATTAATCATTTTTAGATTCATTTTAATGATAAGACCTTGCAGATCATGTTCCCTAAATTTATTTCATTCTATTTATGTTAATTTACATCATCATATTAATGCTATCAGAATGGATACTTTAATCTGGTCTAATTAAAGAAACTTGTAACTATGTAAATACCTACTAAAATACCTTATTAATATTATGATTTTATTATCCACCTATTAAGTTATAAAACGTATAATTACTATGTGTTGACTATATTTTACATATAATGTATATTTTTATAAGTAGTCAGTTTTTAAGAATGTTTTGTAGTTAACCCAGTTTCATAAGCTTCCGGTAGAATCATTTATTACAGAAGGACAGCTCCTTGAAAATGTTGCATAAGAAAGAAAACGATATAAAAAATATTTATAATACATTATACTATAATTTATAATAGTATAATAAATTATTGAAAACTAGATTTTTATTATTTTATTCATGCACCGTGTTTATCATCAATGAAATACAGTATAGTGCATATTCTTGTCTATTAATAGAATTGCCCTAGTTTTTTTACATGAATAGTGTAAACCATAGATTAGTTTATAGATTAACAAATTTCCTTAAAACCTAGTCATCTATTTGCGTAATAAAGTTGCATGTTATTTGTATGTTTAATTAGTTTAAAAACAACTTAAATAGCACGTCAGTAAGTGTTTTGCGCTGTCATTTTTAATGAAGCAGTATTGACAAACTATTTCGCCATACTTCAAATGTACGAAAAAACAAAAACTATGTATTTTTAAAAGAACCATTGAACTCTATCCAGTTTATGGTTAGATAACTCTAATAGTATTGTGTTGTTATTGTATATAATATCACTTTTATCAGAACGCTTTGTTCCTTTTATAATAATAATGTCATGACTTTCAATACAAAAATAGTTATAATGGGTACGTTATGCAAGACAGATTTTGGTGTACAATAATTATGCATATATTTTCTAGATATAGGTACATATAGTAATTTGCTTTTGAAATTATTTTTAAAATAAACAGCACTTTCTTTTAAAACCAAAAAATAATAGTATTACATAATAATCGAAAACATTAACAATTTAAATAAGCGCTAGGAAGAGAATACACTAATTTTACGATATCTTTTAGTTATTTCTTCTTCCTCTTTCTAATTTTTCGACTGAATGGAACAAGTAACGCTTGAACTATCTGGTTTGAAATGTCAGATACTACAAAATATAGATTGTGCGTAGACAGATGAAAAGTTTTTGCTAAGAGTTAGATGGATAAGGTCATCCAGATTAGAAAATTAATAGGTTCTAGCAGGGTCGTGCGAAGTGAAAGCTACCGTCGAGGCATTATTATTCTTTTTATTATGTTTTCTTAATTTAGATGCTTGGCGCTAAGACTGGCTTTTGGTGCTCAGTTGATGCCCGGCGTTTGGGTTTTGTTTTGGTCCCCTTTCGCGCTCTTATTTCAGATGTTGAGCACATTAAAATTCTTACATTATTTAAACATAAAAATAACGTAGTCAATATATAATTTCTATTATACATGGTAAATCGAAATCTTTAACTCTATAAACAGAATTTTTATTATTTGAGTGAATAATCAGTAAACAGTTCCAGTAACCAGTGCCGGCAAATCTGGTAATAGTTGTCTGCAGTTTTCC
Source organism: Agrypnus murinus (assembly GCA_929113105.1). Lineage (NCBI taxonomy): Eukaryota > Metazoa > Arthropoda > Insecta > Coleoptera > Elateridae > Agrypnus > Agrypnus murinus. The sequence goes on along the minus strand of OV816028.1, from coordinate 26,036,684 downwards.
TTAGCTGTAACACAAATGTGGGATTTGTGCTGTAACATCTGTAAGTCGGCTGCAGCCGCACGATGGGCTGAAGCCGATAATGTCGATAGCTGAGGCTGCTCTGAATAATAATAATAATAATAATAATCGCCCTTTCCTTCTGCACAAGCTTCATAGCTTCTGAGGCCTGGTTTCCAGGTTATGGGTAGTAGTCGCTCGGAAGTAACGCATTAGGTATATTAAAAGTAGCATTGCAAAATGGGATGAAATAGTTTAAAACACGCAGGGCAGAAAAATGATTTGTTAACAATAATTTGATAATTTTTTTTTATTGTGATATCGGTTCTATACCCCGTCAATAATTAGAAACTTTCTAAGTCGCACATTCAAATCGGGTAAGTATTTTTACTAAAACGATTTACTCTCAATATCCATATTTGAAATATAATTTGGTACAAAATACTTTTTGTAGTTTTGTATATATACAAAAATACTCAGTATTCCTTACTAATAAAAGGTAATCGCGCTTTTTTCTGATAAATTAGGTCTTGGCAGTGAAACAGGAAAACGTTAACATTAACCGTTGCCACCGTGTAAATAAAGCTCACGTAGTAATCCTTAATTGCGCTGGTGCTCATAGGCGCCGACTTTTTAAAATTTTAATGAGGGCTGACCAGTTTACAGGTTTACCAACTGTACTAACCACGGTATGCATATATAAGTAATTCCAAAGGATTTATTAATCAAACAGTAAAAAAATCAAAATCGAATTAAAAATTAACCTGTGCTTTAAACAATCGTCGGTACGATCTCCCTAAGTAAATAAAAGTTTATTAGTTTAAATGGTACTCATTTCCCAAAAATGAAAAGAAAATACATTTAGTACATTTTTTTAACGAAAATCATTTAAATCAGTGCAACTTAAGATAAGTGTGGTGCGCTCAAGAATTGACATGATTTCATAGTTCAGTTAGCCGAAGCGAAGTGATAATAACCGTGGTGATATACTTTTACAAAACATAAAATTTAAAATAAAATTTTTTCTCTTTGATAATAACCATTTTGCACATAATTTTAATAAATTCCCTTTCAAAATTGTAATTCTGATCCATAGTATTCCATAGCACACGACTAAAACAGGTTAAGTAGAAATGGTGATCTTTTTTTGCATTGACAACCTGAATCGGTACCTATTTAATTAACGAAAATTGTTTTCTTCCTATATAACTTCAGCATTTATTTTATCAAATTAAGCAGGTCAGTAAAATGCATCAGAAAATTAGAAAAATTGAAATAAGCAGTAAAACAACAAATTTAGCAAAACTATGCGTCACCTCAAAAATGAAGAAAAACTAAACTATGCAATTTATTAAAATTAAGCAGAAAAACGTTTTCAAATAGAAAGATCGCATTTTATATTGTGTTTTGTAAACAAATAAATTTAAAAAATCTGTCAGCTGGAATCGAATTCGGGGCGACAGTAACTTAAGGTTATTATCACCCCTTTCCAACTAACTAAGCCATGGTGTTATGTTGGCGCTCGATCACACCACACTTATTTTAAAAAGTAGGATGTACTAATTTAAATGATTTTTCTTTAAAAAATAGACTAAATGTAATTTTTACGTCATTTTCAGGAGATGACACTGTCTAAATTAATAAAGGGCATGATAAACAGAAATAACAACTTTATTTACTTGGAGAGATTTTACAATCGATTTTTTAAAAGAACAGGTCAATCTTATCTGTATTCAATTTCCAAATGAGACATACGGCATTAAAACAGAAAATATATTCTTACAGGAACACAGAAAACTAGGAATATGTAGGTATTGAGACGCGTCAGTAAATATAGATGGCGTTGTACAGCAACAAAATTTAGAGTTACTGCATCTAGTCACCTAGGCCAGCTGGTCGATCAAAAAACCGCAAACCGCCGCCATATTGGGGTAGAGAAGGGTGATTTTTAATAATGGACAAATTAAAACCACGTTTTACGTGTTTGACATATTAGAGGATTGATCTTTCAGAATAAGAAAAACCATTTAAAGTAAACGTGGATTTGATTAAATTCAATGCAGAACAAATAATGAACAATTTTGTGCTTTGTTTGTCCCAATATGGCGGTGGTTTGCCGTACTCTGATCGACCAGCTGGCCTTTCGTAAGGCTAGGTAACTAGATGCAGTGACTCTAACAAAATTAGAATAACGTCCATACTCTGTTTTGAAATCCAAAAAGAGACAAAAACTAGTTGTAATTAGAAATATTATACTGATAGCAGCATAGAATATAATATTGATAGCGTGATTTAAAGAAAAATGCAATCAAACCTATGCAACCAATGAGGTCTCAGTCTTTGCTACATTATTTTAATGAGGGTCACGTTCTTTGAGCCGCCACATCGTCGGTGCCTAAGCATAAAGTTCTTTAGCTGTAACATAACTCTCAAGCCACCCAATATTTTAATGTGTCAATCTTTGGCACGTTCCAATAATATAATAGTATTAATAATAATAGTTATCAGAAAATATATTAAATTGAATAAATAAGCTCTTATTTAGAAGAAAAGCGCGTTTCTTAAAGCACCAATTTTTTCATTAATGAAGATAATAACATATTTGCAATTTACTCTATGTCTAATTCTTTAGCAATGCTTTTAGGCAAATAACTTTTTAGTCTGCGTAATGTAATTATTAGAATCTGTCGTAAACAAATGTATTTTATTTACATGGTTTACCTTTAAAAAAAAGCTCAAACGATAGACATTACTATAATTGTTATTTACAATAAGCTAGTACGCAACTACTTTGTTATACAAGGTGTTCTGTATCGTTTTGTTCAAACTTCGGGAGTGTAAAGTAGTTTCAATTCCGAGAGTAACAAACACAAAATTTGTGGGTTGATTTTTATTTGTTTAGGAAATACAGGGCTATGAAATTATTTTGCAAAGTAACAATTCGTTTTTTGAAAAGCACCAAACAAAATAAACAAGTGACTAACTTAAGTTTAATGCTTAGGTAATTTATTAATTGGGTTACTGTCTCCAGCCTTACTTTGTGGAACTCCATAATCATGAAATATAATCAAATTAAAAGATTCATTCAAAGTTTCACAAGTTTTATTAGTATCTTACCCTGACAATATTGTTTCGACATTAAATGTCATTATCAAAGGTACATAAGATTGATAAACAAACACGTTGCTAAGGATAAATACATACAGAAAATAGGGAACTAGATACAATACATACAAAAACTGAATATCTAACACTTCTAATAAAGGAGAATTACTAAGCTCAGTTTGTTCATTCATTAAAGGTACTGTGCGTTTATGTCTGTATATTTCAAAAGCTTCTAAAATGTTTAATTTGTGTTTGTTGTTGCAAAAATGTAAGAATTTAATGTTGTTTTAAGGTGTCATTGGGTGGTTCTGTTCCAAAATGTGTTTGGCATAATTTGATTTTTCTGGATGTTTAAGTCTATAAGAGCATACGTTTTTTTCTTTGTATCTTATGTCGAAATTTCTAAGTGTTTGTCCAATATAAACCGAGCTACAAAAATAACAATTCAAACGGTAAATGCCGGATTTCATGATATCTTGCGTTTTGTCTTTAGCATTGAATAAAAATGAAAAAGTGTTGGTGTTAGTTTTATAGGTTATTTTATAACTGGTGGTTTTTCGTATTATAGTTGCAATTTGTTCTGATATCTTGCCAAATATGGTATCGATATGTAGTTTGTGTCTTGTATTTGAGTGTCAATTGGAAATATTCTTTTGATAGTTAACCTATAATCTTTTTGTTGAGTTAAAGCGTCAATCATGTTATGGTTATAATGGCTAATTGCTTGATGATTGAAATTTCTTTATCATAATGTGATCGTTTCATTGGAGTAGTTAAAGCACGGTGTACTAAAGATCTATAAGCCGCCAGTTTATGCATTTTATGATGACATGAATTGTTAGGTATAGTGACATCTGTGCTTGTGGGTTTTCTGTATATAGCAAAATCAAATTCATTGTTTGTATTAGTTTTAATAGTTAAATCCAAAAAAATTAATAGCTCTATTTTGTTCTGTTTCTAGTGTAAATGTGATGTTTGTGTGAATACTGTTAATAAGAATTAAAAACTCATTGATAACCTCAAAAGAACTGTCAAAACAAGCTAAAATGTCATCAACATAACGAAACCAAAAAATAATGTGTTTAGAAAGATCTAATTCAAATATTGGATCTTCTAAATTATCTATAAATATGTTAGCTAATAGAGGACTCAGAGAATTCATGTCATCATAAAATGGCGGCTTATAGATCTTTAGTACACTGAGCTTTAACTACTCCAATGAAACGATCACATTTTTATAAAGAAATTTCAATCATCAAGCAATTAGCCATTATAACCACAACATGATTGACACTTTAATTCAACAAAAAGATTTTGGAACAGAACCACCCAATGACACCTCAAAACAACATTAAATTCTTACATTTTTGCAACAACAAACACAAATTAGACATTTTAGAAGCTTTTGAAATATACAAACATAAACGCACAGTACCTTTAATGAATGAACAAACCGAGCTTAGTAATTTAACTTTATTAGAAGTGATAGATATTTAGTTTTTGTATGTATTGTATCTAGTTACCTATTTTCTATATGTATTTATCCTTAGCAACGTGTTTGTTTATCAATCTTATCTACCTTTGATAATGACATTTAATGTCGAAACAATATTGTCAGGGTAAGATACTAATAAAACTTGTGAAACTTTGAATTAATCTTTTAATTTGATTATATTTCAAAATTTATTAATTTTTAAAATACCCTTCGCCTCCTGTTCCTCTACAAGCTTTTGCTCGAATGCTTGGAGTTGGAGTAACACACCTTATTTCCCGTTTGTTTTCGCGTAGTTCTTGGACATAGCAATGTGCTTCAATAATTCTTCTCGGGGTTTTAAAACTTGTCCGTTCCACTTTATCTTTCCTGTAATCCCATAAATCAATGAAATTATCAACCGGAAATCTAGCTGACCATGCAACCGGTCTACCAATGACCACCTTGAGTAATTGATATTTACATATTTAAGAGATTCTAGACGGCAATTTGTATTATTTTTAGTTTTTCTTGAGTCATGGATACCCTTCAAAAATGAATAGACTGGTATCTCCAAAACAAACAAAAATAGACCTACCACTTCTGTGCTTTTTTATCTCAGTATCAAACCTAGTAACACTCCCGAAGCTTGACCATAACTATACAGAACACCTTGTATATTATCTTTCTTTGTAATGCATGATTGCCGGTAAAGTGATTTAATTTTATTGATTGGTTATTATCACAGTAAGAAAATAAAATCCGAACACTATACCACTCTAAAAAGTGTGTGTACGTCCAATACACTTAGAGTTAACTTGAAACAATGTTAGTGTAAATTTATCACACTCTAAAACAATTACATCCCTAATCATTTATGGTAATTTTCTCACACTAAAACATATTTATAATCGTTTCTGAGTATGAATTTACTCTTGACTTTTGAATCTTTAATCTACATGGAAAAAAATTGCCTATTTAGAGTGGATTGCTATAAAACCTTTGTATAATTTGTTTTATATTTAGATTGAAATTCTGGAGGAGAGGGTAAATAATAAAATGATAAAGTGATTTATTTATTTATTGCAATACAAACATACATAAATAAAATAGCTCATAATAGTTTGGACACTTCTATTATTTCTTGGCCCACCATACTGTTGTTCCTTGTTGCTAGAGTGAAGTGCTGCCCCTGAACCTGCTCCAAACCAATTTTCAAGAAATTCATCACTTTACCAATGTTTACAGTTGCTATTTTGTTCTGCGAATTAGATATAATTATAATTATTGCTTTTACTTACCTCATCAATCAACTAAAGAACATAACTTTCATTCATCAATTTGCTAAATTACGCAGAACTTCGGAAATATTCAAACTGAAAAAATTATCAAAACTGCTTGCACGCCTTTAAAGAAATATAAATATCTCGAAAAGTATTTACCCTAGAACAAATATCTTTTTTGTATATTGCTCACTAGAAGGCGGGTTTTTTGTACAGCCTAATAATTTTTTGTTATCAAACGTATTTTTATTTTTTTCTAAACGAAATATTTTAAAAATGCAGAAAAATCGGTGTGGTCACATTTTTAAAAATCTGAAAAATCTGAAGATTCTTTGAACATTTCTGTATTTAAATGACAAATGGCAAGCTGGACGTTTTAATAGTTTTGGCAGGGTAAATTTTCAAAGACCGCGCTGCAGACAGCCGGCGCACCATAGATCACGGTGAACCGGCGCAACCCGCATTCGCTACCTTCTAGTTAGTAATAATACCGTCTATATTTCCAGCGGTCGGTCTTAACTAATGTACATAAGATAAATGTATATATGTGTGGATATGATTATACCTCCTGATTAGTTAATTACGTATGTATTTAAATCCATTTCTTCGGGTGTGTTACATAAAGTATTTTTCTTGCGGCCATCAAAGACCCTAAAATATTATAATGCAATAGCTTAGATACCATTTTTGTTTACAGAATATGAGTTGTTTTTGATCCTAAATTTAAAAAATAGGTTTTCACTGGGTTAGACTGGGTGCTATTGTAGGTAGCAACCAATCACCAGCTTACGTTGTATTATATTATTAAAATCCAGTCATCGAGCTAGAGTGTCAAATTTATTAACGTTAAAAACTATAGACTGAGCTATAGGATCATTGCAAATTCAATACTTGAACTTGTGGCACAGGTGAGTTATGATATTATTCACTGCAAAAATTATCATAATAACTTCCTTTACTCGCTTGTACCATAAATAACTATTACCGATCTCTATTGTAGGTTCTGATGTTTAATAAGGTCAGCTGCGGCAATTAGAGCGATGGGGTAACTGAAACTATGCTTAATAAAAACTAAAACTATCGATAAACGTCTATGAGAATTACGTGAATTTTTAGTTTTATCGACTTTACCCTATACACCCTTCCGACTGCGATAATTCCTGAACTATTCCTACTGCAGCCCTGATTTTTTGGAGACATTTTAATTAATATCCTTAGGGCGTCCCAGTTACTCAGAACATATTATAAAGTAATGTGGATATAAACTATAGACGATGATTCCATTTACCCCAATCTATTGGGTAACTGGAACCACCGGACATGTTTTTAAAAAAATATTTTGAAATTTTTAAATAGTTGGCATTAGAACTGCTTTATTTTTACATTTTCTTTTGGAAATATATTAAAGTTACTATAAAACAAGGTCCTAAACTTATACTTCATATGAGATAAAGAGTTTGAAGCAAAAGAATTGTATATCTATGGACCAATTACCCCAACTGACCTTAAAACTTAAATTAAAAAAGCTGTTGCATTATATTTTATGGTCTTGGACAGCCGCAAGAAAAGTATTTTATGTAACACACCCGAAGTAATCGATTTAAATACTTAATTAATTAACTAATTAGTAGGTATAATCATATCCACACAAATATACATCTTATGTACATTAGTTGAGAGGTTAAGGTTAAGAGTTAAGATGGTAATATGCACCGTATTATTACTATCTAGAAGGTAGCGAATGCGGTTTGTGCCGGTTGACCGTGATTTATGGTGCCCCGGCTGTCTGCAACGCGATCTTTAAAAATTTGCCCTGCCAAAACTATTAAAACGTCCAGCTTACCATTTTGCATTTAGATACAGAAATGTTCAAAGAATCTGTAGAATTTTCTTCAGATTTTTAAAAATGTGACCACACCGATTTTTCTGCATTTTTAAAATATTTTGTTTAGAAAAATATAAAAATACGTTTGATAACAAAAAACTATTAGGCTGTCCAAAAAGCCCGTCTTCTAGTGAGCAATATACAAAAAAATATTTGTTCTAGGGTAAATACTTTTCGAGATATTTATATTTCTTTAAAGGCGTGCAAGCAGTTTTATTATTTTTTTCAGTTTGAATATTTCCGAAGTTCTGCGTAATTTAGCAAATTGATGAATGAAAGTTATGTTCTTTAGTTGATTGCTACCTCATAAGTGATTTTCATTGAAATTCGTGAGATCGACCCATTTTGGTGATCGATTTCGCATGGAATGACCCTATATCCTTATAAGCTTTACCTTATTTGGCAAAGAGATAAAATAATATCATCTTGCGTGATACACTTATTTTACCTTCTGCGCTCCTGTTATACTTTCTGTTTAGGTTACGAAACGTCACAGCGCATAAAAGAGTTTAAATACACGCCTAAGATTTATTTATGGTTTGCAAAGATATCATCATGTTTCGCATAAATTAAAGAAAGTGCGCTAGCTTTCAATTAAAAGTAGAATATATTTACAATCGACGACTACATTTCATAAACTTATAACTGCAGTGTTACCTGTATAACAAAATAAGGTTTAGGACTGACGTACATAATTTAACCCCGACATAGAGGTTTAATTACTATACCAAAGCATACAACACGTTTGTTTGAACGATCTTTCAGCTATAAAATTGCATATGTACATACATACAGGGTGTAATTGATATAACTAGAAACCTCGTAATGGGAGGGGGGGAGATGTAATGCTTTAGAATATAATAATTTCCCTGTTGATATAGTATACATGTTGATAGGGAATAGTATATTTTGTAACGAGGTTAGAATGAAAAGTTGATGCGAGTTGAAGGTTCCGAACGCGAGCTGAAAGCGCACGAGAACCACGAGCATTGAATTTCCATTCTAACCAACTATACTTTTTGCAAAACCACAAGACAATTTAAACTTAGTAGTATTTACAACTTTAAAATAAGTACAATAATCTAAAAAAGTGTGACATTTAAAGCAAACAATGACATCAAGGCTAACCGTTTTCTTATTGTACTCTTACAGAATATTCATTCCATGCAACTACTGATGAAATGAAATACATGTAAAATTAGTTACACCCTGTATAAAACGCAATTCCTAATTTAATTCAAATGATAACTTTACCTCAATTTAAAAAACAGCTTTTTAATTTATTGTTAAACATGTAAACATGTAATGTGTCTACTTTATCATTCCACTCTGGTATATACGAGTATATGGTATAAGCAAAAAGTAACTCCATCGAAGGTGCCTTTGGAATTTTGAACGCATGTATAACACCAGAAGATTATAACAACTGTCACTGACGAAGAACTTTGTTTATTCTGTATAATTTTCTCGTGTTATAATAAACATTAGTTCAAAATTCCAAAGGTACCTTTGATGGAGCTACCTTTTGCTCATACTATAGTTTATTTATTTTATTTTTTACCTTTGTTAAAATAAATTCAAGGTGCAAGTGGCCGTTCAGTCATTAGTGCATTTGCACCTTGTGGTTCTAGCATAATCAATATTTTGTTTATATACATTAAACCGTTTGTATTTTGTACTTTGTGTTGAATCATTATGTTGAATAAACACATACTACTATTATTATTAATAATTGCGTGATTTTATTGTTTACAAAAATAAATAAGTTATGTACAGTCACATCTGATTTTGTTTTTACCACAACAACTCAATGTAACCGTTTTACATCTGAAAATACTAATTTTATTTAACCTACAAATAATTTTTTAACAAAATTTGTATACTGAAGAATTGACTTCCTTAAGTTTTGGCTGCTGTTGTTTGCAAATTAGTAAATTAATAAAGTAATTGCATAATATGTAGTGAAAAATGGCAGTTCTGCAAACAAAAGTGAAGATGAAATGATTTGATCACCTATAACGATATTCGCAATTTCCTGTAATAAAATAAAACGATAATATTCAACTGTATTATTAACTTTTGCTTCCCAGGTCAACTTTAAGAAATCTTTGTCATAAAAAGTTATATGCAAAATAATATGTGAAAAACGCATTTCAAGCAGGTATATCCCACTGTGCATCGCATCGCTTAACTCTTTTAATTGCAATGAATTAAGTCAATTACGTATAAGAGCATAGATAAGTCACACATGAAATTGTCACTATTAATTATTAGTCAGGATTATAGCTGTTATACCGTATGTTCACTTTCAAGACAAACCATAACACGGCATAAAGAATTTACATGTACCACTATAAATATTAGCTTCTATATTGTATGTTATACCCTTTAAATGAAAGTTATTCAAGCTTTCGTTTTCAACACTTTATTGTTAAAAATTACCTACTACATAGTAAGTCGATTATGTTTAGTTTAGTGTCTCGAGATTTACTTCGTAAAACTCCATAATTATGAAACAAATTAGACATAAAACAATTATTTAAAGTTTCGGTCATGTACATCCAGAAGTTGAGACTTTTATAAAATTCCACGTGTTTATAGAAGGGAAGTGCTTCTAGAATTCCGGTCGCAAGTGAGCCGTAAAGACAGTTCCTACAGCAAAAACATAAATGGTGATTAGTATTAATAAAATAATGTAATATTGAGAAGAAAACTGTCATAAATATTGAATTAAACTATCAATTTTTAACGAGCAATAGTAACTAATAATATTTAAAATCTAAGTATGTACGAACAATTAAAATTCTTACTTTCTAAAAGCACCAACAAACACGTTATGTTAAAAATGTAAATAAACAATACGAAATTAGCCACTTGATCGAATATAATTATAATATGATTCTCCATATTTGTATAGACGATAATATAAATCCAAGTATAATAAAATCAATACTTCAGATGTTAATACACGTTAGCTATATACTGGCGATAACATAATGAAGCATAAAAATTATAAAATTGCTGAAATTAATCGCTCCTAATCACTTTTTTGTGATCAGTTGTACCTTGTACGCAGTTATTGAATCAGGTTTCGGAGGTAATAAATACAGCGTGTCCAAAATTCCGAACATTACTACTTGTAAACCAAATGGATACGATATCGATTTTTGCGAGGAAAGAAATTCTTATAACATCCAAATAAACGCATATAAAAACATAATAAAACATTCTCTAAAATAAAGTTTCGTAGAAAACGCATCAGCCTGCTTATGATGGTTTAAGTGAATTTAAAAAAATAAAAGCAAGTATTCTGTTACGTTTATTATACGCCCTGTATAATTGCCCAGAAAATGATTTTTGAAGTTTTATTAAATTTAGATCCGGTCCTGTCATTTGCAACTGACCTAATTACGGAAGGTAACCTTGTCATTGAAAACAGAAATGTAGTATGCTTGTCTGCAATTAAAAGATAAATAAAATCGAAGTTTGTTATTTATTATTTGGTTAACGCCACAAGAAGATTTATGTGTTAAGTAACATTATTATGAATCGTCTTACATTATTATTAATTTAATAATTAGCGATATTTTACACTTTACTCCTACTCAATAAGTACGAGTACTTTTGCTTTTAAGTTTTTTCTTTATTCTTGGTTTTCCTACGTATTATATCAGGAAACATTCAGTGTAACGTAAATTCAATTGCTCCTATCTTACTTTATTGTCAAGATTTCGTGATGCACATACAACATTATTTAAAAAATTAATATTAGTCATTAACGTGTACTAGTAGGTATTTAGGATAACAAATATTGGCATACACAAACTAGATAAAAAATAATTCATATTCCGGGTATTAGCAAAAAATGCAACAATAATATTGGTATTGTAATCTAAGATAAATATTACATAATTTAGGTACATAATTCTTCTAAAATAACAGATGTGTTAAAAAATATACCCATGCATTCATACCATGTATAACCTTCAATAAATACTCCTATTACAGTTTTTTAAGTGTGGTTTTTTTGCTGCAGTTTTACGTTATTTTACCTTAAACAACAATCTAGTAAAAGATCTAACATAATATTAGGCAACCATGCATCGTGCATTTAAACTGTATCTTCGTGTATAAATAATTCCAAATCTGGACCCGCTGTATATGCAATTTTATGTATATGATATGCTAGTGTTGTTCTGTTGTTTAATATAATAATAGAAAATTACACTAGCAGTTGATATTATTCAAATAGTACCTATAATTAACACTAGAAGCCTTTTACTGACGTTTGGTAAAATCTTGAGTAATTTGCTACAAATGATGTATTTATTATAAATAATAATTCATGAATTATAAACGGATTTATATATAGCAAGAGCTTGTAAATCTTGTACGATGTATCAAAATGATTAGAAGAATGTAGGATGCTACGACGAAATGAAGTAATGACTGTTTTTTAATATATTATCTATTTCCCACGACATGTGTGACCTTCTTTACGTTACTCGATGATAAATAGTTATCATTGTTTTTGTAATTGTATATCTTAAATATTACTATTTTGCTCTACTTTGAAGTATCAATCTTACAGATAGTGTTTTAAGAGTAAGTAGTACATACATAGAGCATATCTGTATAAGCACATTTCAAGATTCACTTATTGTAGAAATCTTAATCTAAACCACCATCCAGTTTTTCTTTATATAATAGTGTATGTAAATTAACTATTAATTAAGTAATTCGATTAATGGTAAGTACTTGAGAGTTTAAACCTGTTTACATTAGAATACTAAAACTAAATAACCCTCTATTATATTGTTTTACTCCATTCTTGAATCCGAGAAATTATAGAATATTAGAATATTACATATTAGTAAATTACATACAGATAGTCAATAATAAAATGATTAAGCTAATACTTGTTGTCTATTGGTTATTCAGGTTGAGCACATAATGATTTTATCTTTTAGGCTTAGTTAAATATTTACTGTTTTCATTATTAGGAATTTGTTCTTTTCAATAGTTGCTTTAGTTCTGTAGTTGAAACTACATACATATAATGTAGCAGAGTCATAGGTGTGTTGTCGACTAGAATTTCTTAATTTTTTGTAAGTACCATTTAAACATAAAAATATTGTAGGACTGTATAACTAATTAAAATTAATTCACTAAACCTTTCAAATAAATAAATACAAAGTATTTAATATTGCAGAGATAACTAATAAGCAAAAATATTTATATGTAAGAAAAATTTTTTTGCTAATAGTTGAGGGCAAGAATGGTTAAATAGCCCTAAAGCAAATATCTCGAAAATACATTTTTTTTTTTATCCACTAACTTGTATAGGTCAAGACACTCCTTTGTCTTTTATTTTTATTCCCTGTTATATAATCATTATATTGATAATATATCAGTATGTATATATGGTATATTGATATTATAATTATTAGGAACGATTTCAACAATCTTAAGATTCATATCAGCCTTTCAGTTCCCAATTTAATTTATCCCAAAGGAGATTGCCAAAGTTGTTTTGATGCATTTATTTGCTATATTTTGAACTATCTGCAATTAAAACTAAAAGTGATTACCAATTTTATAATATTATTCTAAAAGATTACTTCTATTATTCTTAAGATATTTAGGGGGTACCAGCATTATTATGGTGGAGATACTTCTTCGGTTTAAAAAGTTTAAAAAGTCGATCAACAAATCGGAAGTGTGTCAAACCTTGCTTGATCTCTAGAAAAGTAGTTTTTCTGTTTTTGTTTGATTTAAGTCTACTGTTTTTAACTTCTTCTTCTTCTTCTTCTTCTTCTTCTTCTTTTGTGTGCAAAGATTTTAATCTTTTTTCGATGTTTATTGTAACTATTCCTGCCTCTGTCCCCTTCAACACTGTTATTCCAACTGTTCAATACTCTCAATTTACTGTTCAGACTATTTCTTTATTTATGCTTACTTGCTGTTAGTCTTGGTTTTTAAACCATTTGGAATCAACATATAAGATTGGAATCTATTTTGGCCCAATCCTTATAAAGACTTTATATGGTACGGTTTAAATGTAGATTATAATTACTTATAGATTGATGTAAGGTTAAGTTTAAGATAGGTTTTCATTATCTGCAATAAAGAGCTTCTAAAAAGGTTATTTCAAGCCTGAAAAATAATTTTATATGGCAGAGGAAGATTATGTAGCACAGTTTCATGTAAGGAAAAAATAGAATCGCGAACCTTACGTAAATTAAAATGCTTTATTGGCGATGAAAAGAAAAACTGAAATGGCGAGAAACTACCGAGCTAAATTTTGGATATATTTACGTTTTGTGCGATGAAAACATTTGCTTTACACTCCTAATACTTATAATAGCTACCACAGTTAGCGATATTTTTAAATTAAATTTTATAGACTGGCTTTCAAAATGTCTGAATGGCCAATTATTTACGTAATTATTACATCGGCATTAATCAGTCAAATATGTTCAGTGACGTCCCTATAAACTTGGATGCCCTTGTGGAAAAATTTACTTGATTTTTCTCACTCTTCTGCCTACTAATCGATTACACTCATAACCGTGGTTTCTTGTTTTGTACGTCGTGTTTCGTCCGCCGACGGAAGTCTATCTAAATACTTTTCGTTTCGTGTGGAATAAAAATGATGGCGTTTATGACTTTTTATTTGGTACGTTGTTTACCTGCACGTATTTACCTGCTCATCAACTGAATATCAAACAATCGATGGACGTTTAAATTCTTTTTATAAATCGAACTTTATGCAAGAAGTATTTTTGTAACAACAGCAAACGTCATAAAGCAATTTTGAATTTAGCTTCGGTTAGGTTAGGCCTAAATGAACACCTTTGGTTATTACCTTAGATTTTTTGTATTTGACGTGAAAAAATATATAAATTACGGAGAAGGAAATCAACAATTTGTATGTAGAAATTTTATTTTAAAAAGTATCCAAAGTTACTAGGTAAATGCGAGATGAGCGCACAAAACAAGAAGACATTAATACCGAATATTAGTCCTGTACGGATTTACGGACGAAACGAGAAGATTTTAAGTCTTAGCATGAAACGTTATGCACAAAACGCTCACAAATCCCCGTAGCTATGCTACCTAATAGGAACTAATATTTGTAATAAAAAACTTTATTTGAGAAGTAAGTCCTTAATAGGAACATTTGACTTTCTTAACTTAGTACATACAGGGTGTCCATTATGTATGGAATATAGTATATATCTCGGTAAATATCGACTAAAAAAAAAATTGTTATATAAAAGTTGTTTAACATTTTATTTTCCATAATAAGATAGCAATTAATTGTTTTTATTTCAGAAAACAAATGAGTAATGAATAACACTTTATTTTTTTAAAATAGCAATGTCCCTTTTCATTAGGCTCATTTGATAGAGATTTTTTTTTCTCTTTTTGATGACCTAGAATCTTAGTACCCTTATATCAGAAAATTTTAGAAAAAACGTAAAAAGTGTTTATTAAGTTAATTTCACCAATAACATGAATCTAGATATCCGAGATCGTAAAGTATCTCGAATTATTACCCTAAAATAAACAGATGTGCATCTACATAATGTACAAAACAAAACAAATGAACAGAAAATTATGTACGTCTCTTATAAAGCTTGAAGACAAAACGAAATTAGCAATAAAATGGTTTCCACGGCAATAAGTGCTCAAAATGTTCACCATTAACAGCAAGGCAGTGGCCCAACCAATCACGATTTGTATTCGTTGCTCTAATTCGGCCAGAATCTGCGGTCGGTTTGTATACACTTTTGATTTTAAATATCCCCAGAAGAAGAAATCGCAAGGTGTAAGATCCGGAGATCGAGGAGACCACTCCACAGACCCTCTTCTGCCTATCCAACGGGCCGGAAATACCAGATTTAAATATCGGCGTACATCTAAATGATAGTGGGGCGGTGCTCCATCTTGTTGAAACCAAAGATCATCAAGATTTGCTTGGCAAGCTGGAGTAATTTGCTGTTGCAATAATTGCAAATAACGGTCACCAGTTAGAGTACCACGAATAAAGAAAAGTCCAATTATGTGATCTGCACAAATTCCCACCCATACGTTTAATCTTTGTGGTGTTTGGGTATGATTTTGGATCATCCAATGATGGGGATTTTCATCGGCCCAATATCGACAATTATGCCTATTTACATTTCCATTTAAACAAAACGTAGCCTCGTCAGAAAAAACAATATTATTAAGAAAATTTGGTTTGTTGTTGATTCGCTCCATCATAAATTCACAAAATTCAACACGTCGATCGTAATCATCTTCGGATAATTGTTGCAATAAAGTCGGTTTGTACGGATGTAATTTTTCTGAATGTAATATTTTCTGTATTGAACCTTTACTTACGGCATGGTTTAAACTTAACTGACGAGTTGAAATGGATTTTCTTCGATTTCTATTAAAACATCGAGCTTTTTATCTTCATTTGTCGCAGACCTCTGCGGACCAGTCTTCACCAGATCTTTAACATTGCCAGTTTCTCTAAACCGTTTCAAGGTTTTGCTAACTACTGACTGGGTGATTGGTTCTCGATGTGGATAACGCCCATTAAAAATTTCACATACTTCTAATTGTGTTCGTTTGCGATCCCCATAACCGACCATAATTAAAATTTCTATACCTTCAGTTTCTGTTAAATGAACCATTTTTATTTTTCCATGTACCAACAACTTAATTAAATAAACAAACTTCTGTCACAATAAAAGCCTACAATCAATTGTTAAGACAAATGAAAGAGATCTCGAATATCTAGATTCATGTTATTGGTGAAATTAACTTGCCATGGAAACCATTTTATTGCTAATTTCGTTTTGTCTTCAAGCTTTATAAGAGACGTACATAATTTTCTGTTCATTTGTTTTGTTTTGTACATTATGTAGATGCACATCTGTTTATTTTAGGGTCATAATTCGAGACACTTTACGATCTCGGATATCTAGATTCATGTTATTGGTGAAACTAACTTAATAAACATTTTTTAGGTTTTTTCAAAAATTTTCTGATATAAGGGTACTAAGATTTTAGGTCATCGAAAAGAGAAAAAAAATCTCTATCAAATGAGCTTAATGAAAGGATACATTGCTATTTAAAAAATGAAAGTGTTATTCATTATTACTCATTTGTTTTCTGAAATAAAAACAATTGAATGCTACCTTATTATGGAAAATAAAATGTTAAACAACTTTTATATAACATTTTTTTTTATAAAGTCGATATTTACCGAGATATATACTATATTCCATACATAATGGCAACGGATACTAGAGCTGTTAATTTAACATCCTTAGAACCACTACTAAATTAACTAAAATCATCGAAATTTCGTGAGAACAAAAATAACCTTATTTATTCTAATTTAGAGTATTTTAATAGCATCATATCACATTATTAATTTATCCGACAATTTTAATTTTGGGTTTGTTATCGTTGCCCATCGCTATTATATGAGGGTTCCGATAAATGAAGTGAGTGGCCGCTCGGTAAAAAGTCCGACACTCTTACTCAGGCGGCCTGGGTTCGATCCCCGGAATTGTGAAAAGACTTTTCTCGTCGATAAAGCCTCAGTACACTTCGCCGTGCTATCAGATAGGCACGTTAAACAGTCCGTCTCGACAACTACATAAAATCTTTCTGTGGTTGTCGTTAAAAATAACATCGCCCTATACCACGCACAAGTAGTATGTATTTACTTCAGTGGTTTGGCAATGTCAATTGTAATTAACATTTATACAATAATAAAAGTATTTGAAAAAGCTCTTTTCGTTTGAGATATTCGTATGGCATCTCTTGTACATAAAGCCCAATGTTTGTTTACTTAAAACTCTAATAATTATGCGCTTTTTTCACCACAAGACAAAATTTAGTAGTTTCTTTAATATCCAATGTTGCTAATTCCTAGTTTTAGGTTAATGGAAGCAGTCCATTTTAAAATTTTGTACTACTAGAATTTCGCTCGGGTTATCACGTCACAGGAGCAATTTTTTATAAAGCTGAACTAAACGTACCTTAATATTTATTTTAACTTGAATTTTAACATATTTAAACTGCCATAACTGATTTAACTTAAAAACATGTATCCTTTATTTTCCATCCAGTCTCTTCAATCACCGTTAAACAAACATGAATCTACGCTCTTTGTCCTGCTTGTCTTATCGCGTTTTTCGTACCAGTAACCGCGAAAACGTAACCTCGGGACGTGAATTAGATAGAGAATGGGGTATCGATAGAAGATTCTGGTAACTAACTAATGTAGGTTTCCTTTCTTCAAACAAAATACAAGGAGTCAGGAAACATAATGATACCTCATACTTCACTTAAAAAGTCACAAAAGAATTTAATTTTGTCAACGAGAAAACGAAAAAAGCTATTACAACGAATAATTAATATAATTTCTAATTCAAGTCTACAGTAAATTATCTTTGTTCTCGACTCTGTTAATGCTGTTGATAAGCAACAAACTTAATTTATTATCAAAAACTTCTTCTACTTAACTTTTGGATACTTTCTTATTACGATAGTTTTTAATTCAATAAATTAAACGTTTTAAAAATAGAATTCCTGTTGGGTTTCCTGATTTTAAATTATTATATAAAGATTTTTTGTTCATTCCTCATAAACACGTTCAAAAATTTCAAATATCATGTAAAATGAAATTTCTTTAATGATCTATTACTTCTTCAAAATCTATACCAAGTATCCAATTGATGATCTTTTGAAGACTTTACACTTTTACGAAATAGTTTCACATGTATGAAAAAAATTGTTTCGAAAACGCTTTACCATTTGCGTCAAAGTGAATGTTGAGTAGTTTTAAACTATTAATTAAAAATATTCCACATATCATTAAGATTGCGGTACTTTAGTAAAAAGAGGAGACAAAATTATTCATGAATATTAATTAGAATATCACGATCAATAAAATGTTACTTTTCAAATTGTCCTCCTAACCCTTTTATATGCAATACTTTGAATTCAAAAGATACCAAATGTTTCGAAATCAGAATAACTCATTTATCAAGTAATAAAAGTATGTCAATCATTATGTAAATGAGGTTTACACATTTGTGCACATCGATCCATGAATATTTTTGGTTAGTATTCATTATTCATTAATATATTACGATATATTACGTATTTCGCTCACTCATAAACTTCACCCCAAACACATTATAATGGGCCAAATATTTATAGATACTGTTTCATTGTGTATTATAAAATAAATCTTACATAGAAGCGATAAGCTTACTTATTACTTAGCGATTATTAGAAGGTAAGGCCTAAACTTTTAAAAAATCTTTGTCCTAAAATTCGCTAGAAAGCGTTGTCGATTGGAATTTTACGAGTATATGGGTACTTTCAGAAACCTACCATTCTTTTTCTAGTAATTGCATTCTCTGTACAAATTATTTATTGCGTTAGTACGTTTATATGGCAGATAAGTTTAAAAATGCAAGGTTTATTATTGTTTAGATCGATAATGAGAGTTTATAATTTTCAAAGTAAATATCCAATGGAGCTTAAGAATTTGATCAAAATCAGTGTACAATCTACTACCTGATCATTGCTCATGTATAAGTAATAAAGTTTAACATCATGAATTACATCGTGTATTATTTTCGTCATTTTTATTATTTTATGTATCACGGGCTGGTAGGTATTCACTACTCACACCCATTCATTCATTATCGACAAGATCTGTTAAAACCAGGTAGTTAGCTACTAACTTAAGAGTAAAGAGCTCGTTAAAAGAAAGAAAACCATGTTATTGAAAATTACCGTGTGAGGTAATTTATATAGTGGTGTATTTACGATGCTTGAGAAGTGTTTTACAACACATTACAATAGAAAAGAACTGTTGAAAGTTATCACATAACTTATTAGCACATCATGTCTAAGTTCGTTTCTTAATCTCTCCTTGATTGTATTCCAGCAATAGTTAATATATAGAAAGACTTTCACGGCCACACTTAATGAACAAAAATCTACTTTCGGGTTCGGACAGCGCATTACAAAAAACAAATTTAACGTTTCGCCCGCAACAGTAGGTATTGCAAATCCTGAAAAGAAAGATATGATAAACACCTACAAGAATATATTTGTATAACGGAACAAGGCGAGAGTGAAATAGTACCGAGTGCTTCTGCAGTTCTTACGATTTGCAGCTTCGAAAAACCGGGTGAAATTGTGGTTCCTTTTTAATTAAAAAAATGCATTTAAAATTAATAAAATATTTTTTCTGGTTGGCAGGTGCGTAAGTAGACGGGAGGTTCAAAATTATCTAAATCAGAACCTATGAGGGCTAAGGAGACCGAGAACTCGCTCTCCAAATGCCGCAAATTCCATATGGAACTATTTAATTATTTATGCTCTGATGGTAGAAAATACATCGTCTCATGGTTTTATATATTTTAAGAGAGCTGCATGTGTCAAAATTCATGAAAATTGTGCAGAATGTCGCAGCGACTTTGAAATTATAGTCTGTGAACATTGAACTCTGTAACTGTCGGACTAGGTTTGGTTCGATTCGCTTTAGTTTTACTTGTTCACTCCCTAAAATCACGTATATCTCGAGAAAGGAACGTCTTATCAGCATAAGACTTTTACTGCCGTATAACATTTGAGATAGGGAGTGACAGATTCGGATATTATCAATCATCGATTGTTTTCCTGTGCAGTAGTTATCAGCCGAAAAGCCGATTCTACGGAATTTTGAAGATTTATAGCGATTTTATAAGATAAGATAAGATAAGATTTTATTTATTTACATAACTATATCGGAGAAAGTTATACCATACGATAACCTAGTGTATCCTCTACAAAACAGCATATATTCATCTTCCGCGATAGAGGCCATCTCCAGCCTCAAAAATTGAACAATCATAAAAATTGGAGAAACAGTCATTTGTCGCATTCTCCAATAAATCTGAAATGTGTCAGAAAATGGATTGTCATTGGCTACCAACACGGATAAATAACGACGAGAAAAATTGATAGCCTTTACAGTTCTTAATTCTAAATAAACTATTTATCTCTGTAGTCTAAATCGCTCGCAGGTGAGTTGCTGAAAGTTTTATATGTCAACACCATACAATTAAAAAAAGTTATTTTATAAGTTATGACATCAAGCCAAAGGTTACATGAAAGGTTTTATGTTTTGAACTTGAAATGTTTGTATATTTGAAATCTAAAATTTTCGAACTGAAATTTTAAAAGTTAGAAACCTTCGAAGCTTCAATCGCTCAAAACAATGGAAATTGGAAGCTTTAAACTGTAGAAATTAAAGCAAAAAATACAGAAATGTAGAATCTGTAGTATTTCCGAACTTTGACGTTTGATCGATGTAAATTATGGAATTTTGCTTAAACACTGAAATATAACCGTTTTAAAGCTTAGGTGTTATATAAAGTGTATTAAATAACTCATTTAAAAAACATTTAACGTGAAATTAATTAATTGTGGGCAACGAAATCTAGGTTAACATGTTTGCTTGATGTAGCACTATCTTTCTTCAGTCTTATCGTCAAGACTTGAACTTATCGAGGCATTCCGTATCAGAATTATTTTTGAAGTTTTTGTAACTGAAATTCTAAAAATTATAAAATAAATTAAACTCGAAAAATCTGCGAAATTAGAAACCTTGCAACTACAAAATTTAAATACTTTTTTAAGACGTTAAAATTCTGAATCTTGAAACGTCGACTTCAGATTTTTGCAGATTAAGTGTGTAACCATTAAGGTTAAGAACTTTAAAACAAAATATTTATTTCAAACAGTCTGAAACTTCGAAACAATATCTCTCTGTGAATACGGATTGCTTTGTGTTTAAAATAAAACAAATAATGATGTTTGAAACTGGTCTTATGTAACACTTTTTTTAATGACAATATGATTAATTAATAACGATGATATATGATTAATTTTATGATTATTTATAAATAACTGAAACTGATAGTAGAACGACCCTATTTTTGGATATTCATTGTCTTTTGACACTTTAACTTATAATCTTTATATTTCCATTTTAGACGAATATTTCCTATAGTAACCATGCAACAAACTGAACAAACCCATTAATATGGTTCTGAAAAAAGTTTATTCGCCAGATAAGAAGTACCTATGGCATTATGCCGTATTGGTTGCCTATTACAAAATGAGATTATATCGTGAAATAGGCATCAGAGCCAAGCAAGTTTTGGTAATCAATCTCCATTGCTGACAGGTTAATGAAATATATTGGAGAATCAGTCCAACCTTTTACATGGTGCAATTCTGGAAAATTCCGTTAAATATTGAAGTCTGAGACATTATGAAAAAACTAAGTCTTCTTTCTGATGTATCTGTTTATTAAACAGAAAAATTTTATAATACTAATGATCTTATTGCTTTCAAGCTTTTAATAACTGCACTAAAAGACTATCCCATAATGGAGAAAAAATTAAAAAACCTTTGTGGTTTTAAAATTTTTCAAAATTAGATCTTTTTATATAAATTCTTATATTTAAATTTAATTTCGCTATTAGTAAATCTCAAAATCGATGCCCATTGCGATCTTTTCACTTTTTGTTTGTTCATTTGTTCTTTGATAGACGGTCTAGGCCACAATGGCCAATGACCATAACGGCCAATCGCTATTTTGGCTGTTGTGGCCATTTCCAAAACGGCCTCCATGATTGTAACGGCCAACAGCAGGTGCACAGCCACCACAGCTAATTTGACCATATTGCCATCGACACTTGACCATGACCACGACGGCCAACTCGAAACTCCGCCCCATCTGCCATTTTGAACACAACGGCCACCAACACTTATGTATTGGAAACGCTGGACATAACGGCCAAAATAATAACAACGACCAACTGTAGCGCGTGATCACAACGGCCAACTGTGGCGTGTGTGCATCTGTGCAAATCATAAAACTTTTGTTTGCAACATTGTCGCCTTCTCATAAAATGTGCGTGTGTATGTGTTTTTTATACTGTTATTTTGGTTTCATTAAAGCTTATTTCTCTCTTTTAACTTTCACCGTGTTTCGAAAAGGTACGTCCAAAATTTAACAGCATATTCTGAGATCAAAGTAGAGTTGATTTAATGTGACTTACCATTATTATTGGCAGATCCATTTGGGGGGTTTGAAGTTCTGTACAGATTTTTCTTCTTCCATGATAAGAGGCGTGAACAGCGTGAAAACTATCTAGTTTTTGACTATTGTCTCTAGCCCAATCACCAGATTGTATTCTAATCGGAATGTTTTGTAACCGTGGTTGATTGATGTTTGGGGTTTTCACAGTCAGTTACTTTAGTTGCTGTTATGGAGTAGAAATAATTCTGGAAGTCTTGATTTTTCTCCACATCTAATAAATATTGCTGTAGGTGAACAAGTTATCGAGAAAACTTATTTTAAATAGTTAGAGTGTATTGAAAACTATCTGCACAAAATTTGTAGGGCTTACCTTTTAATTTGCTTGAGATACCGAGAAAATAAGAAAGAAAAATTCCTTCAACTTCATGGAGCTGTAGTTCTGGATATATATATAGGTGTTATAGGTAAGTCACGTATATTCGGCGTTATTTTGACTTCAAAATATGCTGTTAAAATTTGACGTACCTTTTTGAAACACAGTGTAAGTTGTAAGAGAGAAATAAACTTTAATTAAACCAAAATAACGGTACAAAAATGTTAGTTTGCTTATCTGGTTTTTTCACACGCTTTCTCATTCCTCTCTTACACACACGCACGGTCTATGAAAAGGTGACAACGTTAGAAACAAAACTGTTGATACGGATTTGCACAGTTGGCCGTTATGGTCATTTTGGCCGTTGTGGTCACTCACCACAGTTGGCCGTTATTCGGTGGCCAAAGTGGCCAGCGATTCGAAAATGGTGGAAGGAGCGGAGAGTCGAGTTGAGCGATAAAGTCAAATTGGCCGTTATAGTCACGGAAGCCGTTGTGGTCATGACCACAACATCCAAAATAGCGATTGGCCGTTGTGGCCAAGTCACACTGGACCATTACGGTTTTCAGAGATGCCGACAATAGCTTAGCGGTTATGTAATTCGCTCATTCAGGTTTCTATTCGGATACCCAGCTTATTATGTAGTAAAGTAGGTAAATTTACCTAGAGAAATACGCAAAACTTACAGCACAAATTTTGTGTAAATGCTGAGACGGATGCCACTATTTTATATAATAACGGTCAACAAAACAACGATATTTTTGTTTATTTTTATCCATTTTTAATTATAATAAGAAAAAATAATAATAAAACCGTTACATATGTTATATACATATATGAAAAATTTCAATAAATAAAATGCATTACCTCCTAGTTGTCCATCAAGTCTAAAAACCAATTTCACTTATACACATACTACCTGAAAATGACAATATGAAATGAATTATTTAATTTTAATTTGTCTTCAAATTACAAATATTGACTGAATCTTTACAATTAAGGTATAAAAGCAGAACATTAGTCTATCAAGAAATCTTTAGTGACGCTTAAAACTAAATGAAATTCAATGCAGAAAGCTTCACGGATTGTAGATCTGACCTTTTCTTTTCATAATTAATTCCCTCACATAAATCACTATTTCTCGCTTTATAATGTTCGTTGTCATTAGATTAGAGATTATCAGAGGATTAGCTAAAGAAATTATTAATGGATCTGTAAGGCTGGCAACAAAGTCATTTATAATTGTGTTAGTAAAAATCTTCAATGCAATATTCAGATATATGTACTATCGAAATTATTGCATTCTCTAGAGTGTCTAGAGAGCTTTAGAGCTTTTACAGAAGAACATATAATTGCATAGTAGGTAAAGAGTATGTAAAGGTGTTAATGCCGGGAATTATTTGTTTCTAGCGATTTATAGTTTCTATATCTATTTAGTTTTAACTTCTTTTATGCAGCACCTGCTAGTGCGTGTTCATTCAATGTTAATTGATATGACTTAAAACCTGTTAGGAGCAAGAAACTCATTAAAAGGAAGAAATCAATGCGATCCACGGTGTTAAGACAATTTATATATGATTTCCTCATTACTTGTGGTTTTATAGAAAAAAATTATTTTAAATGTTAGTATGGATTTAAGTGATAATACTCGCCATGCTGTCGGCCAAAAAGATAGTTTCGTAATACAACTAATTTTCAGATGCCTAACCTGGGATAAAATATAACTAGTAGTATATAGAAATCGGATTGTCGGGAAATATTAAAATATTTATGAATACACTTCTGAATTTTAAATCAAATCTGTATTTAAATTATAAAACACTTATTTAGTGAGTCTTCACAAGCAATGCATTTAAATGCCTTAAGCAATAAGGTATATTGAAAGCTAAGTCAATCGGTCGTCCTAGCTGCAATACAACGTGCTAAAAAACGTCATAATCTCTGGTTATTAATATGTGGCCGTCGAAAATATGAACGTATTATAATAATTTGATCCACTACAATATGGTACATTGTTCTGAAGGTATACTATCAGTTTTTGATGTTTGGCAAACCACTCACCAACCACAATTATTACACACATCTCAGAAAGCGCTATTAAAAACCAATTACGATGTATACTACGAGGGTGGTCCCAGAAGTACCCGACCCAACAAAGAAAACAAAAAAATTTTGGAAAAAAATTTATTTATTTTTCAACGTAATCTCCTTTCAGCTCTATACACTTTTCCCAGCGGTGTTCAAAAAGTTCGATACCCTTTTTATAATAAGAACTGTCTTGCTCCTCAAAATAGCCATTAACTGCTGACATCACTTCTTCATCGTTGGAAAATCTTTGACCACTGAGCCATTTTTTCAAGTTTGGGAACAGAAAATAATCCGAGGGGGCTAAATCTGGCGAATATGGTGCATGAGGTAGCAATTCAAACTTTAATTGATTAATTTTGGCCATTGCAATAACGGATTTGTGAGCTGGCGCGTTGTCGTGATGAAGCAACACGTTTGCATAATACTGGCCGTTGATAGTTTTTCCTTTTTCGAGCTAGTCAATAAAAATTATTCCACGCGCATCCCAAAAAACCGACGCCATAACCTTGCCTGCAGATGAAACGGTCTTCGCCTTCTTTGGAGCCGGTTCTCCCTTTTGAGTCCATTGTTTCAATTGTTCTTTTGTCTCGGGTGTGAAATGATGGACCCATGTTTCATCCATTGCTACGAAACGGCGCAAAAATTCTGCTTTGTTGCTGTGAAACTTCGCTAAACACTCAATTGAAACATTTTCACGACAGTGTTTTTGCTCGAGTGTGAGCAAACGCGGCCCCCATCTTGCACACAGCTTTCTCATGTCCAAATTTTCAGATAATATGCGATGTACCGCACTTTTTGAAATGCCCGTAATGTCTGCTAGCTCGCGCACTTTCAGTCGACGATCATCAAGTACCGCTTTGTGGATTTTCTTCACCATTTCTGGAGTCGTCACCTCATTTGGTCGACCACTGCGATGCTCGTCTTGGCAGCTCGTACGGCCTCGTTTAAACTTAGCTACCCAAAATTTAACTGTTGTAAACGAAGGAGCAGACTCACCCAGAGTAGAATCCAGTTCAGATTTTATATTGGTTGGGCTGAGGCCTTTCAAATAAAAGTGTTGTATCACATAACGATGACCAATTCTCTCCATTTTCACAAATTCACTGGCAACGTTCACTATTGATGGCTGCCAAACAAATACTGAACAACGTGGCGCTTTCAAACTTGAAACATATGCTTTATAGACTGCGTACTTTCCAATACAGTGATATTTTCAAGCAACTACCGCCACCTCTTGGTCAGGTCGGGTACTTTTGGGAATACCCTCGTAAGTGTGCTTATGGTTCATAATATTGTTTATTTCCTAGCATTGCAAAAATAGGTACGAAGTAATAGCTTAAGTTGCATTTTCTAGATTGTGTAACCCATTTCTTGGAAACACTAGAATGCATATTATTGACGCATTCTACTTCTGAAGTATTTAGTTGTTTGGTTTCAACAATTTTTTATCCTAAATAAAGGCAGTCAGTACGTGTAGAAGTTCACCTAAATCTTCATTTCATAATAGAGATAACGCTATGGGTAAATTGCGTTTACTTCTGCTCTATTAATTCAAAATCTTTATGTAGTTTAGTACTTCACCTCATTCCATTCATTCCAGATATCATTTACATTATACATATTGCAATGGTTACTTTTGCACTAAAGAGTAAATAATATGAGAAAGTGCATTCGATTATAAACTTTGGAGACTCATTGTTCGTCTGAACAAACTACGTCTGTGGTTCTTGGATATCATTAAATAAAACATAAATAATGTCTTAACGTTATACTAAGATTAGAAAACTCAATATAAAATTGAAATACGATAAATCAAGTTGGAATAGCATATCTTTATTAAAGTATAACAGTTTACAATATTAAATACAAATTAGGATGGTAGGAGAAAGGAGATCTTAGTCAAAGGTCAACCTGAAAAAGAAAATTATGTATATTAGTTAAGGAAATTAATGGATTATATGAAAATCAAAACTGCACCTTCAATAATAATGCAAAAATGAAATTTTAAATAAAGAAATTGGTTTACCATAACTATAGTGATAAGCATTGTTATTGAAAGGGCAGTAAGAATGATCATAGAAAGGTGATATTTTTGGTGAAAATATATATAACAAATAAAATAAATGAACTAGAGGTTTCTCAGAGAGATGAGAGAATAATAAGTTTTGTTTTGATGAAGATGGATGTAATTGTAAAAAGTTCTTAAAAAAAGGATTATAAGTTAATAAATATTAAATGAAAATTTAGTGTTTTATTGAAAAAGGAGAGTTAAGTGTAAGAATTGAAGGAAGAAATATAAATTATTAAAATAATACTGAAAAGTGAAAAATAGAAGAAAATCTAAAATAATACAAGGTGTTCCGGAGAAATATGCAATGCTTTAAGAGGGTGAAAGGTGACCATATAGAGACCCCAAAACTCATAAAATAAAAATTTAAAATTAAAAAAAATTCGGATTTTTCCATATTGTTTGCAAGACACCAGTCGACTATGGATTGTTTGTAAGATTTTAACCATGAATTACTGATAAAGCAAACAATGATCTCACATCTGCACTACTAAATTAATAACTGACCTCCGCTACGTACGTATCAATTTACAGAAACAACAGAATTGAATTTCAGCAGCAGTTGCCGGGTGACTCACTACCTTGATGACTTGATCATTTATTAAGGTCAGTAAATAAAATCTAACATACGTCCATTGCCCTAATTGTGATGCAAATTTCATTGCCTGTTTTTTATTTTACAACTGTGATTTTAACAAAATGGGTAACACTTACCGTTTAGATGCAAACAATCTTTATAACATGTGCTAAAATAACAGACAAACGGCGACTTAAGTCGCCGTTTGTCTGTACACACACTCGCGCACGACGTAAGATAGATTCGTTTATGTTAGCAAACATATCGGCATATGCACGAATTTGTTCTGCGGATATTTCAATGCGTGCGCGTAGCTCTTCCTTGGTATCCACTTCTGTCCTGTACACAAATGCTTTAAAATATCCCCAAATACAAAAATCGAGGGGAGTTAAGCCCGGTGATCTCGCAGGCCAAGCGATGGGTTCTCCACGTCCTATCCACCGGTTAGGGTATTCGTTATTCAAAAAGTCCGGTAAAAGCCTGGACAATTCAGCTAGTGGAAGTCCGTTGAACACTTCATTGTCCAGAAAGTGTAGGTACCAGTCACCGGTTAAGCGTTGGGGCAAAATAAAAGGTCCTATTAAACGGTTCTGATAAATACCCGCTCATACATTTACCGAGAAACGCCTCTGGAAATAATGTCTTCCGACAGCATGATGATTTTCGTCAGCCCAAATGTGACTGTTGTGTCAATTGAAAATTCCCGCGCGAGTAAAACAGCATTCGTCGGTCCACAGTACATTTTGTGCAAATTGAGGATATTCCTGGTTGCGTTCCAATAACCATTAGCAAAATTGCACTCGCGGAATATGATCTGCAGGTTCTAATGAGTGTACTTTTTGAAAATGGTATGGGCGTAGGGAGCTTTCTTTTAAAATACGCCAAACGCGAGTAGAAGGTACACCAGTTTGTGCTGCTAAGGTACGCACGCTAAGAGTGGCATCCTCTTCAACTAACTCTAGGATGTTTTCTTCCTCCGAGACATCTCCGTGGTGCGGATTGCGTTCTCTCCCACCAGCTCTTGGCATAACCGATCCTGTATCGAACATTCTCTGTATTATAGCTTGTACGATTGTACGTGAATTTGGATGACGGCGGTTGGGAAAACGAAGGGCATACTCTGTGGCGGTGGCAGCAGCATTGCGATGACATTCGCCGTATAAAATAATAAGTTCCGTTTATTCAGCAGGTGTGTATGGTTCTGCCATAATTAAACAGTAACTAAATACACTTAAATAAACTACTTGACACTAACAAACACTTAACACTACCTAATGCAAGCTATTAATTCTAAAACGTGTATTAATCGAAACTCAAGTTTACCACCATCTAACACAAAGAAAGTTGACGACAAACTGCATACTGCAGATTACAAATCTCAAAGATCTGAGTCATTAAAAATTATTACAGATGTTCAGAATGAGTGTTATTATTATTTAGCCGATTTAGTTAAAAACGTTTTAAAAGCACGTACTGCTATTTGGATTTGGTTACAATTTTCGAAGAATTTATTTACCAGGCTACCTGCTTGGGTTTATTTTATGGTTCTTTTGTTGATGACCTTTAAGAGTATGTACTAGTAGACACAATTTTCTTTTCATACACTTTTATCTACTATTTTGCAGTGGCGTGCCTATTATTTTTATAAGGGTGGTTGTCATTTTAAAGGGACATTTCAGGAAATTGTTAGTAAGATGTTACTCTACACATGTTTCCCTATTGCCCTCTAACGTGACGGGCCTACTTTCCAAAACCCCCTGTATACAGCATACCTAATACTTCATATTGATCAAGAAGTTTCACAAAAGTCGTTTTCAAATATTTAACACTCATATTCTTCTTAAAAGCAAACTCAGGGTTTATAAAAACTACTTTCAAAGAAGTCCAATATAATTTAATCAGTTTCTATTGCTTCAGTTTCAACTGCTTATCGACAAAAAAACTGCTTCCTCATCTATAATTTAAAAAATGATGATGTAATTTATAGTAAAGCAGACAAGAAAAAGTAAAATCTGTTACATATTTATTACCAATAATTAACTTAAGCAAATGAAGTGAAAACTAAAATTAATTTATCTTATTCTGAATATTCTTAACTTAAAAATGTTTAGAAGTCTTAATTGAAACATCTTTTTGTACTTGTTATTGTATATTTTCAAATCGTTGTTGTTGGTACTGAATAAAAACCTTTTAATCTAGTTATTAATTAATTAACTGGTTATTTTAATTATTTTTTTCTTTTGATAGAGTTTTTCTTTAATTAATTGTTAATTAACATTAATTCTTTAATTATCATAAAATTTAAATAATTCATTTTAGGATTATAATGATGATAACCATTTATTATAATAATTGAATACAATATTGAAAAATAAGAATAAGAAGGATCGCGAGTAGAATAATACTGATATAAAAACTTTTGAGATTACATTGAACAAAAGAAAATGAGATTGAGCAGAATGTTATTGATGCACAATAATGAAACGAAATAACACTGAATTTATTAGAAAACTATTAAAAATAAATTAATAAAATGTAGAAAGTTTTTTTGGGTGCCGTTGTAAACTTCAGATAAAGTTTGTTTGCCATAAATTAGTACGACTTAGTTGTTTAAACTATAATAGATTTGGTGTAAGACGAACTAGTGTTTAAAAGCTAAATTGCTTACAATTATAGTTAAACTGTAGGGGATAGGTGCTGTGGATACCAATCTCAAAACTGTAATTTTCCATTATTTATTGGGATAAATTTTAACTTCTTGTAAAGGTAAATTTATTTTAAAAAAACGGTTACTGA
Source organism: Agrypnus murinus (assembly GCA_929113105.1). Classification (NCBI taxonomy): domain Eukaryota; kingdom Metazoa; phylum Arthropoda; class Insecta; order Coleoptera; family Elateridae; genus Agrypnus; species Agrypnus murinus. The sequence goes on along the minus strand of OV816028.1, from coordinate 26,005,917 downwards.
TAATGTTTAGTGGTGATCATTTATCAATTATCATTAGTTATTAATTTACATAAATTCATCTGTAATTTTTTTAGCAAACTTTTAATTAAAGTTGTGTGAGAAGTTATGCAGATAAATGAGGTAGGACCTATATTTTAATACAAAGATAAGTGAAATTCAAAACCTCGTTCTATGAAACCAAAATCTGTTACAATACATCATTAAATTAGTCTTTGCTATTGCCACCATTTTACGTTTCCTTATTCTTTAATCATCCTATTTATAATATATATTACTCTATTTAATATTTATTGGCCGCTGATGGTATAGAAAAATACAATATAAACTATAGTACTTCAATTTCTTTGTAGGTGGTACACAAAACACTATGAACCTAGGCTTTCAAATTAGGATAAGCTTTAGACAAAAACGCCAATTCATAGTATGAAACTTTTTGTAGTTCTTCACAATTATCATGTTTTAGCATTTGATGGCGATGGAAGACAAAATATATGAATTTATCTATTTTCTGTTCTCTTGAAATCTCTTTCAACTACTCTTGCAACTTTTACCAGATATTATATACTATCCTCGGACGTCATTCAATTTAGACAAGTTCCATCTTTATAGAATTTTTAAATATTTTTTTGGTAGATTTTTAGATTAGGCCAGTCATAGTAGACGTAACATGCACAATTAATTGCTGCTAAAAATTTCTTGTAGTGGAGATATTTTCAATCTTTGGGTAACTCGATTATAACAAATATTTACCAAATGATATTGTTTTTTATTTGAAGTAATACATTATTAATTTGTTCATAGCATGAATTTCAATTTAATACAATATAATTCTATGCCCAAAAAAACTTTGTTTAGTTACTCTCTATGTCTTGCAATGGTAATTCGTTTATAAAGGGATTTCATTAATAAATAATAATTTAATATCTAACTGGAAAATAATAAGCTGATATTGTTTTCTTAATAGACTTCCAAGTAAGCATCTAAATTTCCTAAATTTTATAAAAATGATAAGCAGTATGTAGAGTCATTAATTATATTTTGACCACCTATTTATCTTTGTTACTATTGAAGATAGAAAAAAAATCATATAAAAGTTGTTCTGTGGTTCCTATATGTTTTTAAAACTTTGGCAGAAAAATAATTACGTGCATAGGTCACTTGATACAAAGTATTATGTATATTTCTCAAACGGAACACCCTATATATTATTACATTTTCGAATAGCCCTATTTCCCCTGATTCTAAATGTTTAATGTTATATGCCTAACATTAATACTTTTTGAAATAATTGACTTTAAAAATGCAAAAAAACTATCTCTCTATTCTATCTTCTACTCTATATTATTGAAAGAGCAGTAGGATATTCTTTTCAAAATGCTAGTGAACTAAAATGACTTTTCCAGTCTTACTGTAACCCATTTTGACAAACATATTTCTACATTTTCCCTAATTGAAGATTAAAGTCTATCAGAATAACTAGAGTTTCTATATTTACCTATGCTTGTTAGATAATTCTGTTTCATTAATTGGAGAACCAGAAATAAAAGCCTACTATTAATAGTTCAACCATAAATACAAGAATGAGTCATCACAAATCATGAAGATAAACAATAAATGAGCCAGAAAGATTCAGTAGCGGAACAAACTGATTGTAATTAAAACTAAATGTAAAATCAGTAATAAAAATCTGTTGGTTCTACCGTACGTCACTAAGTTTTTAGCAACGTGAAATTTGCTCTCTTATCTTATCTCATCCCGGGTGGTATTTGTTTATTTCGGCGTGATTACGAAAACGACTCATTTCTTGTATTCACGGTTGAAGTGTAGTCGTAAATGATTTCTCATTTGTTTTTTTTTGAAAATTGTCTTATGTAAAAGTATGAATATTTATTATGGTTGAAAAGAGAACACGATATTCTATCGATTTCAGTCAAGAAAACCTATTATGTAACAAAAAAAGGTCTATGATGTCGTCACTGTCACGCCGATTTAGTAAATACAAAATTTTCTGAACCAGAACAGAATTTTATGCCATTTAATAATTATATTGGTTTATACTGAATTATCGTTTAATCGCTATTAAACGCTGTTAAACGCTTAAATCAAGTAGCCTGTATAAACGTTGAGCACTTCTCTAGTTAGGTCGCAATTATTTTTCATATTTTATTATCGTGTTAATACTCATCAGCACATTACATAAAATTGGTTGCACAATTTAACAAACAAAAACTCAAGGTAATATTATTTTTGATTATTTTATTAATTTATTCATTATTTTATACACTTTTTTCATGTTCATTACGAAAAACTGAGTTAATAATTTCATGGTCAAGGATTTCAAGTGGACACGTTTGCCATAGTACTACATAGATATTAACCGACACTTTGCGTATTAGAATGTAACAGATTTACGTTTACTAACTACTTGTAAGACAATGTTTTAAAGTAAAGTTGGTAAAAACTTTTAATAACCAATTACAGATATTATGTACATTAATTTATATTACATATGTACTATTCAAGCATGTGATGCAATAAAAGTTGTAAATTCGATTTTAATATACAAACTCTCCTTCATAGCATTCATTTTCTCATCATTATTACTATATAGTAAAAGCTAATAAAACATCCGATACCACGTGATGCAAAGACACATAAAAAACTATTAATACTAATGCCTAGTTCAATTTACTTATTAACAGCGACTTTCCCTCTCCTTAGATGTTTAAGGAAGGAAGTTTACTTTTATACATACCTACATATAGCAAGTGCCTAGACCTTATCCTAGTAGTAGTGATCTTGAATGAATGTTATAAAATTCGCTTAAGTTGGTTTTACAGTTTCGTTTTTGTTTCCTTACAGACAATGCCTTGTGATAACGAAGTGATATCTGAATTGGATTTGGGTGAACCACCCCAAGATCTAATTGATTATGCCAAAAAGGAAATAGGAGAGGATCCGGAAACGAGATGTCAAGTCTTAGAAGAATTCAGAGATTTAATCTATGGTAATTTTTAGAAATTATAATAAGATTGTATAACCAGGTCTTAAATATATTTATAGTTTTATTATAATATTATTATTATTATTGGATTTGCATATTGCAGAAAAGTAAAAGTAAAATCCCTCTTTTGTCATTTTACTTAGAATTAACGATTTTTAAAATTGAAGCTGGATAGTGTGTTACATATTTACTTATTTAGACTTGCTTGTTTATACTACTTGTAATTCTTTCTTAATCATTTTTATCAATGAGCACGCGTTGGTTGCTACTTTCAATTCTGCAATTCAACTTTTTAACAATGAACGAATACAAGAGCCAGCTAAACTTGGATTATGTTGTTCGCGTAGATACATAACTTTTCTTTTTATTTCTGATTCATGCAGAACGGTCGTTTTGAGAAAAAGTGATAGTAACTTAATCTACTTATAAATTGTTGCATTTTACTAAAATGTATGCCTAGATCTGTTAGTATAGTTCTTTAATTATGAGGAATTGGGACAGTTTTGAAGATACAAAAAAAATCTAATACACAACCGTAATGGGAGATTGGAGAGACGAGTGTATAAAAGTAAATGACAATTATTGATAAAATGATTTAAAATTCTTCTTTTTTAGATTAGAATACTTTTTCATCCATATAGTGTTCTCTTCCACTGAGAATGCCATTCTACGCATAGCAGTGCTGATTAGTATTTTTTTAGGTGATCTTAAAGACAGCTTTAGATATTCTTAATAAACAAATAAATCGCATATTTCCCAGTTATCACAATTTTAGATTACTTTCATATCTACGAAAAAGTTTTTATGATTTAAACCACTGATCTGGACAATTTACTTTTTTTTCTAATAAGAATTATTAAATTAATAATATTTAGGTATGAAGTTTTGGAATTATTACATAATTATAGTGACCTGTTTACTGTTTCAAAATTATTGTTAGTTAATTTCACATAACTAAATAAAACCAATTATATGCATATTAATTATTTATAGGTATTAATTAATTTTCCCAATAAAAACTATGCATTAAATTATATGAAGAATTTTATTAATTTGAAAAAGAGCAATGTGTTTGTTTAGGTCACATTTAGGTGGGGTTCGCTGTTCGTAATAGCATTGAAATTCCTAAGTCGGTGTGAAACCTTGGTAAAGAAGGAAATTGTTAAAATTCAATCATCTTTAAATAATTCTACCCATACACTAGTAATCCAATAAATATAAAGTACCAGTACATACACAATATATATAGTTCTTTATTGAACAACTGACTAACACAATAGTAGTTTGCCTAAGGACACAGTAACGATAACAATTCAAAGTATACACAAAAGACAAAAAAATATGAAATGACAAATAAAAGATTATAATTAACTTAACTAAAGAACAACTTCCGGAACTAAATATTATAACTAGGAAATAAATATAGCTTCTATATTGATGAATTTTTGGAAATACTACAATTTTTACTCGGATTAATGCCAAAAAGATGATTTCTAAGGATGTACACTGAACTTTTTAGAATTTTGATCACTATGACTTGATCTAAAGATTTCGAAAGTTTGAATTTTTTCCGAAAATCAACATACTGTTTTACCAAAGTACCCCGCGAGCCAAACATTAACCCCATAATAGAAATATTTAATACTGCAAATTTCGTTTTATAATAGTTTATTGTTGGGGCATATATTGCTTTCTTCTCTTGATTGACTAATTCTGGTTGGTTTTCATCACCCTCAAAGCGTATTGTGGGGTCAATTATAAAGCCTTCATTGTTTATTCTGTCAATGGCTATTATGTCAATGCGCCTAACACTACCAGCTTCTGAAATCCCAAACACTTTCTCGTGTACTTCTAATCCTGTCTTTGTTAATTCCGCAGCCAACAGTTGTCTTATGTCATTATGGCGTTTAATACGCAGCAACTCACCATGCTCGCATCTACCCAACACATGACCAAGGGTTTCAATCTCGTTACAAAATCGGCAACGGTTTGTGTGAGTAGTGCGACCTGGGATTGAGCGTACTGCAGCTATAGTGCAGGTCATTTTAAGGCAGTCACGCCACAGTTAAGATCAAAGGTTGATTCAATCAAAGCAATATGGACTTACAGCTTGCATTTCATCAGATCTATGCAAATCTGTTAATTACAACAAACTACATACAGTAACTACATACATACAAACTAGTATTTAAACTACATACAAATTTTGGAGTTAATTGAGACTCAATGCAATGCTACCAGGAAGGAAGCAACCTCGACATTTTTATAGCTGTTAATAATAATTAAAAAAATAATAAAAAAATCCAGTTTTTGTCATTTAAATGTTAAGGCAGTTAAGGACATAATTTGGAGATTATATATCAACAACATTTTGTGATAAGTTATTGACTTAACTAAAAGATGAATACGTATGTAGGTAAAACATTTGATATTTAATTGTGTTGATCTGTTAATATGTAATGTTGAGTTATCTGTTTTTGAAATCACTTTTTGAAACGATTTTTATACTGTAGATTTTTAACAAAGAAAACATTTACCTCTATTCAGATCTGGCTTAATCTAGCTTCTGATTAAGATCTTCCAAAGTCTCTGAAAAATTTACAAGAATTAATTTTTATGAAATATAATATAAATATAAAGATTAATTAAAGTTTCACAAGTTTTATTAATATCTTAACCTGACAATATTGTTTCGACACTTTGTGTCATTATCAAAGGTAGATAAGATTGATAAACAAACACGTTGCTAAGGATAAATACATACAGAAAATAGGTAACTAGATAGAATACATTACAAAAATTAAATATCTAACACTTCTAATAAAGGAGAATTACTAAGCTCAGTTTGTTCATTCATTAAAGGTACTGTGCGTTTATGTCTGTATATTTCAAAAGCTTCTAAAATGTCTAATTTGTGTTTGTTGTTGCAAAAATGTAAGAATTTAATGTTGTTTTGAGGTGTCATTGGGTGGTTCTGTTCCAAAATGTGTTTGGCATAATTCGATTTTTCTGGATGTTTAAGTCTATAAGAGCGTACGTGTTCTTTGTATCTTATGTCGAAATTTCTAAGTGTTTGTCCAATATAAACCGAGTTACAAAAAGAACAATTCAAACGGTAAATGCCGGATTTCATGATATCTTGTGTTTTGTCTTTAGCATTGAATAAAAATGAAAAGGTGTTGGTGTTAGTTTTATAGGTTATTTTGTAACTGGTGGTTTTTCTTAGTATAGTTGCAATTTGTTCAGATATCTTGCCAAAGTATGGTATTGATATGTAGTTTGTGTTTTGTATTTTAGTGTCAATTGGAAATATTCTTTTGATAGCTAACCTATAACCTTTTTGTTGAATTAAAGTGTCAATCATGTTATGGTTATAATGGTTTGCATATGCTAATTGTTTGATGATTGAAATTTCTTTATCAAAATGTGGTCGTTTCATTGGAGTAGTTAAAGCTCGGTGTACTAAAGATCTATAAGCCGCTAGTTTATGCATTTTATGATGACATGAATCGTTAGGTATAGTGACGTCTGTGCTTGTGGGTTTTCTGTATATGGAAAAATCAAATTCATTGTTTGTATTAATTGTAATAGTTAAATCCAAAAAATGAATAGCTCTATTTTGTTCTGTTTCTAGTGTAAACGTGATGTTTGAGTGAAGACTGTTAATAAGAATTAAAAAATCATTGATAACCTCGAAAGAACTGTCAAAACAAGCTAAAATGTCATCAACGTAACGAAACCAAAAAATAATGTGTTTAGAGAGATCTAATTCAAATATTCGATCTTCCAAATTATCCATAAATATGTTAGCTAATAGAGGACTTAGAGAATTACCCATAGGTAAACCATCCTTCTGTAAATATATTACATTATTAAAAGTGAAATAATTTTGACTGATACAAAGATCAAATAATTGAATTAACTCTAATATTTTTACTAATTCTACATTACTATTAACTAGGAAATTATCTAACAAAGGAATACAGTCTTGTGATGGAATCTTTGAAAACATGTTACAAATGTCAAAGCTTACAAGTTTTGAATGTGCTGGAAGATGTATGTTCTGAATTTAATTCAAGTAAATATTTAGTTAAATCATTTAAAATTTAGTTTATTTAACTAAATATTTAGTTGAATTAAATAAATTTAATTGGCCCAACTAAATGTTTTTCTAAATTTATTTATTATGGGGTTTTTATTAAGTGAAACTCATACGATGCAAATATAAACAATATCCCTAACATAGTCCCTATTTTCTGGAATTGAAGCTGGAGTATAAACCATATAATTAGGACGTTAAAGCAAACTTCAATTGGCGCCCAGGATTTTTTGAGGAATTACCAGGTAGGTTAAAGCACAATTTTATTCCATCAACCGAACCTCGAACCCAACTCTATACCTACCTAAGCATTTAATCTGCCGGAGCTTATATAAAGGTGGCAAGTGTTCAATTTTTGAGAATGTCGTCATAAGTACTATAACAATACAATAAGTTTGTTATAAAAAAAGTCAAAATGTTCATACCGAAGTAGTATACTATGTTTAAGGGATATTTGATAAATGCATTTTAAATCTGAAATGTTTTTAATATAAAAAATATTTATTAAAGCCTTATTTTACATCAAATAACTTATATTTAATTCTTTATATTTCATACATATTCGGACAAATACATAAAAACTTATGTGTACTTTACATAATGCAGTTAACATATATGTAGAAATTTAACATATTAAGAAAACTTAACATAAAATTTAACATGATATATGTTAAATGATTCATTTTTATCAAAATTTACACTTAAATTTTCACATACATTTTCAAAAAATGTCCTATTTAGTATACGAGGGTGGTTTGATAAGTCAGTGACTATTTGAATTTCCCGCGCAGTAACTTTAAATGAAACACTGCTCCAGTCAACTGCCATCTATGAATAGACTACTGTAAAATTTTGAGAAAGCTGCGCCATTTAGTTTGTGTTTGCCAGCCATTGAAAGCAAACAACCTCGAGAATTTTAACGAAAATGGAAAAAAGTGAATATCGTGTGCTGATTAAGCATTATTTCTTGCGTAAGAAAACCATCACCGAAACCAAAAAAAGGCTTGATAAATACTATGGGGATTCTGCACCATTTGAATAGTTAAGAAGTGGTTTACTGAGTTCCGTTGTGGTCGTACCAGCACAAGCGACGCCGAACGTTCAGGTCGCCGAAAAGAGGTCGTCACGCCAGAAATCGTAGATAAAATCCATGGAATTATATTGGACGATCGGAGAATGAAAGTGCGTGAGGTGGTTGAGGCTGTAGGCAACTCAACTGAGCGGTTACATCACATTTTACATGAATATTTGGACATGAAAAAGCTATCCGCGCGATGGGTGCCGCGATTGCTCACACTTGACCATAAGCGCAACCGTTTGACCACTTTAAAGGAGTGTTTGGCGATGTTCAACCGCAATCCGAACGAGTTTTTGCGGCGTTTCGTTACCGTAGACGAAACATCGATCCATCACACTACACCAACACCTACACCCGAGACCAAGGAACAATCAAAACAGTAGGTTTCTTCGGGTGAACGTGCACCAAAGAAGGCCAAGGTGGGTCTGTCGGCCAACAAGGTCATGGCCACAGTTTTTTGGGATGCACGCGGTGTCGATCACACCGATTACCTTGAAAAGGGTAAAACGATCACCGGCGAATATTATTTAGAGCTTTTGGATAGATTCGATATTGATTTGAAGCAGAAACGACAGCATTTGGCGAAGAAAAAGGTGCTGTTCCATCGAAACAATGCACCGGTGCACACATGTGTAGTCACCATGGCAAAAATCCATAAATTGGGCTACGAACTGCTACCCCATTCAGCATATTCTTCAGATTTAGCCCGCTGTGACTGTTTCCTGTTTCCAAACCTGAAGAAATGGCTGGGCGGTAAGAGATTTGGGTCGAATGAAGAGGTCATCACTGAAACAAATGCCTATTTTGAGGGCCTCGAGAAAGCCTATAGTTTGGAAGGAATAAAAAAAATGGAAAAACGCTGAACTAAATGTATTGAGCTAAAAGGAGACTATGTTGCGAAATAAAACGCTTATTTGCCGAAATAAATATATTTTATTCAAGAAGTCACTGACTTATCAAACCACCCTCGTATATAGAGGGTGAATATTATGTTCCAGGCCGTTATGTTTGTCGGCCATTTTAGTTCTGCCATTTTACATCGCATTTGACAGTCGTAGAGAGTGGTCGATAACAATTTATTATGGAACATCTAACTCCTCAACAACATGTTGAAGTTACACCCTGTATAGTCAGTTACTCGTTATAAGGTGTGAGCAACGGAATTTTGATTCAGAGAAGGCCTTGGAAATTTTAGGTTACATCTGATATTAATTTTAAGTAGGTAGTAGAACTACTACAGATCATTTAGAACTACTACATATTATTGAGAACTACTCTCACTCACTAACTGACAGACCTACTTTAAATGCATTTTAGCATTTTGATTATGATTTCGGAGCTCTCAACAATCTTTAATCAAGAAATTTTTAAATAATACAATTAAATTAAAAATTTATTAAAGAAGATGAGTTATATGGCCCCCACCTACATCTCTACACAATGCAACTCTCCTTTTAACGAAATCGTTAACATTATGGAGGATACAAGGTGTGTTATTAATTTCTTCAATTTTGTTGCTAATTCTCTGTTAGATAAATTTCATCCATATTTCTCTTTTGTACTTCATTAAATATGAAGGTCATTATTAAAAACTGATTTTTTAAAATTTTTATTAAAAAGTGACAGTTTAAAATGTTTAAATAAACTAATTCATACGATTCAAAATTGCACATGACCGATATGTCTATCTCTTTCTTTCAAGGCCAACTCTGAATCAAAATTCCGTTGCTCACACGTTATAATAATTGTAAACAGCTTTAATAAAAAAACTCTATTGATGAGTTGTAGACCAAAAATTCTCAAGAAACTGTTTAATATTACGTATATCACTAGGTTTTCATGCCTGTAGGACTTGTTTCCTACATAAATAATTAAATTAATATGCATCTGTTATTATTATCTATCTCTGTATCATTTAAAATGGCTCTTTTTGCCAGTACTTGATACAATTACTTAAACAAATAAAAACTTAAAGTTTTAAAAGGATTAATATACCTTTGAAATAATTCTTACTTTTAACGTTACGCACTTCAACATCTACATTATTAGATATCTACACATAATCGTAATATCTATAATATCTAGATATAATCGTAACAGGAGATACTTTCATATTATCGAAGAAAGACTTCTTTAGGATTTGCATTCTTGGTAGACATTTGGTCGAGACAAGGAATAGACAAGGTCGGTCGCGTTTGGTTTTTATAATTTTAATTATAAATAATTGGTTATTTTAAATCTGTTGGACGTAGTTTTAAGAATAACATTTATAAGAATTAACTTTTTAAGAAACTTTATTTTGTTATTTCTAAATCTTTTAAACGTCTAGATAATTTTCAAAAGCCTGCTTTAGGCGTCTGATGAATTTTATCTTCATCGACCTCAAATTCATACTTTAAACTAATTTCATTTTGAGGTGCTTTGCTATTATTAACTTCGTCAAACGACCTAATATTAACGATTTTCTTCTACTAATCACTAGTGTGCACTTATTACCAATTCCTCACTCTATTCCTGGTTTTCGTGGATAGAGAAGACGAATATCACTTGATATATTCGCTCTACATTTTCCAGTATGTGTATTATTACCTTCACTTTGTATAATTCCGTTGTATAATGCGTTACAAAACATGTTTTAGCTCTGCAGTGTTGTTGATGTCTGCTTAGGTACCTTTTTAATTTTAAATCTTCTTACACCCAATTTAGTATGGTCGACTTATCGCCAAGTGCAAACAGTAATTAGTTAAAGCTTATATAATACAAACATAACACCTAGAAATGCTCTTTCTGAGCATTTTGATGCTATAATTTTTCTGTGTTTATTGTGTAAGATATATTATTGAAAAGCTAAAATATAACTAAGTATATAAAACCTTTTTCCAACGCCATATGTGAAAATAACATTTTCGTCACTCAAGTTCGAAACAAAATTAGGCGTTTGCTTCACAAGTGATGAAAGTAAACTAGAGTCCGTCTTATTGAAAATGGCCTCTAAGTAACGTCCCATCTCAACATTGTGTAACAAAGACGAAACCCCATTGCATCGTTGTCTATTGCATAGCTTTAAACACTGCCTTCAGTCTGAGTATCAAAACTGAATATAAACAATTACCAGCATCACCATTTTCTTTACTAATCAATAAAACTGGTTAAAGCCATTTAAAACATTTCTAAGAATGATTATCTCAAACATTCTTCTTTGTGAACCTACGACTACAGTCTCCGTGAGCTCTGTTAAACTCCTTGTTCGGCTACATGTGTTTTCTTTGAAGAAGATGGATACGATATACTTGCAGCCAGCGCATAGCCGTATCTTATTATTTAATATCATTTTGATCTCGTGACCATAATGCAAAATTGTATAACGAAGGTGTAATTTATACCGATTTTAAGATCACCCGCAGCTCGTGACAAAGAATCTATGAATGATGATTATGAAAATTAGATACTTTAAAATGTTATTTTTAACTCATTGCCCTTAACACTTTAGGTGTTATAATAAATAACAAAATTATTTACATTGCTTATAACGATGTATAATGCAAGTCAATTTTATTTAGGTATTATATACATACATATATGTATGTATGTATATATGATGTAACTGAACTTAACTATAACATGGTTATTCTAGATTTGAATAGAAATATTTATCAGATTTGGAAACTACAGTTAACACTGCTTTTAAAAATAACAAGAGTTATCTGCGGCCCTGGAGCTGGAATCGCACCACAAAGTAAACTGGCAACCTATTTAGAAGGTTAGATAAGCAGCGCTTTCCCAGAACCGTAGCTTTCGGCAATATCAACAGAGTTGGTACCTTACTATACAGACAAGAGTTTTATTACTGTTTTTTAAATCTTATTTACATATCTCAGTCTGTACAACTACACAAAATTAAATTTAAAAAAATTCAGAAATTTAAGTTTTATTTAGTTATTTTCATGTTTCGGTACTCATTTGTAATTATTAAAATTATTATTATTATTTGAGTATTAGTTGAGAATATTGTTACAATTTTTCTTTAAAGGCTTTTCCCCAGTTCAATTTCACTTAAGGTTTAAACTAAAAATTTTCTTTCTTAAGAAGCTTTTCTCTAGTGTGTTTATCACATTTCTGTCATTCCATATATGGTAGTGTTTATGGGCACACCTTTGCAATATTGGTAATATTTCTGTTCAGGCTACCTCATTGGTGAATTCAGCTTTATCTCGGTTTTCTTTAACCTTTTTGATAAGATAATCACTTTTATGATTTAAAAGTTAGTTGTAATTTGACTTGCAAATAGAGTGTTTACTTCATTCCAGTTTTAGGAAATTCTTGATAATTTCTCTTTTTATGAGTGTAGTGTGGAATGTAGTTTAGTCCTGGTGATCAGTTTTTCACGGTGGTGACTGTTTGGGTCACAGGAATCCAAGTTATTGGTCTTTCAAGTTCTGCTGCAAGGAATACTTTTCTAAACAAATACAACAAGAGGTAGCCAGTCTCGGTGGATTAGTGGTTTGCATGTTTGCTTCATAATCCAAAGATCGCAGGTTCGATCCCCGGCCGGACTGGTAATTTTTCATAGCGGAGAAAAATTTAAAACATGCCTTCTTGTCGGATAGGAAGTAAAACTGTAGGTCCCGTGTCAATGCGATGTTTGGCACGATAAAGATCCCTACTGGGGGTGGAATTCCCCCAGATTCGGCTAAATTCTAGTAGGGTCGGCTAAATGATCATAGCAATCGGTGCCATGAGGTACGACGGATGATCCGCCATCCTGATTCCTCGCCCAAACACAAACAAACAAACAACAAGAGGTGATAATCCACCCGTATCTATCGTTTAAAGCCGATGAAAACATCTTTTCCGGCTTCTCTTTTTTCCCCCTTTTTCCGGTTCTTTTCGTTTCCGGTAACTACTTTACCAAGTGTTTTTACCAGCTGCCTACAAATGTAAATGAAGACGAACCAACACCAACATCAACACAGAACTCAACAACTAAACGAAAACACATTTTTCTCGTCTTAACTTTTAGGTTATGTAAACAGAGTAATTCATAAAATTCATTTTAACAGATTATATTAAAAGCGCAGTTACCGCTTGCATTACTTTTCTGCAGAAAGCGTAAGTCTGATTCAAATATTCAATTTAGTTAAGATATGTAATTAAATAATTGTTATTTTGATTGTAGAATTGTTTAAGATTTCTGATTTCATAACGTAATATTTTTACTTTTATTATTATTAAGGGTTTATTTACAAATAATTTTGTGTTCTGTATAATCATTGCATTTGGTGTGAACCACACAATTTCTTTATTCATGTTTTAGTATAAATAACCTTCTGTTTCTTTTATATCTGTGCCTTTTATTTCTATCTACGCTTGTGCTGAGTTCAACCGGCGGCTGCTATCTTAGAGCAGACGTTTGCCGGACCCAGAAATTCAATCAGTGGATTAATTGTGTTTTTTTTATTATTTTAACCTATAATGAAATATCCAACTATCGGCCTATCTCAATCATATCCAACTTATCTAAAGTTTTTTTTTTTGAAATATTGCTTCATAAATCAATTTTTAATCATATTAAGAATAGTCTTTCACCGGTTCAGCACGGTTTTGTCCGGGGAAAATCCACAGCTACTAATCTTTGTTCTTTTGTTAATTTCATATCTGAGGCACTTGATGATCGAATTCAAATTGATACAATTTACACTGACTTTTCTAAGGCCTTTGACCGTGTACAGCATTCTATAATTCTGGGTAAATTACATAGATTTGGGCTTTCCGAAAACTTAATTCACCTCATTGCTACGTATCTGGCAAATAGGACTAACTTTGTAGAATATCAAGGTTTTCGTTCTTATGGTTATCAAGCTGCAACTGGAGTACCTCAGGGTTCAGTTCTCGGACCTCTGCTTTTTGTCATGTTCATAGATGATCTTTCTAAACGTTTCAATTCGGAATGTTTACTTTACGCGGATGATCTTAAGATATTTAGGTTTATTAGAACTAGTGATGACTGTAAATTACTACAAGAAGATTTAAATATTCTTTATAAGTGGAGCGTTACCAACTGTTTGAATTTAAACATTAACAAATGTAAAAGTCTTAGTTTTTCAAGAAAAACTGAATCAATAACTTACCAATACAAAATTAACAACGAGTGTCTGCAACAAATTGACGTTATTAATGATTTAGGTGTATTGTTTGATTCAAAACTTACTTTTAATGCTCACGTTACTGCAATTTGCTCTAATGCACTTGGTCTTCTTGGGTTTATTAGTAGAAACACTAAGCAGTTCCACGGTAATGAAGCACTTATTAGTTTCTATAATGCGTTCATTCGTTCTAAATTGGAATACTGTTCAGTTGTTTGGAACCCAGCTTATGATAAATACATTGACAAGATCGAGTTGGTTCAACGTAAATTTTTGAAAACATTATACTTCCGAAAGCATCAAATATACTTGACACATGATTACAATTATGCTCATCTTCTTGAAGAATTTTCATACATAACTTTGCAACATCGAAGGATTATCGCTGAAATTGTGTTTATTTACAAATTGCTACATGGTTTCATTACTGATGCTAATCTACTTTCTTTGCTCAACTTTTACATACCTAGAATCAATAGTAGGAACCACTATACCTTTTATATACAGACATCTAGCACTCGACATCATTCGTTTTCACCTATGATATCTATGAGTAAGAATGTTAATACGTATTGTTCTAATGTTGATATTTTCAATGTGTCTTTAATTTCGTTAAAAAGCTACTTAAGTAATTATTTTTCTTTAAAATCTGTTTGATATAATATTTTTGTTTAAGTTTTGTTTACTAATTTACTATCTTATATTCAAGTTATCATCTTATAATTATTCTTAATTTCTTTACTATTATTATTATTAATATATTATATGTTGTATTGCATGTACTTATTGGTACCTATATTGTATTAAAATAAGATTATCCTGTAATTAGTAGATTTGCTACTGTTGGATAATAAACTTATTATTATTATTATTATTATTATTATTATTATTATTATTATTATAATATTACAACTGAAAAGTTTTCCAAGAAAAAAAAATCATTTCAATGTTACATTCATATCTACAACCAATTTGAAAAGGGTGAAAATCGATCAATTGTTTAAATTAAATCAATACAGTTAGTGTGTTAAAATTAGTAACAGAGTGTTACAAAGATTGCACGGCAAGCAATTTCATGTTCTCCAAATGATTTTGATTTTTTATTAACCTTTTAGGCGAAATGCGAACGGAAAGACATTTGCAAGCGTACAATTGCAACAAAATATTTGTAGACAATATTAGTTTCGCTCTTCTAAAATGTTTTTTTAATTTGTTCCGCGCACTTAAGAACTCAAATTCAAATATCTTCTTGATAGTTGACTCTTGTGCGTATTACTAATCGTTGAAATAATTGTACTTTGGATGTGATGTTATCCAAATGTTAGTAGAGCCGTTTACACCACAAACTAAAGAACAAAACAGAATTTACTTTAAACTTATTTTCAGGAATGTTCGGTAAGCAAATCGTTTAAAGTTAACAAAATCTAATTTTTAAAATTAGCCACAGCAATTACATTGAAGTAGAAAAAGTCAAATTTAAAAGAAAATGTTGGGAAATCGGTTCTCATTTGAAGTTGTGAATCAATCACTTTCTAAACTCTAGAAATATTGGAATAGGTCACAATTGAATTTAGATTCATAACCTTTCAACAGTACGACAGAAGTTTATTTAATTTCTACGGTTATTTCCAGCTTTGACAAATTTTAAACAATCGGAAAATTTAAACGGAATCCTAACTTAATTTGAATTCTTTAAACAAATCTCTAAACTTCATCACCCTATTATGCGTTCTGATTACCACCACTTGTATTTCCCTCATTCTGAGTTTCACAAGTGAAGAAATAAACACCCTTTAGCATGGATTGAACAAGCAAAGTGATTTTTATAACAAATCTTTGAAAATTTTGATTATGTCACGATTAACCAATGATAAATATGCGAATATTACCTCTGTAATTAAAATTTGAATAGCGAATTTTTAGAATAAAACGTGTTTGCTTTTAACAAAGAAATTGTTTTTTCAAATTATCAAATTTCTTTTTAACCCTAAGTGAGATGAAATGCAGTCATTATCTGCTAAATACCGTCATAGATAAATCTAAAAATCAATTTAAATTTTCAATTTGTTCTAACAAGGGATAAATTTGAATTATTACTATATAAAGTTTGTATTAATTTTACTACAACGCATAAAAATAAACTCGAGACATTGTAATACAGGGTTGTAGTTTAATTCGAGATATTATAATACTGGGTGGTATTTAACATCGAAACAGCGTTCTTCTTTATACTTTTTGAAAATTCCTTCTTGGTTGCTATTTTAAACGTCAAAATGGCGTTCTTTCTTGCACGAATGATTTTCACTGCCGTTTTCGCACTAATATGAAAGTAACAAACTTTTCAAACAAAAAACCTTGTCTGTAACTCGTTGAGAAATCGTGTTTCTTGCTCACGTGTTTCCTTCATTCGATTTTAATACATTTATTAACTTTATATTGATTATTATTATATATAAATACTTATTGTTTAGTTATGCGAACTATTAGTGTTTTATTATTGTTAGTTTTTGGTGATTAGGCAAGAAAGTTGTAATAATTTGAAATTTCTAAATTCCAGAAAGAGGAGAATGTGAGCCGCATAGAACAGATGATGCATTTCTCTTAAGATTTTTGCGAGCAAGGCACTTCGTTGTAAGGCATGCACATAAAATGGTAACGTTTAATAATAATTATCATTAAGATACTATTAGTTATAATTATTTTAGTTAGTAAATTATTGCAATTTTAAAGAAGATAATTCCGAATACTTTAACGGCGTTCATCTAATGCAACTTAAAAAGATGGGCGATTATGATATCATTACAGTTCCACCCTATAGGGAACAAACTGGAAGAAGAATATTATTGTACAGAATAGGTCAGTTTAATTTGTTTTTGATTACAAATGTAGCTATTTATAATTACATCATAATGATAACACTAATCAACAGAGTCTCGCTTATGTGTTAATGTTCTGTATGTGTTAAACAGCCATTTCTCAATTTATTGACTTCGACAAATCTTATGTTTTAGGTTTATGGGATCCCGAACGATATACTGTAGTAGAAATGGTACAAGCTACTATGATTATTTTAGAACTAGCTATACTTGAACAAAGAGCTCAAATCTTAGGTGGAATATGTTTTTTTGATTTAGGTGGACTTACTATGCAACAAGTTTGGTATATGACACCTCATTTAGCTAAAATAATTTTTCAAATTATGGTGGTAAGTATCAACGTTACAGCTACGGCAAACTTTAGATACGGATTGTGCTAGTCTGTTTCGTCACAACAAAATATATTTTTCTGAAACCGGTATTGAAAGTAAGCTTTTCAATACCAATTTTAGTATAGAAAGTAGGCCTTTGCAAAACCAGCCAGCAAAATACTTGATGTAGATGTAGATAATTGTCCTATCATAAACGCGATTTCTTTTGTACACTGAATTAGGACTAAATATAAGACCATCCTACAAAGAAAACTTTTGTATCAAAGGTGTAGACATTTTCCTCATATTTCAGTCTCCCAGTAATAGAGAAATATGAGGTATTTTCTATAATTCACTAGACTGTGCTTTTGAAGAATAGATATATTTTGGATTAAATAGAATGTCAAATCTTATATGATGAGCTGTATGATGCAATCATTTAAGTGAACTTTTGGTGGTAGCAATTGAAATTGTTTCTTTTTCTGGTTTTGCAGATTTAATACTTGTTACATTTTGTTTAACTTGTGGCTTTGTTTTTATTGATGTTTCAATGAAGAGGTTTGAAAATAAATAAAATTAAAGGTTTTTAGAGTTCTAAGATTCAAAACTTGAAATTTTTAGAAACTTACAATTTTAACATCCAGCAATCTGAATTTGCAGTTGCGCTTTTAGGGGCATTTTTATAGTTTACTCAAAATTTCGGCTTTACTCTTCCAAAGTTGTAGAATTTGAATCTAGGTAAAACGTAAAATAAAAGTTTAAATTTCCAGAATTCTAGTTTTAATTTACATTAAGTTGAAGCTTTGAAGTTTTTTAAAATATCGTAGCTCAAAGTTCTGCAGTATTAGTCCGAACGACGAATATTATATAGCATTATAGTGTATAAACTGTTTCATAGTTTGATAGCAGGTAAGTCATTCTTTTGATTTACAGGCTCTCGGGGATTCGGATATTAAAGACTACAGATATTGACTGGTGTAAAAACTCAATACTTATTTCAAATTTTCAATTTTAATTTTAGGTTTAACTATAGGTTAAATGTCATAGATACGCTTATTGGGACAAATAATTGTCCCAAATGCCCAATCGTTTATCGTTTTAATACGTCTAAGATTTAGTTAAGGATTTTAGGAATAAAGCAGTATAATCCAAAATAATATAAAAGGAGATGGTTCAAAAATGTACAGTTTTGATTTCTAGTCTTCTTCGACCCAATTACGGCTGTAGGCTTCCCTAATTCTTTTCCACGTATCTCTCTCTACATTCTGCTCTGCTTTACCAACATTAAATCAGCATGCTTTTTTATATCATCGAACCATCCCATTTGGGACCGTCTTCTTGTCCGGCTTCCTAACCATAGACGCCAAACTTGCATGGCCGCATTCTATCTATTGTTTTGTTTGATTATCATAGATTAGATCGCGCAAATTCCATTTTTCTGTCTTCTAATGTTATATGGAACATTTGTCTCTTCACAGCTCTCTGGGTTTATCCATATTTTCTTTGTTAAAGTCTATGCCTCTGTGGGGTATAACATAACAGGTACTAATGCACTGATCAAACCCCTTGTCTTTTAAATATTAACTAATTGATTTACTTTTTAATATGTAACTTAGCTGACCCACCCTAGTTTTATGCTTCTAATTAATTTTGCTTCTTAGCTTCCTGTGCTTGGCTTTACTATTTGTCCTAGGTATGTGAAATGTTCTACTTACTCTCATTTTCTATTGTAATTTGCAATCTCTGTTTGTTGTTGCGAAACCCTGCCATTTCTCGCGATTTGTATAACTCTAACTTGATACTGATCTTTTTGCTATTCTTGTAAGGAGTTTGTAAGTTTTTCATAGCGATTGTTTGTTTTTTCCAACGTCATTTTATGTTTTAGTTATTTTTCATAATTTCTATTATTGGATTTTCTTCCTTGTTCTTGTCCATGTTATCTTTCATGTATTAGATCATGCAGATTCGCTCTTTCAGAATCCGTTTTATATTATCTATGAAGCAGTCTTCTTTTGTTTTGTGTATATTAATTCTCGAATAGTTTCTAATATTATTGCAGTTAAAAGGTAGTCTATTTCTTCAATAGTTTTGTCTTTTGTTACTACAATCTCATAACAATTGCAACTTTCACTAAATTTCATTTTGATAGTTATATTGGTTTTCTTTTGTTGTCTGTGAGTTAACTACAATTCTGTTTATTTTCACGTTTATTTCTATTTTCGTTCTAACCAGCATGTGATCAGTAGTCACAAAAAATTTGTTTAATTCACTGACATCTTTAAATGTTGCATAATGGTATAATCTATTTCATTTTTTACGTTTCCGTTCTCGTCCTTTGGGACTTCTTCTTATAGAAGTTGTTTATCGCAAAAAGAAAATTATTCGGCATATCGCCTCTATTATTCCTTATTCCATATCCAAATTTTCCTACTCGTTCCTCATAGCACCCCGAGTTTGTTTCCAAGCTTGGAATTAAAATCTCCCTTTATAATCGTAAACTGGGAAGAACATTCGACCATTGCGTTTGATATTTCTTCGTAGAAGGTCTGTACTTCTTCATTAGCGTTCATTAGCATTCATTTTCAAAACTATATATGCTACTCTGCTTGATATTCCTTTATATATTTTAATA
Organism: Agrypnus murinus; assembly: GCA_929113105.1. Taxonomy (NCBI): domain Eukaryota; kingdom Metazoa; phylum Arthropoda; class Insecta; order Coleoptera; family Elateridae; genus Agrypnus; species Agrypnus murinus. The sequence goes on along the minus strand of OV816028.1, from coordinate 25,985,774 downwards.
TGTCGTGCTAGTTGTTTGTTTATTATGTTTATATCCTAGTTTTCATCCTCCTCTTTCTTCAGTGTTGATTTCTCCTCTGTCATGGCTGACGCATTGAGTAAGGTCTACGTGTCTATTTTTGTTATTGAAATTCTTTTAGGAATTGATGATGTCGGCGGGAAAAACACCGAATTTTGAAGTTCCTTTTTGCTTCATATCACAAGGTCTAAACCCGGTTATTATTTGTTCGTTAACTATGAAAATCCAGTTTTATAAGTATTTGAGTTTATTTATGTAACTGCTACAGATATATCTTCAGTGCCATCTACGTTTTTTTTATTTTGAACAGTTTTCAATATTATATTGTTTCCTGTTTGTATATTTATATATACATACATCTATATAAATATATTTAAATATATTTTGTTAAAAAGAATCTAAAATCAGAATTCCACTCTTTATATTCTTTCAGTAATATAAATTACTAATGCCAACGCCAAAATATAAAGTTTTCTTCTTCAGAGAAAACGAAATTGCACATCCAATGATGAAGATCGGAAACGGCACCTTAAAAAATTAAAAAGGGAGAGCTAATCGTTAAAATAGAAAGTGACACGAAGTGATCTCGCTAGATCACGCTTGAAAATCTAACGATATCGAAAGTAGTGTTGGAGTTAAAAAATAAAATGTGTTAATGTATATACTTCTCTTTTTTTAGACATGTCAAGGTATAAAAATTATTTGATTAAATGAAGTATCATTGAGACTAGCCAGTCCTTTTACATTTTATAAAGACTTCCATTTTGCAATAGTGATATCATTTAATATACATAATCTTGTTTTTAGACCTCATTTCCCATGAAAGTTCACGCTGTCCATGTTGTCAATCAACCGTGGATATTCGAAATTGTTTTTAATTTATTCAAGCCGTTTATGAATGATATGATGAGGGAGAGGTTATTTATACATGGCGATAATATGGAGTCTTTGCATAAACAGATTGATCCAAAACATTTACCAGAGAGATATGGAGGAATCCATCCTGATTACAATTATAACGACTGGATCGACTATTTTAAAAGAACGGAGAAGATTCGATGGGAACTTACAACATTGGGTTATCGTGTTAACAAAGAAGACGATGATGATGAAAAGGAGAAAGTGGGTAGTTAATTTAGAATGATGATATTTTAAAAATAGTAATTCGTATAATTATTCGTTTGCAACATAAAGCAACAAAAAAGGGAACAATGCAATTCTTTTAGTTAAATATTATATAGTTCAAAGATTAAATATGTAGTAGTTTCGTAACTTTTATTATATTAATTATGATATGCTGTGCTTAATGTTTTTATAATAAAAATTTGGAAACTAAGGAAATTAGGTTAGTTAGATCAGTCAGCTTTGAGTTGTGGTAGCTATTTTTTGTTATTGTACAATGTAAATTTTGAAACAGGGTTTATACAATTATACATTTCATATTTTTAATTTAAGTATAATTTAAAAAATATAAGAAATGTTTCGTATATTACCAACATACCAACATGTTACAGAGGGTTATTTGATCACACGAAAAAGAAATAATTATAGTTTGTGTATAGTGTATAGAATTAATATTATGTAAGATATAAGAAGCAATGTGTGATATTTGTTACAAAATAAAAAAGTTGTATATAATTGGTTTTTATGGTGTGTAGTATTTAGATTGCTTGAAAATTAATTAATTTTGATTTTTTAATGCTTTAATGCACTAAATAAAATATGTATTTAGAAACTTATCGTATCCAGCAATAAATATTGTGAAAAGCAATCCAGGAACGAAATCAAATTTTTATTATTTTATTTGACGTTCATGAAATTACATTTTTATACAATACTGCATTTTAAATAATTTCCTGCCTTACATTAGTTACAATTACATTATCATAGTTTATATTAAATAATCCTTATTTACGAACAACGAGATATTATTCAGTTCGATTGTATCTGTATGGAAAGGCACATAAATCTGTCAAAATGATTAATCACTTTACACTCACTAGTTCTCCCATTATTACCATGAACTCCTATAAATCTATTAATTATTTTCAAAATGATGAATGAACCAGTCGATCTGTTAATACATAGATGTATTAATTCTATGTTCACTTTACCAAACTAGAAAATTCTATTGTAAAACACTCCTTATCGATAAAGTCTCTAATGCACCTTTTACACTTTCACCGCTGGGCTATACATGAAAAACACCAAATACAAACAATAAGATGAAAGCGTAACCTATAAATTAACAATAAATAGTCTCGTCACAAGCACACTGCCTTCACACAACTTCTCAGTAATTGTATCAAATTTAATACTTTTTGTGCATTTTGTCCACATTCCCATATCTCAAGATAACCCCATGCACTTTGCATCATTGGTGTGGTATATAACTGCATCGCTCAGAATTTCTAGCTGTGATGCAAACCACTTTTCTCGTCTGGTAGAAAAGACCATTTCGACATCTGCAACAAAGACTACATATAACATATAGTAAGTGACATTTTGGGTAAAAGATGTATTTTAGTTTCCCGAACCGAATTCAGAAAAACTAAATACAGTTTTATAAGATGTAAAATAATTTAAAAAACCTGCCAGTTACTATAGTTAACTTTTTTTTTAATGTCTAGTCCAAACTTAAGAACGTGGAAAAATGACAATGAAATAAAACAATTCTTCTAATCAGAAATTCCATTCAAATTTACTTTTTATTATTAAAAATAAAAGAATATTACTATTTAAACACTAAAAGATAAAACAATCTCTCTAAAATATAAATAAATTATATGCTTGTAGAGTAGTAAAAAAAGTGACGACGTTGCCTTAAGTTGGTACCAGTATTTTGTTTGTTGTTCCGGTGAAAACAAATTAAAGCAGTGAATGACTTTGACTCAAGTTTTGAAATTATCTTTGAAACTACTATAAATGTATGTACTATAGAAAACGATAGATAAAACACTATTCAGATTTATTTAAAACGTACGTAGTAGTAAAAAATTTTCATGTATCTTTTTATTTAGCACAACTGATTTTGTAAGGTAGGTATATAACGTTCGTTTGCCGTAATGCAACGTTGTTACTTTGCGAGCTATATCAAGCGTTCAATTGAAACATTCTTCGTATTAATTTGTTTTTGCTAAAACTATCTCCCTAGCAAATTTGAAACTTTAACGACACAGCTTTTTCATCATTTTTTTATAACGTTATTGTAATAAATGTTGCTACAACGTACCATTTTGTACTTTTGTGTTCTTTTACCTAAGTTGTAAAAGAAAAGTTGCAAATATGAACTACTGACTCTTTTTTAATTACTAACAATTAATCTCAGACATCTCGAAATATTTAAATACAAAATTATACTAGTTTTTTTGCTTTATTATATTTATTATTTATATATTATAATTTATATATTTATCATCAGGTGATACAATGGTTGACAAATTGAGATTAGTGACGGTAATGTTAATCTCCCTATTTGCAAAAATCATATAATGACACTTACACATCAAACAATTTATATCCAAAGTACCGGTCTAGAATGTTCTGGCGCGGTCAATTTGTTGCAGTCAGTCTGGCAGTTCGGGCGCAGAGACGGTTTGGCGCGAGGACGTTCCGACGCCAACGCAGGGATGATCTGGCGCGAAGTATTTTATACTTGTCATTTATGCCATTGGGTAACTCGTACACGAATGAATTGAACAATGTGTCCAATAAATCTACTTGCAAACGTGTTTTCGCATAATAGTGTAGTATATATGCCTTATACTTACTCTCAATCAGTATATTTGTAATATATAATATGTATTCGTAAGCCGCTGTAATTAGTTCATATAATACATAAATATACCTAATGTATTTACGTTAGAACTCCAAAAACTCGCTTAAACAGCTTTCTGTTTCTATACCATTTCAGAATGATAGTATGCCATTCTCATATATCGATTTTAAAAAGAACATTTATATTTATAATGATTTATATAAATCAATCTTATGTTATTTTTATATAAAATTTGATTAAAAAGTGAAGGTGGATAACCATTATTAAGTACAGGTTTTTTATTAAGTTGAAGTTTTTTCTTTAAACCTCTCTTCTGATAGACGTAGAGCTCTATATTTTAAGTTTTAGGGTTAATTTTTGGGTTAAATTATAACAGGAGTAATAATTAGTCCTGATGCTGTGTCCTTCTGGTATTTTCTGTTGTTAATGTGTTATTTTCTGTTCTTATGATGTTTAGATCTAAAAATGATACTTGGTTATTATTTTCTAGTTTATGAATAAAGTTTAATTTTGGATGAAATGTATTGAATTATCTATAATAGTGTAAATTTCATTTTTTTGAGCAATCATGAAAATATCATAATAAAAATAACATAATAACATGAAAATAACATAACCAAAGTCCGGAAGGCCTTTGGTTATGTGGTTAGACGGTTAATTTATACAGAATTTCTTTCTAGGCTTTTTTCCTTTTTCCTTTCTTTTCCGGCATCTACTTTTACCACCCTCTTTATGCTCCTTGGTTTTAGTTGCGTTCTACCTTGTTCCACCGTCCAAGACGTTGGGTATTAATTATTGGCCACCAGCTCAGCTGTTATCTGAGCCCATTTGTTATTATAGTATTTTACCAGCTACCAACTAGAGAAGAAAGAAGACAAACCAATACCAACACAGAACTCAACACCCAAACAAAATAAATAATTTTTCTTCTTCTGAACTTTTAGGTTATGTAACAACTTCCTAAACCTTTTGGTTATAACAAAGTATATTAAAGACCCAGTTGCCACTTGTACCATATTACTTTTCTGCAGAAAGCGTGAGTCTGATTCAGATATGGATTTTAGTTAAAATATGTAATTAAATTATTGTTACTTCGATTATGTGCATTTACTGTATGTAAAATTGTATAAGATTTCTGATTTCATAATTTTATTTTTATATTATTAGGAGTTTATTTGCAGGTAATAGTTTTGTTAATCGTTGATTTTGAGTGTGGTAAGAACCTCACAATTTTCATTTTTATGTTCTGAAAATAAATAACCTTCTGTTTCTTTTGTATCTGTCTTTCATTTCTATCAACGCTTGTGCCGAGTTCAAACGGCGGTTGCTATCTTAGAGCAGACGTTTGCCGGACCTAAAGATTCAGTCAGATTAAGGTTAATGTTTTGTGTAATAAATTTTAATATAGTTGGGACTTCATTTAACACCGTGGGCTAGCCGGTCAGGAAGTTCCCGTTATAACATATCTCTTGAAGATTGGGATATTCAAAGGTAGTTTTTCTAGGCATTCATTTTGCAATTTAGACATTACAATGTCTGCATATATGGTAAAAGACAGTTGCCAATTCCTAAAGCTAACATATATATTTGTTTGTAAAGTTTATTTTCAAAGCAAAAATAACTATTATCAAAAATAAATGCAAGTAATTAAAAGAATTCTTGTTCTGATAGAAATGTGTGTGGTTCTATGCCATGGCAGCCTTCTTTTATTATGTTTGTTATGAGGTCAAGAGATATATACTTGTGAAAAATGCTGTAACGCCTAAGGAACTTAAAATATAGTTTGGAGAGACTATCTTTAAGTTTTTCAGCTAATTCAAATGAATTGGTTACATGTTTTTTTATGTATAATAAACGCATGTTTTAATCAATTGGACACCTATTTTGATGGACTGTATAGTATTTTTGCCGATAAAAGATGTACCCCAACCCACATTTTAACACGTACAATTAAAGTAAAATGTTTATGGTAGTTCTATTAGTAACAACAATACAATAGAGTACCGATTTTGATATATGTTGTTTAGGTCGGGAAACTAATAAAAAATTCAAGTTTTCGATCGATGGAAGATGCAAAAATAGGGGTTTTCAAAATAATTACTCAACATTAAATCCTGGGGAAAAAATGTCTATGACAAACTCGAAGAAGATAAAGTTTTCAACATTTTCTTTTCAAATTAGACACTTTAGAAGCTTTCGAGATATACAAACAAAAACTCAGGGTACCTTTAATAAATGAATAGCTCAGTAATTCTCCGTTACTGAAGTGTTAGATATTTAATTATTATTATTATTATCTTTTTAGTTAGTTATCTATTTTTTGTATTTACCTTAGCGACATGTTTGTTTATATTATTATTACCTTTGATAATGACAGCTTAGCTGTGGAAACAATTGTCAAGTTATAATTTAATAAATATTGTAATACTTTGTATTAATCTTTATTTATTTCATTCTAAACAACAGTTTCAAAATTGTTACTACTTTTCTAAGGCAAATGCTTTTTTTGTACCTACTGACTGTACTAAATAATGTTGGTAAAACCCTTATCAATGTCTTAGTATTAATGTAATTTTAAGTGTTCATATTATGTAATCAAAAATGTGCATGATAATTTAATTTAGGTATTATACATTTCATTCCAGTGTCACAGTAATAATAAGATTTCATTTAAACTAAGCTCAAAGAATATAATTTTAAACAAGCTGAAAATGTTACGGGCAAACTAGTCCTTTTTTTGTATGTGTGCCAATGCAGGTCAAAATTCCCAAATTCTAACGCCCGAACATGTGTTAGTAATAATCAATCACCCTTAGTCTTTGTAAAATACCGTCATTTCTTTTCGTTGTATATTAAGTATATTAGTCAGTAGATTTCGAGCTTCAGTGTAACACACACGGAGTTATACAAATGTAGCTAGTGCTACTCAAGTCATAATTTAATTCATGTATTCAAATTGTATATAGAAGTTTTCAATAGTGCAATTAATATAATATAAACACAGTTAAAATACAGTCCACTAGTTTTATTTACATTCGGACCAGCATTGATTACAAGGGAATCAAGGAGTACCTTGTAAGACCACAACGACCGTATAACATTCTGGTCCATACGAGCCGGATATCAAAGAAAAAACGCATCAAGAAAACAAGAATAATTAACGGGCACTCATCGGCCACAGTGAAACAATTCAATTGAAATTTTAGGGACGCATTCTAGGATATTCCTTTGTACACATGGTAAACAAGGGAGTCGATTGGCGAATTCACAGTAAGTCCGTTCCTTTATTCATATAACATCCACTGTATCATCTTCATATTTACCATATTATCTGCGCAGTTCATTGAGATATTAATTTTTATCAAAATTATCAATTAATTAACTTCTCATAAATCAAAAACTATTTCTTTACATTGATATTTTAAGTAAATAATTACTATAATGGCTCCCAACGATGAAAGATTAAAAAATCTCAAAACTCAGCGTGGGCAAATAAAGTCTCAAGTGACACGTTTTAGTACATATTTAGATACCACGTTCCCAATTTCTAAAAACATAACACAGTTAGCAAAACGTTTAGAAAAAATCGAACTTTTGTGGGATGAGTTTGGAAATTGTCAGTTAGACATAGAAAGATTAGATGATAGTTCTCAGGAACAAAGGGATCGCGAGTCATTTGAAAACGCATATTTTGAAATTGTTACACGGGCACAAGAAATGATTGACGAACACAAACAAAACCGATCCATTGTCAGCGACAGTAGCGTAGTTGCTGCGGGGGGTTCTGGTAGCTCTAATAGCAAATCGGAGCAAGTTAAATTACCATTACTAAACTTACCCGAATTTTCAGGTTCTTCTAGCGAATATATGCACTTTCGTGATACATTTGAATCGTTGATTAATAAAAATGATACGTTGTCAGAGGTCCAGAAATTTCACTATTTAATATCATGTTTACAAGGTGATGCACTCAAGGTTGTTCAATCATTGGACATCACTGATAATAATTATGCAATCGCGTGGAATTTACTTAAAGAAACGTACGATAATAAAAGAGCTATCATTAACAGTCATTTGGAATCATTGTGCGGACTACCTACGTTGCACAAAGAAAGTTCAGCCCAATTAAGAAACTTTCTGAATTCGTATTTGAAGGATATTCGTTCATTAAAAAATTTAGGTGAACCAGTTGACACCTGGGACTCTATATTACTTTATCTACTTACCTCAAAGTTAGATTTTGCAACTAAACTAGAATGGGAAAGTTCCATTCGCACGGAAAAGCTTCCGACACAAGAAGATTTTTCTAAGTTTTTAAATTTCAGATGCCAATTATTAGAAAATTTATATAGGCGTTCGGCTATTTCATCAAATGATTCATGTCATTCAAAAAAGGGTTCAAGTCATATCCAGAGAGGTCTTGCAATAAAATCCTTTAATCATGTGTCAATGGAAAAAATGTTAAAATGTTACTTTTGTCAAGGCGGTCATTGCATGTATTATTGCACTGATTTTCTAAAATTAACCGGTCAAGAGAGGTTTAATGCTGTCAAGAGACTTAATCTGTGTAAAAATTGTTTAAAACCCAAATCACAAGGCCACAAATGTACAGGGTTTTGCAAAATATGCAAGGGCAAGGGTCATAACACTTTGTTGCATATTGATAATAGTTCAAACGATAGTACAACGTCTAATTTTCCAATACAAGGTCAGAATTCACAAAGGAATTCACGGGGAAATTCACTGCATGGTTCAGAATCACAGAATATTGTTGGAAATACAAATAACGTTAGTATAAGTACTCATTGTAGTAATTCTGAAAATTTATTGATTATTTTATCAACGGCAAATATTTTTATTGAGGATAATGATAAAAACCTTATTCAGTGTAGGTGCTTACTAGATGGAGGTTCACAAAGCAACTTCATAACAAGGGATTTAGCCAAAAGGCTTAATTTGAAGATTGACAATATTAATCTTCCAATCATGGGTATAGGTGAATCTATGACCAGTATTTCTCATAGAGTTCATACAAATATAAAATCAATGCATAATAGTTATTCAAGGAAACAATCATTTTTAATATTAGAAAATATCACAGGCAACATACCTTATCAATCCTTCGATACAACATTATTAAGCATTCCAGAAGGTATTGTTCTTGCAGACAAGGATTTCAATGAATCAAAGAGAATAGATGTTTTGCTAGGTGCATCTATATTTTATGAATTATTAACAATAGGTCAAATAAATTTAGGTAAAAATCTACCTTTATTACAAAATTCGAAATTAGGTTGGTTAGTCGCAGGTCCATTACAATTAAATTTAATTCGAAATAGTTCTCAAACCTGTTTACTATCAATTCACACTAGTCAAATTCAATCACAGCTTGAGAAATTTTGGGTTATTGAGGACGTTCGGCATTCTGCGTCCATTAAATATTCAAAGGATCAACAATTTTGTGAAGATCATTTTATACAAAATTATAAGCGGGATACTACCGGACGTTTTACAGTGTCATTACCATTAAAGGAAAATTACAAAGACATCGGGAACACCTTTGAATTAGCAATGAAACGTTTTATCAGTTTAGAACGAAAATTAAAGGGAAATCAAACTTTTGCAGATCTTTATACCAACTTCATTCGCGAATATGAGAGTCTCGGGCACATGACAAAGTTAACAGATGAAGAAATAAAAACAAACGACACAACTTATTATTTACCACATCATGGCGTGTTAAAGGAAAGTAGTGTCACAACAAAGTTGCGAGTAGTCTTTGATGGTAGTGCTAAGAGCTCCACGGGTATATCTTTGAATGATGTTTCATATGTAGGACCGACTATACAAGATGATATCTTTTCGATTTTATTAAGGTTTCGAAAACACAATTACGTAATCCAAGGTGATATCACCAAGATGTATAGGCAAGTTAACGTCAATCCGGAACAAAGAAATTTACAGAGAATTTTATGGCGCGATAGCCCGGATCAGGAACTGTCCCATTATGCATTAAATACCGTTACTTACGGCACAGCACCGGCAGCATTTTTATCAATTAGATCTTTACACCAGGTAGCGATAGATAACAAAAATAATTTCCCAAAGGCAAGCAACACAATTTTATCAGATTTCTATGTTGATGATCTAATCACGGGAGATAATTCAATCATAGGTTTAGGAATGTTAAAATCAGAAATATCTGAAATACTACAATCGGCGGGTTTTATTCTGACTCAATGGATGTCAAACAGTACTGGGATACTAGATTCCGATGAACAGCAAACCAAATTTCACTTTTCTGATGACAAAACAGTAAAGACGCTCGGTATAGCGTGGAATCCGAATTCAGATACATTTCAGTTCAGTGTTAATATAAGAATCAATTCTCAAAATTTAACTAAGCGCATTATTTTGTCCATAATAAGTCAAGTTTTTGATCCACTTGGCATTATTGGTCCAGTAATAACCAAAGCGAAAGTTATTTTACAACATTTATGGAAACTAAAGGTTGGATGGGATGAACCTATTCCTCCAGTTTATAATTCGGAATTGTTGCAATTTTTCCAAGATTTAAAATACATAGATAGAATAACGGTTCCTAGGCATGTATTACTATCGACGTACATTCGAATACAATTACACGGTTTTACAGATGCTTCACAAGTTGCCTATGGGGTATGCATATACTTGCGAAGTACGGATTCTTTTAATAAACATAGCACTCAATTACTGTGTTCAAAATCGCGAGTTGCTCCTCTAAAGGTAATTTCAATACCTAGATTAGAATTGTGCGGGGCATTACTTTTATCTAGATTAGTTGACAAATGTTTAAGGGTAATAAAGTTAAATATCGCCGAAACTTTTCTATGGACTGATTCTACGATAGTCTTAGCGTGGTTAGCACAAGAATCAGTACGATGGAAAACTTTTGTTTCTAACAGGGTGTCAGAGATACAAGATTTAACTAACAATGCTCGATGGTGTCACGTATGCACTTCTGACAACCCTGCAGACTTGATTTCACGGGGATGTAATCCAAATCAGTCATTAGAATCAGATATTTGGTGGACAGGCCCGGACTGGCTACAAAGAGACATTCAGTTTTGGCCAAAGCCAGTAAATCAAAGTGATATAATAATTCAAGACATTCCAGAACAACGAATAGTTCAAAATATAGTTTTATTATCAACTGATGGTAGTTTTGACTTATTTAACAAATTTTCGAGGTTTCAAAGGTTAAGAAATGTTACAGCTTGGTGCATAAGATTCTTAAACAATCTGAAATTATCAAAGCAAGGTAAACAAAGGTTCAGTGGTAATTTAACGACAGGAGAAACTGAGCAAGCCGTGAATGTTTTAGTCAAATTAGTACAAAAATCAGAGTTTTCAAAGGAATTAGTTTGTCTTAGAAATTCAAAGGTCGTTCCCAGAAAAAGTAAAATCCTAAGTTTGAATCCATTCTTGGATAACAATGCAATCATACTAGTAGGAGGCAGATTAGTAATGTCAAATTTGAACTATAACCAAAAATTCCCTATACTTTTACCTAGTAAGCACATCTTCACGAAATTAATTATTAATTATGAACATGAAAGAACTTTACATGGTGGGGTTCAAACAATCTTATCAACAGTACGTGCGAATTTTTGGCCTATTAACGCCAAAAATGTAATAAAGGGAGTAATAAGGGAGTGCATGGTTTGTTTCAAGGTAAAACCTGTAGGTGTAACTCCCATCATGGGACAATTACCAGCATCACGAGTTAATCCAGCGCGTCCATTCCTAACATGTGGAATAGATTTAGCAGGACCTTTTACAATCAAAGAGGGTACGTTAAGAAACCGTAAATTAGTAAAGGTTTATGTTTGCGTCTTTATTTGCTTTGCAGTTAAAGCGATACACTTAGAGCTAGCAGGTGACCTTTCTGCTCCGGTTTTCTTAAATGCATTGAAAAGATTCTTTGCACGTCGCGGTATAAGCAGAGAGATCTGGACTGACAATGGATTAAATTTTGTGGGTGCTTCCAATCAAATTCAAAATTCATATGATACTTTATTCAAAATCAATCAAGATCCAAGTGTTAAAAATTATTTGTTAGATAATAAGGTTACGTGGCACTTTATTCCGCCCAGGGCACCACATTTTGGTGGACTGTGGGAATCAGCCGTTAAGCTCACTAAGCATCATTTGACCAGAACAATTGGTATTGCTAACTTTACATATGAGAATTTTCACACTATTTTAACGCAGATAGAGTCCATATTAAATTCCAGACCTTTATGTCCAATCTCCAATGACCCTAATGACCTAGCTCCGCTTACACCAGGACATTTTTTAATTGGTTCAGCGTTAAATGCCTTACCTGAAGAAAACGTAGAAGATATTTCCTTAAACAGATTAAGTAAATATCAACAGGTACAACATGTAGTCCAGTCATTTTGGCGCAGGTGGACAAACGAGTACCTGCACAATTTGCAGCAAAGAAACAAATGGATGACAAACGATCCAAACATTCTGAAGTCAGGACTTATGGTTGTTCTACGGGAAGACAACGTACATCCATTAAATTGTAAAATGGGACGTATTATCGAAGTGTACCGTGGTAAGGACGATATTGCGCGAGTGGCTAGTGTTAAAACCTCTAGTGGCGTAGTGAAACGCAGTTTTTCAAAACTTTGTATATTACCAATTGACACTTAAAATTGTGGACATTTTTAATTTTTTATTTTTGTGTTGAAAGCTGGTGCTTTCAAGAGGGGCGGTATGGTAAAACCCTTATCAATGTCTTAGTATTAATGTAATTTTAAGTGTTCATATTATGTAATCAAAAATGTGCATGATAATTTAATTTAGGTATTATACATTTCATTCCAGTGTCACAGTAATAATAAGATTTCATTTAAACTAAGCTCAAAGAATATAATTTTAAACAAGCTGAAAATGTTACGGGCAAACTAGTCCTTTTTTTGTATGTGTGCCAATGCAGGTCAAAATTCCCAAATTCTAACGCCCGAACATGTGTTAGTAATAATCAATCACCCTTAGTCTTTGTAAAATACCGTCATTTCTTTTCGTTGTATATTAAGTATATTAGTCAGTAGATTTCGAGCTTCAGTGTAACACACACGGAGTTATACAAATGTAGCTAGTGCTACTCAAGTCATAATTTAATTCATGTATTCAAATTGTATATAGAAGTTTTCAATAGTGCAATTAATATAATATAAACACAGTTAAAATACAGTCCACTAGTTTTATTTACATTCGGACCAGCATTGATTACAAGGGAATCAAGGAGTACCTTGTAAGACCACAACGACCGTACAACAAATGTGTTTGTAAGTTTGTAAAGTTATTCAATTAGGGGAAGAGGGTGAACAGTGTTACCCGTACTACAGTGTTAAACTTAATGTTTTTAGGATTGCTTTATATTAAACATTGTTCATATTTTCATGTTAGAAGTACTTTGGTGTTAACAAAGTGTAGGTGCATTTTTGTTAATATTCACTGTTGGATTTTCAAGAAATTAAGGTATGTATATTTTTTAATATCAAAAGTAATTGTTTCAAGTAAAATGCAATTTACTTTAGGAATAAATTAATTAAAGCTAGATTGTTAAAAATTTATTTATAAGTAGTTTGTAAGCTTATTTACGCCGGAGAATCACGAACTTAATCTCAAAACTGTTTGTGCCGTTATTAACTATTCGAGTATAGACTTTTGATGATTGGGGTACAGTGTTACAGTGGATAGTGGGGTTCGGAGTAACATAATTTATGTAACACTTGTGCAGACAGTGATCAGTCCAAGTTGCATCTAAGTGACAAAGATTCATTATTCCTATAAAATAATAAAAGTTTGAAAATTTTTCAAACGTTGGACGACTATGCTCACAACATTTCAATATGATGTGTATGTAAATCACAGACAGCACCCTAAGACAGACTGTTTCGAGCTATGGCTCTCATCAGTTAGGGGTCGCTGTCCATGATTCCCATACACATCATTCGAGCTTATATACCAGCTCGGAAATAACATTAACACCGACATATAATAGTGGTGCCTCCTGTAGGAATCAGACCGCACCAAGGTTCCTACAGGAGGCACCACTATTATATGTCGGTGTTAATGTTATTTCCGAGCTGGTATATAAGCTCGAATGATGTGTATGGGAATCTTGGACAGCGACCCCTAACTGATGAGAGCCATAGCTCGAAACAGTCTGTCTTAGGGTGCTGTCTGTGATTTACATACACATCATATTGAAATGTTGTGAGCATAGTCGTCCAACGTTTGAAAAATTTTCAAACTTTTATTATTTTATATATGTAAATACTCACATTAATAAAACACTTTGTGTTTTAAAAATTTTTATATTTTACATTTTTGTGTATTCATTATTCCATTCAAATGATATCTATGTTGGAAAGTTTGTGGTAATTCAAGAAGAGGCTACAATAAAACACAGAATTTTGTCAATATGGGAAATTACACGTAAAACGAATACAGAAGTTAATCCAACTTACAAATTCGTACGTACAACGCATGAATATAAGAATTTTAAGTTGTTTTATTAATATTAACATTGTTAACCTTTCCTTGTAACACTGTATCCCACTATTAAGATACAGTGTTACACAGAGCACCAAGTTAAATAAATCTTAGTTTCTCTAAAAGTTGAAATTATCAAAGCAAGTTAAATGTAAAAGTTAAAACAAGATTCGTAACTCTTAAACTAGGAAGAAAATAAATTTTAAAATTTTTATTTGGTTCTGAATTATATCAAAAAATATTTTTGTGTAACACTGTTCCCCCTCTACCCCTACTTCTATACACTTTCATTTCCATAATATGTACATTAGTTTTATTTAAAAAAAAAATTATATGAAATTAATGCATTACGTTGAAAAAGTAATTAAAAATAATAATAATAAATCGGCTATATTGGACTAAGAAAAAAAACCGAATTTACAAAATTTCCAAAAAAAAATAAATTTTACAAAAATTAAATTAGTAATTAAATAACCAATAATTTAAAACATTTTCCCAATATTAAGTTTGGTAATGAATTACTGCTTCAAAGTAACGGTTCCAATAATTCACTGGCTGATTGCTGCATTTAGTTTAAAATACGGTCCGCATAGACAGTACACCGCAAATGTTCCTTAAAAGGTCTTTCTTCGAATTATAAGCACCCGACTTTTAGTTTAAAGCGACTTTGTAGCAACTTTATTTTAGGTCAGAAATGGTATAAACCATGTACGAGGATGGTCTGAAAAGTTTCCGACCTTAACGTGAAGATGGCAGCACTCGTCAATAAAAGCTAGGCAATGTAGTTGTGCATCTTTTGACAGATACTCACCAAAATTTCAGCCATTTTGGACGCGCAGTTGTTATTTGCCAATCGTTTGAGTGTGTCGATGTTAGTGTTTTTGTGATGGAAAAAATCTGGTATCGGGCTGTCATTAAATATTTGTTTTTGAAAGGCGATACGGTTACGCAAATTAAAGATGAGTTGGACTCTGTGTATGGGGACTACGCCATCATTTACCACAGTGAAATTTTGGGCAGCTGAATTTAAACCACCAGGTTGGGAGACGTACCAGCTTGGGAGACGATGAACGTTCGGGACGTCCAAAAACTGCAACCATTGACGATAACATCGCTAAAGTTCATCAAACGGTGCTAAACGACCGTCGAATTAAAGTGACAGAGATAGCAGAGGCTATGAATATGTCCAAAGAAAGTGTTTGTGACATATTGAATCAAGATTTAGGCATGAGAAAGCTGTCCGCGCGTTGGGTGCCGCGTTTGCTCACGTTAGACCAAAAACGTGTTCGAATGAACATTTCCAACGCTCTGTTTTGGCGCCGATTACTTACTGTAGATGAAACTTAAAGAAAAGTTGTCTTGTATCTTTGTTAGGTCGGAAACTTTTCAGACTACCCTCGTATATTATTAAATGGCATACAATTCTCTATGTTCTGGTTCATATTTAAAATCTTGTATTTACTAAACCCGCGTGAGCGTGATGACGTCATCAAGCTTTTTTAATTACATGATAGGCATTTTTTTACTGAAATCGATAGAGTATTGTGTTCTCTTTTCAACCATAATAAATATTCATACTCATACATCAGGAAATTTTCAAGAGAAACGTGAAAGATTATTTACGACTAGTAGGCGACAAAAGCGTTACGGAATTGCAGACATTTTTGATATAATCTACTAAGTTGGAGAAAACACATAGAATGTGATGGATTCAATAAATAAAATAAATGAATTCAGATTTTACATAATATAAGAACATACAAGAGCAGATAAAAGCTCTTTAAAAAATCACAATATCATTGCGTCTTCAAGTCACTATTTCTTTTCAAATAAACATTTATGTAAGTCACACATTATTTGATTCTACATCTATTAATTTTTATAGTACAATCAGTGGCGGATTTAACACTTAAGGGGCCTGAAGCGTTACAATTTTTTGGGGACCCATAGTATAAATCAATTACTACAATTTATATACCTTTTATTTTTTATCAAAAATTAAGTACATATAATTATTAATATCAGGCGCGAATTCCCGGTGAAGGGATGGAGGAAGTTACCTGCTCAAGATTTTTTAAATAATCCAACTTCGTCTCATGCCTCAGTCACACGAGTGTGAAATTGGCGTTTTGGTAAGTGGTACACACTATACTTTATTTACAACCACAAAAACGTAATAAAACACCAACAGCTAGGAAAATTATTTAACCTAGAATATAATTTGAGATTGAGATGCTGGATTGTCAAAAGTAGACAATGTCCACAGTTTGTGGAAAATAGATGTTAGTTGTAAAAATTAAGAAATGCGTATAACTCAATGTAATAATCGTAACTACATATGCAGTCGACACAGTAGCTCAGAGGTAGAGATGTCGCTCAGAAAGTGGAATGCCCAGGGTTCGATTTCCAGGGGGGGTGATAATTTTTTCTATATGGATTTGCATTCAAAATATAATTTAAAGTAAAACATTAATTAAACAGAATAATTTAACATAAATAAAATACAAAATGAACACAAACGTGTTTTAATAAAGTGAGTTTTGTTGATGAACGACTATTATACTCACAATTTTATAGTGATATGTGTATAAATCACAGACGAGCTGCCCGTAACTGAGGACTGAGGAGAACCAAAAGCTCGAAACTCAGTCTTAAGGTGCCGTCTGTGATTTATACAAATTTCATTATACAATTGTGAGTATAATAGTCGTCCATTAACAATTTTTAATTTATTAAAAACTCACTTTATTAAAACACGTTTGTGTTCATTTTGTATTTTATTTATATTAATTATACGGTTGGACGCTTAACCGGATTTTATTTTGTATATTCTTGTATTGGATAATCAAATTATGCTGCTTAGTAGTGCGATTTGATACCTACAGGAGGTAACACAGTTTTTTGATGGTGTTAATGTTATTTCAGAGCTAGTATAGACGCTCGGGTGATGTGTGTAGAATTCACAGACTAGCTGCCCCTAACCGAGAAGAACCAAGAGCTCGAAACAGCTGTCTTAGGATGCCGTCTGTGATTTATACACATATAACTATAAAATTGTGAGTATAATAGCCGTCCATTAACAATTTTAACTTTTAAAAATAAATTAATCTTTATCTAAAAGTTGTAACTATGTATTGTAATGATGTTTGTCTATTGATCAAAAAAAAATCGACCAGAACAAAAAAAACTAAAAGTTCGGCGCCAGCTTACTCAGATTGAGCATGATAAACATGTTACAAATTTCAAAAAGTTAATTGAAATTGTTGATCTCAGGTCGTGTCATGAAAAGTTCTCGCATTCTTTCTTTCCTAAGAAAAATTGATAAATTACTTTTATGATTCAAATAACGATCAGACTTTACATTCTGTCTAATAATAAAAAATATAACTATTACGACTATCATAAAGCTGAGAATCTAAATTGTTGTCTTATAGCTGAAAATTCTCTTGCACACACAAAACCAAAAAAATAATGTTTCACCACACAATATTTTCCTACCTGGAGAAGCTCGCCGGAACATCATCAGCTGCAGAGCTCATAGTTGATGCTGGACGCAGGATTGCCAGGAAGCTGCCATCCAGGATGCCTTGGAGTAATATGGAACATGGACCCAGCTTACTAGTTCTTGAAGACTTGTTGATTTATTTATTTATTTTTTAGAGTAAGTCCTTCTGTTTTGTTTACTTATCTTTTATTGTAGTATTGTATAAGCAATTTGTATCTAATGTTTTTTTAAATAAAAATAAAAAAACTCAATAACACTTTAGTATTTTCATTTCGCGATGTTTCAAACAAAAATATTATTTCCACATAAACAAATTACAAACATTAGGCTATAACTGTGATGAACGTTATTGTTTACATTGATCGTAATTATTTTCAATTTATTTTTGTGAACTACTGTTTACGCTCTTGTTTTTAATATTTAAATTTACTATTGCCAGTGAACTTTATTGTTTACACCTCAAACATCAAAAATCAAGTTCCTGTATTTCAATTCTCTCCCAAAAATCTGTCACATAAAGTGCCCTCTAGTAGAACTTTCAAAATTCTTCAAAACACTAATACAATATTTTTGGTTTACAAAATTAAATATAAAATAACGTATTAAATTGATAATGACACAATTGATAAATGTTTAATTAGTCTGATAGTTTCCAAAATAGTAATTTGAACTAACAATTTCAAAATAATAAAAATTTGCGTACAATAAATTTCAAAACCAATGGCGTCGCACAATCACAAAAAGAAAATTCATATTTTGTTCTTTTAGAACGTAAACTCAGTAATGAAAACCTAACATCACGAAAATCGACCTTAGCCTAAAAAAATATTTTCCTTTTTAACTAAATATTTTTAAAGGGCAAAATCCACTACAGTATATTTCAAATAATTAGAAATATTGCATATGCTAACAGCTATGGCATTTTAATAGAACCACTGATAATGCGAAATCATTTCCCACGGTCATTTCCGTACAGTTTAAAGATTATGAACAATGAGTCATTTTCATCATTACTAGACTATGTGAAATGTGTAATTTTCTATATAATAGTGGTCGTACATAAATTAGTTATTTGTATACTAAATAAAGTTGTACTTCTTTATCACGAATATGGAGATTGTTAAACAGCCATAACGAGTGATAAGAAATCAGCTTTATTGCTGAGGTGTACATTACGTGTTTTTTGAAATCGTGAAATTAAGAATTTAAAATACAAAATGTGCATTTAATAACATTATAGTAGGCAACTAAGTCAACGTGGCTCTGTGCGACTTATGTCAAATACATGTGCAACAATGCAAATACAAATGACAGACGAGTCCGTAAAAGTTCCACTTTATGTACTATTTCAGATTTTTTTTTCTATTTTGCGTCTATAATAAAGCTGTTAAAGCACCCAAAAACAGTGCGTTAATAGCTCATTTGAGTGCTTTAATAGCCCAACCTTTTCAAAGTTGGTAGCGATGAAAAAAAAATTGAAAAAACTGCAAATTGACAAAAACTTCACTTTAAAAATCTAAATTTTCAAATGTCACATCAGTGATGTCAACTACCACAAAATTCCCTAAATTTTGAAATTGCAATTTATTTTAAAACGGGAATAAAATACACAAAATAGAAAAAATAGCATAAAAAACTCGTTTCATAAGTCAGTATTGCACTCGCCTTTTAGAAAACTCGCCACAAGCGGCTCGTTTTCTAAATTTGGACTCGTTCAATAAATCTTGCTTTATGAAACTCGTTTCTTAACATACTATTATTCTATAATCAGTTCATTTATAATGACACTTTTCTGCTTTTAGAAGCATCAAATTTATCAATAATATTTTCAAAACACTCAAAACATAAATTTTGCGTAATGTCATTTTCAATAAACATTATTGATACATTTTTTAAATGACTTTGTTCAAGATTATTTCTTAAATATTTTTTTACATGTTTAAGAACAAAGAGAGATCGATCGTTCTCCAGTTGCATTACATATCGGTAATGTTAAGATTTTTTAAAATTGTTTTAACATTGGGAAATGTTGACAATTGACATTAAGGCCTTAAGCGGCCGCTTCCAACGCTTGTGCCTAAATCCGCCACTGAGTACAATAATTTTATAATAATAAACTTTAGAGCTCTCATGCCATTTTCAACTTGTGGTTATACAACTTTGTTGACTGCAGTGTATAACGTGTAGAGAGGGTTTCTATAAAGTAATTGTAATGTACTTATATGCGCGTCTAATTTTCTTGAATTTATTTTTTAATGTTAGAAAATAACATATAGAAAGATTTCATCTGATGATCCACTAAATTTTCTGATAAACTGGTTTATGTTTTAAATATACAGAAGGTTGATATACAGGCACAGATACTGACATACAATATACAAATTTCCAAAAAAAGGTTTAACAATCGTAGCCGTCGATCACTATCTATTATCTTATAAAAATCTTATCTTATAATCGATAAGTATGTCAGTTGCTTACGTTTGGATAAAAACTACCTTATTATTATATGAAATTATTAAACATAATTAAAATAATTAAATAAGTACACAGGCGTAGTACCTACAATTAAGTTTTATAGGTAACAAACTGACGTCGGTTTTTGCATTGGCCGGTATAAAATGAAGATTAATATGAAATGATATTAGTACCAGTTTCTGTATCGTCAGCAAATATAAAAGCCGGTTACAGAATTACAGATTCAATTGTAGTTTAGTTGTTATGATACTATGAAGACAATTACAATTTAACACTTAATGTTTAAATTACCTTCATATTCTAAGCAACAAATAACTATTACAAAATATATTTAGGTTTTGAGGTTGATCAAATTATTTTCTTCTTTTTGTGTTTAAAATTGAGAGTGAATCAAACAAAAAAAAACATGACATGCAGTAATTTCTAATAGTCCATTGAATTCGATTTGAAGTATATTTCCGAAACCTATAATTCAAAAAACAAAGAGTCACTTTCTGAATATTCATTAAGTGGACAGGAAATTTTGATGGCTAATACGTACTTACATGCA
Source organism: Agrypnus murinus (assembly GCA_929113105.1). Classification (NCBI taxonomy): domain Eukaryota; kingdom Metazoa; phylum Arthropoda; class Insecta; order Coleoptera; family Elateridae; genus Agrypnus; species Agrypnus murinus. Next base: position 25,964,894 of record OV816028.1, on the reverse strand, counting down.
TTAGTTTTCATGTATGTATATCAACCTTGCATTCAGTGGAGTTAGCCTTGGTGCTTTTCATTTTTAACATTGTTCTTCAAATGATTTAGTGTATGTACTGTGTGACTATAAGGTATAAGTTTTTTACCTTTTCTTTTTTGTGTCGTCAAAATGTCTTCAAAGGATACTACAAATACTGAATTAAACGAGAAAGAAATTGAGGAAAGGATTCAAGAATTACGGCAATTAGTTCTAGGTAAGGGAGTAAATGCTTCATTAACAATTTGATGTTTGTTTTTTTCATTTTTAATTTGCAGGTGATAATAGGCTAAGGGATCTTAGAACAGACACTGCTTATTTCTTAAGATTTCTACACTGCACTGATTTTGATGCTCCCGTGGCGTTTAAACGGGTAAGCCCATCTTCATTCTTAATCTACTCGTATATAGAGTAAAATTGTTTTAAGTGTTTATTAATGCAATGATTGTTTCAGATGCAAGATTTCTGCAATCTGTTGTACGAACATCCAGAGTGGTATGCATCATTTTCACCTTTAGAAAAAAAGAAACAAATAGATGAAAATGTTAAAGCCATGTTGCAAGAACGAGATCGACATGGGAGAAGAATTTTCGTAGCTAGATTAGGTGAGTTTTTAATAGTAAAAATAATAATAATTATTCTAGTTTTCTATGCAAATCTTCGTTATAAAGAATAATCTAATAATGGTGGACATGTTACGTTTAATGGATCGACTAAAGATTTTTGTTTAATTTCATATGAGCTGTTTACTCCGCATTTAGTCATAGTTCATAAAGTGTAATTTAGAGACAATCGTAACTTCTTAAAGGATAACATCATCTTTATTTCTCTCCTTTAGAAATATTGATGTAAGATAATAATAGGTGGGTTAATATATCCCATTAAATAGTTACAGAAGCTAGGTAATAATAATTATCCTTAGAATTAATAGTCTACAGGTTTAACTATACGGAGTGTTAAGTTCTATAGCCGGGGGTTTTTAGATTCAATTTTTCAATATTTGATACAACGTAGATAAAATTTTTTGTCTTAAACGGTTTAAGATTCAACATTTAAACTTTGATGATTTAACCTTGTAATATTAACGTTTTAGTGTTAAAATGCTCCAGGTTTCGGCATGGTGACCTTCATATTGTAAATTCCGTACTTTTAATGTCATGGACTTAAAACTCTGAACGATATAAGTTAAATCTTTATTTAAGTTTCCTTAATTATACTTATTCTTCTTTGTATATTCCATTTATACGCAGGGGCGTCCCTAAACACTTTGCTGCCTGTGTGAAGCAAAGTTTTGTGCAAAGCTGGTTTTGTTACATAGGTGAATATCAAGTAAAACATATTTTCTCAAATATTGACTCCCCTAATTTTTTAGGGGAATTTTTAGAGGAAAAGTCATTCTGTGTTAAATAGTTTCCAAAATATAAAGTTCTGTTTTGAACAGTATTCAATAAGGTCTACAACTTTGCTATAGTAAATTTTCCTCTAAAATAATTAGAGGAGCCAATACCAAACCAATACTCATACTCATAGCAATACAACAGATCAGACAACAGTTTTAAATTTAATGTTAATTTGTAAAAAATGTTGTAACAAAAATACGTTTAAATATTAGAAAAATGAGTACAATTTATCAGTTCTAACCCCAACTATTTTAATAGCATCATATATTATTTTTTCGGAAATTTTAATTTGGAATTTGTTATCGCTGCCCGTCGCTATATAATATATTAATTTTAAATTCATTTGGCTGCCCTAAAATTTGGCAGCCCGTGTGGCGTGCAAACCTTCGCACACCGCTGGGGACGCCCCTGTTTATACATATTTACCTCAATTTCTTAAGGTTTCAGCGATTTAATATCTTAAAAGTTTTAAAAATAACAATTTTGATAGTTCAAAGAATATACAGTGTGTATACAGAACTATATACCCTCACGTTTTTTAATTTGTGCTGGAATTTATATTACGTCATAACCTTAATACTTTACAAGACATCAAGCTATTTGCGTCTCAGGAACATCAGGTGTATTCCAATTTCAAAATTAAAGTTTCGAGACGATCTTATTATGAAATGGAAAAATTTATTTAAATGGGAAAAAAGTATTGTAATGTTAACGTTATTAGAAAATCTATACTATTACTAAATAAAGATAGGGCAAATAATATACAAATTTAATTGCGGAATTACAAAGCTGCTCAAGTTACAACATGGTTAAGATGTTTGTTAACCCTCACTGTGTGTCGAAATATGTTCTGGGAGATTAAAAATTGCTAAGACAGATATGTGGATTGATACAAAAATACTTTAGACAAATCTTTGAAATAAAATTGTGCAGTCTCCCTATGTTGCATTTGAAAATAATCGAGTCAAAGCATTATGCACACATTGACAACCAATATTACCAATATATTGCACGATTAATTAGCACTGTGTGTATTACGTCCTCGTTTTACATGTGATCTAAATAAATATTACATTTATATTATATTATTATTATTATATGTATTTATATATATATAATCAAATATCGCCAGACTTTCAAATATTTATAAAAATATTATTATTATTATTATTATTATTATTATTATTATTATTATGGTTACACCAATGTAACAAAAACATATACTTCAAATGGTTCATTCTTATCGTGGATGAATCGATAACAACTTAAGTGTTTTTTATAGTCTCATTATTAGTTATAATAAATTGTTTTATGATAACTTTCCACAATTTTCCAGATTGTTACAGATTTATGTACATTGTTACACAATTATTCAAACATAGGCATCCACAGAATTGTTCAAAATTAGTCTTTAAAACAGGAATCTCGGAATCTCTTTATTAAGTATTAAAAATGTCCGTGACAATTAAAACAAGACAAAAAAATTCCATTAGTTAACTGTTAGGAAAATCTGCTTAAGCATGATCCAATTAAGGACAGGGAAAGTTTGAAAAGGTTAAAATTATTTGGTCGATAATAATAAGAGATCCTAAACATATTATGAAACAAAATAACATGATTGATAAACTAATTATTATTTTCAAGAAAAAAAGACATATATTAGGCTTGCTCAAGTAAAAACAATACCAAACATAAAATATATATATACAGTGGGAGTATAAAGTCTGGAACTATCGAAATACATCTTTTATAAAATGTTTATGAAAAAAATCCTGAATCACGTCGATTATTTCTTAAATGCGACATATTTTAATGTAATTATTATTTGTAGTTGTCTTTTGTTTTTGAATTATGGCGATAGCGAAAATTTTTCTAAATGGAAAAGTATGATACTGTATCAAGATATTTTCGAGATAGTTGCTTAAAGTTTTCAAACAAAAATCGCATAGCAATCAAAAATTCCAAGTTTTAATAAAAAAATTAAAAATTCTATGAAGAACTGTTATAATTTTAATGCTAACTCAATTGTTACATGACTACTTGATTGTTGTAAAATAAATCTGAACTCTTGATTTTAACTTTAATGGACTAACAATCACGAGTTCCAAGTTATCAAGAGCCCCGCAAACGGGCAACAATTTGTAATCCATACCATATAAGTCCCAATCAAACAAATGAAAGCATAACAAATGATGGGACTACTTACTTAATCAAATTATACTCAGGTGTTGTCAAAGACTCACAAATTTGAGACTGGACATGGGAATAAATAAATGTTATAGATGACACCACCAAAATTGTTTGTTATTATTTTTAATTAAAGTAGCGAGAGGAATCTGCAGTTTGGGAAAAGAATTCTGATTCATGCTGTTTTGAAAGCACAGACCACAAACAATTTCTTGAGTCACTCTATAACAGGTGGGTGTTACTTTTAATCTTCGTTTATTAGTTCAAGATCAAAAAGGTTCAACAGTAAACGATCCCTTTCTAAAATACAATTTATTACTACCTAAGTAAAGAACATAAATCAAAACATTAATTTTTTTTGGAATTCAATAATAATCATTTAACAAAATGACTTACGGTACGCTCGCTTTTCACGTTAATCCACAGAGGCACCATACACTTAATGACCTTAGTTAAACAACACAAAAAACCTTCACACATTGACTTTACTGCAGGAAGAATACAGTGCCGTAATTGTTGAACTCTGAACTGTCCGCATTAATTACATCTTCAAACTTTACAATAATTTCCGTCTATTAACTTATTAACACTTTTATTGTTTATTGCGTCACTGCTGCATGATGAATTAAATTGTTATCCCAAACAAATTCAAAGTCTTAATTGTTGGTTGGTTTTAAAATAAAAGCAGGACGTTTATTTATGTTGTTTATTGTTTCCAGCCTTACTTTGTGGAACTCCATAATCATGAAATAAATAAAGATTATTAAAAGTTTCACAGTTTTATTAAAATACAACCTGACAATATTGTTTCGACAGCTATGCTGTCATTATCAAAGGTAATATAATTATAAACAAACACGTCGCTAAGGTAGATACAAAAATAGGTAACTAGATAAAATAATAATAATAATCAGAATCAAATATCTAATACTTCCAGTAACGGACAATTACTGAGCTCAAGTTGTTCATTCATTAAAGGTAGCCTGAGGTTGTGTTTGCATATCTCAAAGGCTTCTAAAATGTCTAATTTGCGTTTGTTATTACAAAAATGTAGGAATTTAATATTATTTTGAGGAGTCATTGTGTGATTTTGTTCTAAAAGGTGTTCGGCGTAATTCGATTTTTCAGGATGTTTATTTTTGTAATGACGTACGTGTTCTTTATATCTTATGTCAAAATTTCGAAGTGTTTGTCCAATATATACCGAACTACAAAAAGAACAATTTAAACGGTAAATGCCCGATTTCATGATATCATGTGTTCTGTCTTTAGCATTAAATAAAAATGAAAAAGTGTTAGTGTTGGTTTTAAATGTTATTTTATAATTGTTGGTTTTTTTTAGTATATGTGCAATTTTTTCTGATATTTTGCCAAAATATGGATATGTAATTTGTGTCTTCTGTTTGAATGTCAATGGGAGATATTCTTTTGATAGCTAACCTATAATCTTTTTGTTTAATTAAAGTGTCAATCATGTTCGGATTGTAATGATTTGCATGTGCTAGTTGTTTAATGGTTGATATCTCTTTGCTAAAATCTGATTTTGTTAGTGGAATAGTTAAAGCTCTGTGTACTAATGATCTGTAGGCTGCTATTTTATGTGTATTATGGTGACAAGATTCATTTGGTATTGTTATGTCTGTTTGTGTTGGTTTTCTGTATATGGAAAATTCAAATAGATTGTCTGCGTTAATCTTGATATTTAAGTCTAGAAAGTTTATAGCCCTGTTTTGTTCTGTTTCTAGTGTAAATTTTATATTAGGGTGTATACTGTTAATAAGAATTAAAAATTCATTGATAACCTCAAAAGAACTGCCAAAACAAGCTAAAATGTCATCAACATAACGAAACCAGAAGATAATGTGTTTAGAGAGGTTTAATTCAAATATTCGATCTTCGAACTTGTCCATAAATATGTTAGCTAATAGAGGACTTAGAGAATTACCCATAGGTAAACCATCCTTTTGTAAATAAATTATGTTATTAAAAGTGAAATAATTTTGACTTATACAAAGGTCAAATAATTGAATTAACTCTAACCTTTTAACTAATTCTATATTACTATTGATCAAGAAACTATCTAATAAAGGAATACATTCTTGTGGTGGTATTCTGGAGAACATGTTGCAAATATCAAAACTAACAAGTTTTGAATGTGGTGGAAGATGTATGTTTTGCAGCTTATCTACTAATTCTAATGAATTTCTAACAGAGTATTTCGATTTGTAACCTATCGTGTTAATAATCTGGTTCAGTTTTTTAGATAAAATGTGATTAGGTGCATTGATGTATGATACAACTGGTCTTATTGGCATATTCTGTTTATGTGTTTTGACTAGTCCATATAGTTTAGGTATTTGTGGGTTTTTATTAATGATTTGTTGTTTTTCTAATTCTGATAAGCAGATATTGCAATTTTCTAAACCTTGTTTTATTTCTTTTTGGAATTTTGTGGTTGGGTTTTTGTTTAAAGTTTCTAAATTTTCTTTATTAATAAATTCATTAACTTTTTGTATGTAAATATCTTTTGAAAGAATTACCAAAGTGTTACCCTTATCTGCTTTAACAGAAATTAGATTGTTCTCTGTGATTTTCTGTTTTATAGATTGAAGAAGTGATATGTTAGATGTGTTGTACATTTTGTCCTGCTTCAAAGACATCTCTTTTAACAAATTCGAAATTTGGAATTTTGCATAGTTATTATGATCTTTCTTAAGTATAGTTTCGCATTCAACGGCCAAAATTTCTTTAATCTTATTGGTAAATTTTGGAAAAGGACAAAATTTGAAACCTTTGTTAAGAAATTGTGTTTCTCTGTCATTGAATGTTATGTTATATTCGACAAGTTTATGAAACGAGGATAAAAGTTTGCAGTGTTCTGACAATTAAGGTTATTTTGTAGTGTACTTAATTAAAATAAACATCCTGAAAAATCGAATTACGCCAAACACAACAAAATCACACAATGACTCCTCAAAATAATATTAAATTCCTACATTTTTGTAATAACAAACGCAAATTAGACATTTTAGAAGCCTTTGAGATATACAAACACAAACTCAGGGTACCTTTAATGAATGAACAACTTGAGCTCAGTAATTCTCCGTTACTGGAAGTATTAGATATTTAATTCGGATTATTATTATTATTTTATCTAGTTACCTATTTTTGTATGTACCTTAGCGACGTGTTTGATTATATTACCTTTGATAATGACAGCATAGCTGTCGAAACAATATTGTCAGGTTGTATTTTAATAAAACTGTGAAACTTTTAATAATCTTTATTTATTTCATGTTTATTTATGTCATTGTTAGAACTGCAGATATCGAAATCTCATTTATTATAATTATTTACACAGGATTTCCTTACAATATGCTCATATTTATACTCTTGGTCAAATTAATACGTTCAGTTTTCTTTTTAATTTTAAAAGGAGCGATTGTATTCTAGAAAGTTCCAACCAGCCACAGATTATAACATGTACTGCCAGTATGAAAATTGAGTTAAATTTCTTCTCATGTTTAGTAAAAAGAATGCAGACAACTAAAAAAGTCAGCACTGGAAACAAGTTATCATAATGTAACTTTATCTTAAAACATGAAATATAGTTTCGAAAGTAGTATGTTGCTTTGTAAACATTAATATTGAAGAAATTTGACTATCTCTATTTGCATAAAAAGGACTCATAAGATAGTATATATATATTTTTTTGATAGAACAAATTTATTAGTGTGCTTTAAAAGAATTAACTTCTAATTAGTCCGCCTTTTTACAATACGATAAATAGAAATGGTTTAAGTACGTGACCAAAAGGGAATGTGATACTTGTGGAAATGCAAATATGTTTACACTAAATGATATTTTTATTTTAATGGGTACCAAGGCGAAAATATTTTCTTTTTACACCATATTCGAATTAAAACTGCAAGGAATTAAATACATTTAAAATAATAAGCTCGTTACAAAGTGGCACTTTTAAGTGTGTGATACATGTTCCTAGAATATTGACGTTTACCCAGGTCATTGCGCAAGTTCAAATACATTCTCACACAACAAAACAAAACTAAGAGTTATATCTTGTGGAAGAATCAATCATCCAACCTTTTTTTGAAAACAATTTAAACGGAGAAAGCTATCGCGATAAATAATATTCCTGAACTCGAAAAGAGGTTATTTCCAACAAGATTCTGCTTGACCGCATATTACGCTACTGTGAAACATCTTCGAAAAAATTTCTGTGATACACTAATCAGCTAAGATCAATTTCTAAGGAATTTTGTTTCTTACTTGATGTTCAGTATCATTAAACACAAAACTTAAAACGCATTTAAAGGTCGTAAACATCAATTATTTCATCTTAAATCACTCTTAAGAATTACTTCTGTTACATTCCCTTAAATACTCATAAAAACAAATCAAAGTCAAATCACTGGACTTATATAGCCTTACTATTAGGATATTCAAACTGATTATGTGATTTTTAAAGTACTACATTAATAAGTTGAAATCTTCGTGGGTAATGTAAGTTCGCGCCCCATTATGTTGGAAATATTACTGTGTTTAATGCAAGATTCAATCAAGATTTTTAACCTATACCTCTTAACGTTAAGAGACAATATCTTGTACGTAGCTATCAATCACTATTCGACAAGATACATAGTTATTAGTTCGATAATAATGCATCTATTAGTCCAATCTCTACAAACTCCGATTTTTTTTGGGTGTTGTTGAGTTTTAAGAAACCAATTAGACAATCTTTACGTAATCTTCACCAAACATCACAGTCTGTAATTTGACAAAACTAAAATGTTGATATTTTCATAATTAAATAAATTATAGATATATGAAATAACTTTCTAAAGAAGTGAAAAATCTGAAACGTAAAAATGTTGTTTAAGTTCATTATTGGCTTAACTACACAAATAAAATAGGAATACATACATGTTTAAGTCGAAAAACCTTCATATAATATATACACACATATTTTGGAAATTATCGTACCACAAGGGTGTAAGAAACCTTCATCAGTAAAAAAAGATTTTCTCGTGGGCCTCATCGTGAGAATTCCCCGTTGAGAAATGCCTCAACAGAATGATAACATAAAAAAGAAAAATTAAAGCTTGAAAAGGCAAAATAAAGAACTAGAAAGGCAAATGAAGATTTTGTAAAAACTATTTATAAACAAGATCATTGTACAAGGAATTAAAGAAATGGAAACCGAATCAGATTTAGAAATTCAAGAAAATATAAAGAAAACACTAAACGCAATATATGAAAACAAAGAAAAAGGGGATGGATCAAATGATGACTACAAACGCAAAGGAAGAAGGCAATGCAATAGAGTTGAAAATAAAGCAAAAAGCGAGGGTCTAAGAAAATCATAAAGGATATACTGTGGTCGGGAGTAGAGGAGAAAGAAAGAGCAAAGGAAGGAGTCGGATTAATAATCGCCCCGAACAGACTAAGAGATGTGATACAAGAAAAACACGTAAGCAAACGAATATTAACAGTTAAAATAATACTGGACGAAGAAACATAGACAATAATAACAGTATATGGTGAAAATGAGGACGCGAGAAAAGAAGAAAATGCAATTTTTTCCATCGAGACAAACATACAATGAATTTGAAACAAGGCAAGACGTCAAACAGGGATGCGTGTTAAGCCCACTTCTATTTTCAATGGTACTGATGAGGCAATAAAGAAAAACAAGAAACAAAATGAAGAAATTAACACTGTAATGATACTGGCAAATGAGACAAATACAGCTGACAGAATTGATGTTCGCAGACGACATGACCTTGATAGTAGAAACAAGGAGAACCTACAATATAACTTTACTGTAATAAAGAAAGAATTAGCGAAGATAAACATGAAAATCAATATTGCAAAAACAAAAACAATGATAATTTCTAATACAAAGAAAACCCACAAAAAAGGCTGGACGGAAAACAAATTGAGCAAGTAGAACATTTCAAATATTAGGCGCAATTATAGAAAAAAAATGAGAAACTGGACATAGAATTAAACGATAGAACGGGAAGTGGGAAATATATTCAATATAATGAAGACATTTCTAGGAAAAAGAGTAGAGCCGAAAAAGATAAAAATAGAATTTGTAAAAAAGTGGATATGCCAACAATCATATCATGGACACTATATCAGAAAGACAAAATAAGAAACGAAGGTCTCAGACAAAACCTACAAATAGAATCTATTAATGGAAAAACCATAAAAGGGCAACTCAGATGGTTTGGACATGTGTGTAGCATACCGGGCGATAGGCTTACAAAAAGAGTGTTTGAAACACGAGTGTCGGGAAATAAAAGGAATACCAAGAACAAGATGGAGAAGAAGTAGAGAAAAAGGAATGCGATGGAATACTAAATCTAACACAAGATACAAAACAATGGATACAAAAATATAGGATCCAACTCCAGCCTTACACATAAAGGTTGAAAGGCTTGGGACTGAGAAAAAGATTAGTTCAACTGCCCAAATCTATATATTTAGAACACAAGGCTTATTTATGTTCCAGTTCGTTTGAGAGTTTCACCAGGCCGATTTACGTCATTCTTTTTTTATATTGAAGTTTTCGCTGTGTACATTAGTCAACACTATTTGATTTTTATAGTTTTTTAATGTTTATTTTTTTAATTTAAATCAATATAAAATGTTTAATTTGAGACGCGTAGATCGGACAATCACTTGGGGCGCCCTCTCACTTTCTACTATTAAAGTCAAAATTGAAAAGGTATTTTTTGGACCGACAGCACCATCGTGTTATCGTGGATAGCAGCTCCACCCTCAAACTGGAAAATATTTGTCGCAAATCGGGTATCGGAAATTCAAGGTCAGACTAAAATTGAACAATGGCGTCACATTCCTACAAAAGACAACCCCGCCGATATATTGACGCGAGGAATGGACCCGAAAAGTCTATCAAACTGCAGTTTATGGTGGACTGGCCCACAATGGCTTATATTCGAATGGCAACATTGGCCTAATCGTAAGGAACTAATCGAAAACGTACCGGAAAAACGTAAGGCAAAGGTGGCTCTTCATGTCACTAACGTTGGTTTCGATATTTTTAATCGATTTTCAACGTTATATCATCTACTGCCAGTCGTAGCCTTATGTTTTCGATTCTGTCAAAATGTCACAAATCCAAACGAACGAATTACGGGACAAATAACAGTAACGGAAAGCAATAAAGCGATGGCTGCCTTAATTAAACGAGCGCAGTCAGACTCTTCACTCTTCTCTCACAGTCAGTCTACTCTCGTAGCTGAGGTAAATGCCCTAAGTAATTCTAAGACGCTGAGTAAAAAATCGAAATTATTACCGTTAAGCTTATTTTTAGACTCAAATCAAGTAATACGCGTTGGCGGGTGTCTAAGTAAAGCTGATTTGCCATTAGACAAAAAGTTCCCAATAGTACTACATCCGAAACATCCTCTAACGCAACTTATTATATTAAACGAACACCATCGTCAGCTACACGCCGGTGCCAACACGTTATTCGCATCGATAAGAGATTGTTATTGGAATAAAGTCAGCAGAGTTCTGAGAAAATGCCTAACCTGCTTTATAGCAAATCCTTAACATTGTACGTAAAATGGGAGACCTTCCTGCTGATCGTGTAACTCCAAGTCGGCCTTTTTTCATAACAGGCATCGACTTTGCTGGTCCATTCAATATTAAGGATGGCAAATTAAGAAATAGGGTCATAGTAAAGGCTGATTTATGCGTATTCATCTGCTTTACAACGAAAGCAGTGCATTTAGAGCCCGTCAGTGATCTTAGCAACGTGGCATTTCTCAACGCTTTAAAACGTTTTGTGTCACGTCGTGGCCTTTGTCGTTTCATATATACTGACAATGATACAAACTTCTCTGGTGCTAACAACGAGTTGAAGCGTTTAGTCACTATTTTCCAAAAGTCAGTTAACGGTGATAGCTATGCACAATTTCTTAAAGCACAATATTGAGTGGCATTTTATTCCTCCCCATTCTACACACCATGGTGGGCTATGGGAGGCTGCGGTGAAACGATCTAAATATCATATCCGTAGAACAATCGGTACTAGCAGTTTTCATTTAACCTACGAAGAACTCTCTACTCTGTTTGCCCAATTGGAAGCGATGCTGAACTCGCGTCCACTAACACCGTTATCCGGGGATCTTAATGACCTTAGAGTATTAACACCTGGTCATTTTCTGGTCACCGATTCCTTAACTTCAATTCCTCAAGCAGACTTACGTCACCTGCCGCCTAATCGTCTTACGCAATATGAACGGCTTCAACAAGCTATACAAGGGTTTTGGCAGAGGTGGTCACGAGAATACTTGTCGCAGATACAACACCGCAGCAAGTGGCACTAGGGCCAGACGGATCGATTGTAAATAGGTTCTATGGTTATCCTCATCAACGAAAATGCTCCACCTTTAAACTGGAAATTAGGTCGAGTAACTGAACTTCATCCAGGTGTGGATGGTCTGATGCACATAGTTAGTGTCAGAACTTCAACCGGAGTGACAAGACGTGCGGTACAAAAATTGTGTTTGCTTCCATTAGACAGTAAAGCTAAGTTAAACAGTTTAGTTAAGCGTAATTTAAGTTAGTTATGTGAAGTGTTGTGTTGAAAGACTCAATCCTTTCAAGGCTGGCGGTATGTTCGGTCCTAACCTAAACAATATCGTTGTATATTAAGACATTTTAATTATTAATGTTTCCGGTATTTTTTGTAACTAGATAGTTAGATTTTACGGTTAAGTGATGGCGATATAACAAAACACCAAATCTTTTGCCGGGGTGTGGCCAGTCATTAAGGGCATATCGACTGTCTTTGACCTAGTCCCCTACTAACGAATCCTTGGTTTTTGTTTTTGTTAGTAGCATTTGGGAAACGACTGAAACGGGTCGAAATACATTTCCCTGGTGAACAAAGTCACGCAGGATCGTGCTTTGACAATATAAAGTGTGAGCAACGGAATTTTGATTCAGAGTTGGCCTTGAAAGAAAGAGATAGACATATCGGTCATGTGAAATTTTGAATCGTATGAATAGTTCATTTAAACTGTCACTTATTGAAGAGAGCTGTCAGATTAACTGTTTTTGAAAAAAAAAGAAATAATCAGTTTTTAATAATGGCATTCATATTTAAAGAAGTACAAAAGAGAAATATGGTAGAAATTTATCTGAGAAATGGTAGAAAAATTAATTAAGTAGGTTTAAATTTAAAGTAGGTCTGTCAGTTAGTGACTGAGAGTAGTTCTCAATAACCTGTAGTAGTTCTACTGCCTATTTAAAATTAATATCAGATGTAACCTAAAATTTCCAAGGCCTTCTCTGAATCAAAATTCCGTTGCTAACACGTTAATATCATCGTTATCATCGTAACCGTAACCGTTTTATTAACTGTAAAGTCGTAAATTGTATGTAGTGAATCTTTCTGCGAATCAATAAACTCTTGTTTGTAATGTATATAGTTAGGGTAAATAAATAAGTTTAGTGTATTTGTGTTTACGTTTTGTACCAATTAAACAACCATCGAAAAAACCATAATCGTTTTGGGATACGAATCCTACAAACTGTTTCTGAAATATTACCTATATTAATTCATTTGTTATTGACAAAACTTCATTGTCAACCAATTTACACTCAGCTTTTTGACAGTTCTTACAGAGTATCGATGTTTTTCACTTTGGATGAAACACCTGCAGCCAGTTTCTACCTAAATGTGCTTTTTGTAGATCATTACCTGTAATTATAATTGGTAATTTGACAAAACTTCTGTCATTAAAACAAACGTCAACATGAATTATGTCAACTGTTTCCAAGTTTTGTTGGTTTGCGACTGTTAGTGTAACCGTCATATTTTAACAGTTCTACTGACTTTTTCAAAAATTTTATGCATATAAAATGCAAGGTAACACTAGCACCGCAATCCATATCAAACCTTATACTTTGATTATTTATGTTATCTTAACTACTACTACCAATGGTAAATTGTTAAGATTACAATTGTTATTCTTTGTTCTATCTGTCTTTAAATCTGCAACAATTAGCTACATGGCCACGCCTACCACATATGAAGCAAGCCCACTTTGATACTGGAGATTCCTTCTTTCTATGAACTTGATTACAGCTTTTACATTTCTCTTGACCTATCATGGTATTTTTCCTATAACTCTCTTTATTATGTACATTTTTAGAAAAACATGACCCATGACGTTGTGGCTTGAACTTATCCCGACTAACCTTGTTGACATCTTTTCCAATAACTCCACTATTGATTATCATTGATGATTGCTTTTTCACAGCTTCCATGTCCGTTACCAATGTACATGCATTTACGTTAACGTTAATTCTTTCTCTAGCAATAATCTTTTTATCATTGCTTCATCTTTTAAACCAACTATTAGTCTATCCCGTAATGCTTCATTTAGGAATGTTCCAAACCTACAGTTAATTGACAGCTGCTTTAAATTCACAATAAAATCTTTCACTGACTCATTATCAGCCTGTTTTCTTGAATTAAATTTATACCTCTTATTTATAATGTTACTTCTGCAACCATAATGGTTTAGTAAAGTTTCTTTAAGTTTCTCAAAACTTTTATCTGTTGGCTTTTCAGACACAGTCAGATTTCTTAATGTTTTATACATTTCTGCTCCAATTGCTACAATTTAACATTGTACTATATCTTCTTCCGCCGTTTCATTAACTTCAAAAATGCTTCTAATCTTTCTATATAGTTAATAAACCGTTCACTGTATTCTTCAAACTGTGGTACTGTACTAAACATTGCTACACGTGGTTTTACCATACCATTACTAATGTTATTTTCAAAAGTCATTTTGTTTACCACGGAGACTCCACCACTCGTCGCCAAATTGTTATATACGTTACTAGTCTATACTGAAGACTTAAATATACACTGTACATCTACTATAAAACTCTTTATTCAACTTTGTAACACATAACATGAACATAACTTTTCTTAGTTAGTTTGTCAACAACTATCTTGTTTTCAGTTGCCATAGCAACCTCAGCCTACATATCACTGAGTTTTTGATATGCATTAAAGAACTCATCCAACTAAAATGTGCCAGAATCGATATTCAGTCAGAGAATTGACTTACTAATGTTTCATACTATAAGCTTCATCAACGTTCAGACATGGAGGTCAACTCTGTTAGATTGTTCTGTTTTGGAGTTGTGCAACGGTATACATATATAGTAGGAAATATTGAATTCATTTGGAATCAGTTTTTATCTAGTTAATCCAAAATTAACAAAAAAGCTTTCCTCCGCTTTTTTATTTAAAAAAGTATATATATATCATAACAAATTATAAACTAGTCTTAAATTAAACTTACTATACACCTAAAATGAAACATGAAATATAAAGCAAAATTTAAAGAAACAAAATAAGTACATATGTAGTTACCTATTGTTTCATTTCTTTTGCATATACCCGCAAAATTAAAATGTCCATCACCTAGTTTTATCCTGACTTTAATTTCTGTTGGATTATAATATTCAACGGCATCAATGCACTTTAACTCTCCTTTAAATTTAATTGTAGCATTTATAGGCCCTGATGAAAACCAAGATAATTAACTATGGAATATTCTCGTGGATTATTGTGGAATTACCTTGAAGAGTTCCTCGCAAGATTCCCTTTCCTTCTGTTGGAATATGAAAGAAAAGCCCAGACAGTTCGTAAATGGCAGAAAGTGAAATTGTATCAAATCCCACCTTTGCAGTAAAAGCCAGTGTGTTGGGATCATAACTGAAAAATAATTATATTGTTCTAAAAGTAACTACTCGTAGAACGTTAGAACTTACTGAATTTCCTTTACGTTATAACTATCCAGACCTTCGATTGTGTAATTCCATGCAACAGCTGTATAACTCAATCTATTAGGATTGTTGTCACTCCAGCTAACCGTTGGTAAAGTCAAACTCTCAAATGGAAGAATCCCTAATTCCGGGACACCCTTTCCTACATAAGGCCTTACAGTATTAAATGCCTTTACTAAACAGCTATTTATATTGGGATCGTTTATATGGCATCTAGGAAAGTAATTTGCTGAAAAGTTTAAGAAATTGCTTTAAAATTATGTTTAAAATTGATTTGCAGGAATTTTTAAATACTTACGTAGATCGTTGGAAATACATCTTGTCATAGATACACCAAGTACCAATACTGCAATGGAGAGTAGCATGTTTTCGTTTAAACTGCATAACAGTTTACAATTTGATTTGAAAATCAGTATTTATAGCAATGGAATTATTAGGGTCATAACCCACTAGGTTAATAAAATACTGCGCATATCAATTAAGATTACTTAGTACAAATCTTTAACCAAATTCTATATTTAATGTAGTTCTAAAATTTTTACGTCAACTATTTAAAAAAATGCGTGTTTAAGAAAAGTAGGTATTGGGTCAGTTGAGTCCATCCCCTCTCCTTTTTTTTGGCCACGCCTACTGCTCTCTGATTGGCTATCCCTACTCCTGTAGCTCCTCCCCTTGCTTCTGATTGGTCGACGCCATCTTGGACGACACGCCTACTATTTTGAATCGCCATTTTGAATCGCCATTTTGAATAGCCATTTTGAATCGCCATTTTGAATAGCCATTTTGAATCGCCATCTTGGATCGCCATTTTGAATAGCCATTTTGAATCGCCATTTTGAATAGCCATTTTGAAACGCCATTTTGGATCGCCATTTTGAATAGCCATTTTGAATCGCCATTTTGAATAGCCATTTTGAAATGTCATTTTGAATCTGTCAATTTTGAATGTCATTTACATATCCGCCATTTTGTATCTATCATTTTCAATTTGTCATCTTAGATTTCCCGCCCTTGGATTTGAATTTTTAGTACTACTACTGCCATCTATCGGTGACGTCATGTCAACGGTATAGTAGATTCCTCTCTCTCGCTCTCGCTTGGTTCAGGCGCCCTCTCTCTCGCTTGGCTCTGACCCTCTCTCTCGCTCTTGCTCTGGCCCTCTCGCTCTCGCTCTGACCCTCTCTCTCGCTTTTGCTCTGGCACTCTCTCTCGCTCTCGCTTGGTTCAGGCCGTCTCTCTCGCTCTCGCTTGGCTCTGGCCCTCTCTCTCGCTCGGCTTTCGCTCTGGCTCTCTCTCTCTCTCTCTCTCTCTCTCTCTCTCTCTCTCTCTCTCTCGCTTGTCATTTCCAACTTGTCATCATTTCCCGCCCTTGGATTTGAATTTTTAGTACTGCTACTGCCATCTATCGGTAACGTCCTGTGATCGGTATAGTAGATTTTTATACACCTGTAGATAGGCAACCTGCTACACTTTTTTATAAAAATTAATGGATCCAACGAGTTTCGAACCAGGGTTCGTAAAGTACGTCTGTTTACAAGTCCATAGCTTAACCCCGAGACCACGGAGCTTGTCTTTTAAATTACTGCATACGACTTTCCATGATTACTTTATAGTCGGGTATGTAGTACCATTATTATCCTACATTAACTTATATGAAAAATGAGATCGGTAAGGTAAAAACATGACGTCTTGATTGTAAAATTTATTTTCTGTAACGATGATTTCACCATTGCTAATGAATTTCCAATTAGCTGGTGTAGAAAGTTAAAATTCAAACATGAAAGACTATTGGTTTAATAGAAATATTTTAAAAGTTGCCGACGGCTAATTATTATTTAATAACAACCGTAAATTCTGAGTAAATCTGTTTGGATATTTCCTGAAGCCTAAATCAATTTTGTTTGTATTAAAATCTAGAAATTTCAGAAAAACGGTTTTAAAATAAATTGTATATAGTTATACATTGTGAAATAAAAAATGCAAGAATAAAATACATACACGGATTAAACTAAACTATATATATTAAGAAATATTAATTACGGCTTTTATAGCATCTTACAGGAAAAAGATTACAGTCAATCAAGATCACAACACATATCATTAACTAGATATCAAAAATAAATATATTATATATTGAAGGTAAAGACATGAGGATATCGATCGTTTGACTAATGTCTATTTATTAAAACAAATAAGTTATGAAATGAAGCAGGGAGTCTATTCAATGAACATTGCCTAATACTTTTATGATTTTTCTAGCCTATAGATCAGCAGTTAGAAACACGGGCCTGCTAAATGCCTGCAATTCACCTACCCTATCAATATGTTGTACAATTTTAGATATGTAATGTATACGTTTTGTTTCTTACTTAAGTCTATTTTGTTTGTATGTTTGTAATATTTAGACATTTACGAAAATTAAATCAAGCTGAACAGCAGATTACTATTTTAAATTTAATAGATCATACGAATTATCTTACCCTGTTCTGAATGACTGCTTTGTATAAATTGTGCCTTGTTTGTAAATGCTCTCTGAACTAAAATATTCATATATGAGAGAAATGTTATATAAGTCAATACAGGCCCTATAACTATCATTTATTGAGCTATACAAAGAGATTTATATCTACGCTAAACTAAAGATTAATAGAAGTATTGCATTCCTGATATCATAAGATAACGATAAAACACATGATTATTCTTAGACTAAGGTCTAATTTAGGTAGTCAAAATGTAGGTAATCGAATTGTAGGTACATATCATGATGTGATATCATACAATTAAATTCTAGTAAGAATTGTAATAAAGTCACTGCTATAAATAACAACATTCTTTATCACGATCATCTATCATTATCATAATCATCTAATGTCATGCAGAGTCAGCAGCTAGCTCCTAAGTTCGTATATGCGAGAATCGGTATTATACAACACACACATCAGTCTACATTCATTGCTCTAATATTGATAGGAACTTTCTAGAATCTATAAAGGTGTACTACATATATTCAACTAATTTGAATATACGATAACTGATACTCATTATACTTCTATGCACACAATCGAGGTATCAGTACACTCCAACCGCGTGATCAAGATTGTAGTATTCAAATCAAGCTTCCTAGCCCCTATACAAGTATTCTAGAACATAGAGTATTCATCACTAAACGTATTCTTCATATATGAAATCATAAAATTCGAGTCTAACTACTGACGAGGTGAAAGAATAAGTGCAATCGGTTTATGCCCATACCAGGGTCCCTATGATTATTATAAATGTCTTAACAGAATAAAAAGGGTGAAATGAATATAACTTATAGGATTTAATCAAACTAGAAGAATATCGATATATCCTACGTTGAGAAAATAATTATACTATGTAAGCATCGATACGCTACATATGATTGCGAGCCTGAGTATAAGCATAAACCCTATACTACAGATTTTTATCCTTTTTCATTATATCTACTACAGACGAGGTGAATGAATAGGTACATTTAACATGCGTATGCTACAATTATCTAATTTCTAGTTTTCTAGACGTAATGTAATTTTTAACAGATTTTAACCCTTTTCGTTATATCTACTACCCCTGTAAGCGATTTCTACATATACGTTCTTATTGTTTATACACCATATAGATATTCGTAGCATCTAAAGTAAACTCTTATTTAAACGTTATTTTACAATATATCATACATTTCAGCAACTCCGAAATATGAAGATATGTAATAATTTACTATATACTTTTGTAGGATATTAACTCGTATAATTAATACTAATTTGTAATTATTTTCGATACCTTCGAAATATAAGTCTATAACATATCTACCCAAAAGATTCACCGACAAACTTACTGAAGATAAAGTGGTCGATCTCAACCAAAAGATAGCGAATACAACTCTGTCTCTAGGATTGGTCTACCTAGGTAAAGTAAAGACAAAGATATCAACTGTATGCTGACTGTATGTTCATCGAGACGAATAAGGTGTGAAATGTAACAGGTAGTCTATTCAATTTGCATACTAATATATGAAAATAATATAATGTATATCGCCTGATAAATAAAATTGAAATTATTCTTATTCTTTTACAATGAAATGTGTTTTGAAAAAACACGATGAAACGTTATGTATATTAATGCAGGAGTTCTGTTAACGCATTCGTTATTTAGAGATTCACTTATAAGTACACTATCTATTCAGCTGATTCAATAAAAATTTCATTATTTTTTAAAATTCCTAACGAGGGACCTACTGATAAGCGTTATATTATACCAGGTACGTATGATACTCTACTGCTGATTGCATACCTGATGAACGCAGTTGTACAAAGTAATATAGGATATACGTTACAGAGAAGTTTAATTTTCCGTGCAACAAATGACCTATATATATATATTTTATGTACAAGGCTGACATTAACATATTTAGCGCATACCTGTTGAACATAGCTCTACAAAGTAATATTTAAAAGACTTAAAAGGCTTATATTTTAGAGATCGGATACAGGCGCATATATTCCTGTATATTACCTCTAAATTTTACTTTAACAATACATGTAGTCAGGTTTGGCGTAAATAACAATTAGGGATATCAAAGCCATACTAACTGAACGCTAACATAATATGCTCTACAGGTCAAACTCAATTAATTAACCCTGGGGCTATACATCCTTAGGCTAGAAACAGTCTTGAAACAAAAAATGGCTGAGTCCACCCTGTTAGACAAGAAATCAGAGTATGGGCGTGATAAATAAAACATATAAAGTTATTTTACAAACATTTATTTAGTATACATAACATAATACAAGAATATAGATCATAAGTTGTTTTCTATGACGACTGTTGTAGTTCTACGGGCCTCTGAGTCGTCGTATGCCCTCGCAGCAATACTAATACGTATAAAGTCCGACGACTGACTCATTGGAACTGTACCGGTAGCCCTTTCCTTGTTCAACTCTTCGTTACTATCACAGTTGGTAAACGAGGAATCACATTCATCAATACCCAAATGCATGGCTGAAATCATATATTCTTCTTGTTCTTCTGTCTCAACGATATCAGTAGGTCCATTTGCTTCCTTTACCAGAGCTGTCTTTACAACATTTGCGTTATTATGTACGTTTTTTAAATGCCTTTTATAGCTGTCGATGCGTGAAAGATATTTGAAGCAATTAGAACACCGGACTTTGATTGATTCGTGAACGTTTTTCGTATGTCTTTTTAGTTGTCAGAGCGTGAAAAAGTTTTGACACAGCTAGAACAGCAGATTCTGTTTGAATCGGGTATGGTTTTTACGTGTCTCTTGCAGGTGAATGGCCTCGCGAAAGACTTGAAGCAAACCGGACACTGTATTTTGCAATCCTGTCGACCAGAGCCATTCTTCTTCTTACGCTGGTCCATATCGACTAACGAAGGAACAGGAACACTACCCGTCGATTTATACTGATCGACCAGAGCAATCGGTTGTTCTATCCTACGTTGAGAAAATAATTATACTATGTAAGCATAAATACGCTACATATGATTGCGAGCCTGAGTATAAGCATAAACCCTATACTACAGATTTTTATCCTTTTTCATTATATCTACTACGAGGTGAAGAATAGGTACATTTAACATGCGTATGCTACAATTATCTAATTTCTAGTTTTCTAGACGTAATGTAATTTTGAACAGATTTTAACCCTTTTCGTTATATCTACTACCCTTGTAAGCGATTTCTACATATACGTTCTTATTGCTTATACACCATATAGATATTCGTAGCATCTAAAGTAAACTCTTATTTAAACGTTATTTTACAATATATCATACATTTCAGCAGCTCGTATGATTATCCGTCTCTATCGTAACCCAGTATGTAAGGACATTATGTTAAATACTATCTCATACATGTAAATAAACATTTCTTTAAAGAGTTTGTTAGGTCACCTAATCTGTTATAATATTACTATGATATTAGATCTCGTCGATTACAGTTTTGCCATTAGGACATACTTAGTAGGTTATATGTGCTAAGTAAAATAATAAACAGATATTTCGAAAATTTTATGCATTCTTGAGAGAACGGGGTATAATATTTAAAAACACACTGTAGAAAACATATCAGCAGAGAAAGGGAATACATAAATACAGTATGTTTTGTATGATGAGTTGTCGTCAGTTTAAAAGAAATAAGTTCGTCGCCATATTTAAACGTTATTTTACAATACATCATACATTTTCAATAGCTTCGAAATACGCAGATATGTAATAATATACTATATACTCTTGTAGGTTATTCAACGTATCTATAGTAAACTCTTATGATTAATAATAATCTGTAACCTTATTGTTTTTTATTACATCACAGGTTAGAGCATACGAATATAATTTAGGTTAGATTAGGTTAGAGCCTACGAATACATTTTTAGGGCAGAACGTAGGGAGCAGAGTAAGTACAAAACAACATACTTTCATACAAGAACGTTTATTGATACGAGTAGTTTCGACGCTACTTAAAACATAATACATAACTTATATATATATAACATCTATTAAAATAGTACATTTCGTATACACTAATAATGGTACTACATACCCGACTATAAAGTAAACATGGTAAGTATAACAGCAGTTTAAAAGAATAGATAGTAAATATAACGATATCTAATTATTTTATAAAATACTATGTTAACTAAGAGGTTATATACAGAATATATACGCCTGTATTCGACCTCTAGAGGGTTCATAAGACTAGACTAGACCAGACCAGACCAGACCAGACTAGACCAGACCAGACCAGACCAGACCAGACTAGACCAGACCAGACCAGACCAGACCAGACCAGACCAGACCAGACCAGACCAGACCAGACCAGACCAGACCAGATCAGACCAAACCAGACCAGACCAGACCAGACCAGACCAGACCAGACCAGACCAGACCAGACCAGACCAGACCAGACCAGACCAGACCAGACCAGACCAGACCAGACCAGACCAGACCAGACCAGACCAGACCAGACCAGACCATACCAGACCAGACCAGACCAGACCAGACCAGACCAGACCAGACCAGATCAGACCAGACCAGACCAGACCATACCAGACCAGACTAGACTAGACTATAGATGATAGACAGTAAAATCATGAACAATTATACCACCTGTAATATAATAGAGCTTACTTGATATTTTAAAATTAGTGGCTGAATCTAATTATTACAGAAATTCAATTGTAGAAACTGAAGATGTAATCTTTAAAACATCTAAAGTTAGAAGTTTTTAGTAGTCAGGTTAGATTAATAGAGGGTGTTATAATCAAATCGTTTTTAGAAACTATTTGTTTTGTAAGATTGGCGCCGTAAGGAAAAACAACATAGCTGTAGTCTTGATTTTGAAATTGAGATAGCTCGGAACAAAACGATGAATACAAAGTTTAGAAGTTTATTTCAAAATTCTGTGATAAAAAACATTAATTCTTCTTTACTTTAAAACCCAAAATTGCATGATAAATCAATATAATATTAATATAAATGATTAAATTAAATGAAGCAATCTAGGTTAGACCCCCAAAAATTATATTAAGGTTATAGATTTTAGACTCCGGTTGTTGCAAAGATTCAAGAATCTCTATTAAGGTTAGTTCATAAAACATTTATTAGGTTAGAAAAAAAAAGGTTAAAAATCTTAAATTATTTTAGGTTAGATTTAGGTCGCGCGCGACCTAAATCTAACCTAAAATAATTTAAGATTTTTAACCTAATAAACGTTCTTGTATGAAAGTATGTTGTTTTGTACTTACTCTGCTCCCTACGTTCTGCCCTAAAAATGTATTCGTAGGCTCTAACCTAATCTAACCTAAATTATATTCGTATGCTCTAACCTGTGATGTAATAAAAAACAATAAGGTTACAGATTATTATTAATCATAAGAGTTTACTATAGATACGTTGAATAACCTACAAGAGTATATAGTATATTATTACATATCTGCGTATTTCGAAGCTATTGAAAATGTATGATGTATTGTAAAATAACGTTTAAATATGGCGACGAACTTATTTCTTTTAAACTGACGACAACTCATCATACAAAACATACTGTATTTATGTATTCCCTTTCTCTGCTGATATGTTTTCTACAGTGTGTTTTTAAATATTATACCCCGTTCTCTCAAGAATGCATAAAATTTTCGAAATATCTGTTTATTATTTTACTTAGCACATATAACCTACTAAGTATGTCCTAATGGCAAAACTGTAATCGACGAGATCTAATATCATAGTAATATTATAACAGATTAGGTGACCTAACAAACTCTTTAAAGAAATGTTTATTTACATGTATGAGATAGTATTTAACATAATGTCCTTACATACTGGGTTACGATAGAGACGGATAATCATACGAGCTGCTGAAATGTATGATATATTGTAAAATAACGTTTAAATAAGAGTTTACTTTAGATGCTACGAATATCTATATGGTGTATAAGCAATAAGAACGTATATGTAGAAATCGCTTACAAGGGTAGTAGATATAACGAAAAGGGTTAAAATCTGTTCAAAATTACATTACGTCTAGAAAACTAGAAATTAGATAATTGTAGCATACGCATGTTAAATGTACCTATTCTTCACCTCGTAGTAGATATAATGAAAAAGGATAAAAATCTGTAGTATAGGGTTTATGCTTATACTCAGGCTCGCAATCATATGTAGCGTATTTATGCTTACATAGTATAATTATTTTCTCAACGTAGGATAGAACAACCGATTGCTCTGGTCGATCAGTATAAATCGACGGGTAGTGTTCCTGTTCCTTCGTTAGTCGATATGGACCAGCGTAAGAAGAAGAATGGCTCTGGTCGACAGGATTGCAAAATACAGTGTCCGGTTTGCTTCAAGTCTTTCGCGAGGCCATTCACCTGCAAGAGACACGTAAAAACCATACCCGATTCAAACAGAATCTGCTGTTCTAGCTGTGTCAAAACTTTTTCACGCTCTGACAACTAAAAAGACATACGAAAAACGTTCACGAATCAATCAAAGTCCGGTGTTCTAATTGCTTCAAATATCTTTCACGCATCGACAGCTATAAAAGGCATTTAAAAAACGTACATAATAACGCAAATGTTGTAAAGACAGCTCTGGTAAAGGAAGCAAATGGACCTACTGATATCGTTGAGACAGAAGAACAAGAAGAATATATGATTTCAGCCATGCATTTGGGTATTGATGAATGTGATTCCTCGTTTACCAACTGTGATAGTAACGAAGAGTTGAACAAGGAAAGGGCTACCGGTACAGTTCCAATGAGTCAGTCGTCGGACTTTATACGTATTAGTATTGCTGCGAGGGCATACGACGACTCAGAGGCCCGTAGAACTACAACAGTCGTCATAGAAAACAACTTATGATCTATATTCTTGTATTATGTTATGTATACTAAATAAATGTTTGTAAAATAACTTTATATGTTTTATTTATCACGCCCATACTCTGATTTCTTGTCTAACAGGGTGGACTCAGCCATTTTTTGTTTCAAGACTGTTTCTAGCCTAAGGATGTATAGCCCCAGGGTTAATTAATTGAGTTTGACCTGTAGAGCATATTATGTTAGCGTTCAGTTAGTATGGCTTTGATATCCCTAATTGTTATTTACGCCAAACCTGACTACATGTATTGTTAAAGTAAAATTTAGAGGTAATATACAGGAATATATGCGCCTGTATCCGATCTCTAAAATATAAGCCTTTTAAGTCTTTTAAATATTACTTTGTAGAGCTATGTTCAACAGGTATGCGCTAAATATGTTAATGTCAGCCTTGTACATAAAATATATATATATAGGTCATTTGTTGCACGGAAAATTAAACTTCTCTGTAACGTATATCCTATATTACTTTGTACAACTGCGTTCATCAGGTATGCAATCAGCAGTAGAGTATCATACGTACCTGGTATAATATAACGCTTATCAGTAGGTCCCTCGTTAGGAATTTTAAAAAATAATGAAATTTTTATTGAATCAGCTGAATAGATAGTGTACTTATAAGTGAATCTCTAAATAACGAATGCGTTAACAGAACTCCTGCATTAATATACATAACGTTTCATCGTGTTTTTTCAAAACACATTTCATTGTAAAAGAATAAGAATAATTTCAATTTTATTTATCAGGCGATATACATTATATTATTTTCATATATTAGTATGCAAATTGAATAGACTACCTGTTACATTTCACACCTTATTCGTCTCGATGAACATACAGTCAGCATACAGTTGATATCTTTGTCTTTACTTTACCTAGGTAGACCAATCCTAGAGACAGAGTTGTATTCGCTATCTTTTGGTTGAGATCGACCACTTTATCTTCAGTAAGTTTGTCGGTGAATCTTTTGGGTAGATATGTTATAGACTTATATTTCGAAGGTATCGAAAATAATTACAAATTAGTATTAATTATACGAGTTAATATCCTACAAAAGTATATAGTAAATTATTACATATCTTCATATTTCGGAGTTGCTGAAATGTATGATATATTGTAAAATAACGTTTAAATAAGAGTTTACTTTAGATGCTACGAATATCTATATGGTGTATAAACAATAAGAACGTATATGTAGAAATCGCTTACAGGGGTAGTAGATATAACGAAAAGGGTTAAAATCTGTTAAAAATTACATTACGTCTAGAAAACTAGAAATTAGATAATTGTAGCATACGCATGTTAAATGTACCTATTCATTCACCTCGTCTGTAGTAGATATAATGAAAAAGGATAAAAATCTGTAGTATAGGGTTTATGCTTATACTCAGGCTCGCAATCATATGTAGCGTATCGATGCTTACATAGTATAATTATTTTCTCAACGTAGGATATATCGATATTCTTCTAGTTTGATTAAATCCTATAAGTTATATTCATTTCACCCTTTTTATTCTGTTAAGACATTTATAATAATCATAGGGACCCTGGTATGGGCATAAACCGATTGCACTTATTCTTTCACCTCGTCAGTAGTTAGACTCGAATTTTATGATTTCATATATGAAGAATACGTTTAGTGATGAATACTCTATGTTCTAGAATACTTGTATAGGGGCTAGGAAGCTTGATTTGAATACTACAATCTTGATCACGCGGTTGGAGTGTACTGATACCTCGATTGTGTGCATAGAAGTATAATGAGTATCAGTTATCGTATATTCAAATTAGTTGAATATATGTAGTACACCTTTATAGATTCTAGAAAGTTCCTATCAATATTAGAGCAATGAATGTAGACTGATGTGTGTGTTGTATAATACCGATTCTCGCATATACGAACTTAGGAGCTAGCTGCTGACTCTGCATGACATTAGATGATTATGATAATGATAGATGATCGTGATAAAGAATGTTGTTATTTATAGCAGTGACTTTATTACAATTCTTACTAGAATTTAATTGTATGATATCACATCATGATATGTACCTACAATTCGATTACCTACATTTTGACTACCTAAATTAGACCTTAGTCTAAGAATAATCATGTGTTTTATCGTTATCTTATGATATCAGGAATGCAATACTTCTATTAATCTTTAGTTTAGCGTAGATATAAATCTCTTTGTATAGCTCAATAAATGATAGTTATAGGGCCTGTATTGACTTATATAACATTTCTCTCATATATGAATATTTTAGTTCAGAGAGCATTTACAAACAAGGCACAATTTATACAAAGCAGTCATTCAGAACAGGGTAAGATAATTCGTATGATCTATTAAATTTAAAATAGTAATCTGCTGTTCAGCTTGATTTAATTTTCGTAAATGTCTAAATATTACAAACATACAAACAAAATAGACTTAAGTAAGAAACAAAACGTATACATTACATATCTAAAATTGTACAACATATTGATAGGGTAGGTGAATTGCAGGCATTTAGCAGGCCCGTGTTTCTAACTGCTGATCTATAGGCTAGAAAAATCATAAAAGTATTAGGCAATGTTCATTGAATAGACTCCCTGCTTCATTTCATAACTTATTTGTTTTAATAAATAGACATTAGTCAAACGATCGATATCCTCATGTCTTTACCTTCAATATATAATATATTTATTTTTGATATCTAGTTAATGATATGTGTTGTGATCTTGATTGACTGTAATCTTTTTCCTGTAAGATGCTATAAAAGCCGTAATTAATATTTCTTAATATATATAGTTTAGTTTAATCCGTGTATGTATTTTATTCTTGCATTTTTTATTTCACAATGTATAACTATATACAATTTATTTTAAAACCGTTTTTCTGAAATTTCTAGATTTTAATACAAACAAAATTGATTTAGGCTTCAGGAAATATCCAAACAGATTTACTCAGAATTTACGGTTGTTATTAAATAATAATTAGCCGTCGGCAACTTTTAAAATATTTCTATTAAACCAATAGTCTTTCATGTTTGAATTTTAACTTTCTACACCAGCTAATTGGAAATTCATTAGCAATGGTGAAATCATCGTTACAGAAAATAAATTTTACAATCAAGACGTCATGTTTTTACCTTACCGATCTCATTTTTCATATAAGTTAATGTAGGATAATAATGGTACTACATACCCGACTATAAAGTAATCATGGAAAGTATAACAGCTGTTTAAAAGAATAGATAGTAAATATAACTATATCTAATTCTGATATAAAAAGCCGCGGATCGACTGATGTTACGGGCCTCATGTAGTAATAATATCTGTATATAGTTTTCAAATTGTTATATTTAAGATGTATCAAGAAAAATTTCTTGAGTTTCTTCACGATTGGCTCATATAAGGTTAATAATTGTCTCATCTCAATGACTCATGATAATAATCATAATTGGCTTATAATTTTTGAATCCTAAAGATTTAATATTATTAATGTACAATATTTATAAATATTTTCCGGGAATTATTTTTAAATAAATTGGATTTAATCAAATATACGTGAAAACATTTTTATAAATAACTCGTATGCAGTAATTTAAAAGACAAGCTCCGTGGTCTCGGGGTTAAGCTATGGACTTGTAAACAGACGTACTTTACGAACCCTGGTTCGAAACTCGTTGGATCCATTAATTTTTATAAAAAAGTGTAGCAGGTTGCCTATCTACAGGTGTATAAAAATCTACTATACCGATCACAGGACGTTACCGATAGATGGCAGTAGCAGTACTAAAAATTCAAATCCAAGGGCGGGAAATGATGACAAGTTGGAAATGACAAGCGAGAGAGAGAGAGAGAGAGAGAGAGAGAGAGAGAGAGAGAGAGCCAGAGCGAAAGCCGAGCGAGAGAGAGGGCCAGAGCCAAGCGAGAGCGAGAGAGACGGCCTGAACCAAGCGAGAGCGAGAGAGAGTGCCAGAGCAAAAGCGAGAGAGAGGGTCAGAGCGAGAGCGAGAGGGCCAGAGCAAGAGCGAGAGAGAGGGTCAGAGCCAAGCGAGAGAGAGGGCCTGAACCAAGCGAGAGCGAGAGAGAGGAATCTACTATACCGTTGACATGACGTCACCGATAGATGGCAGTAGTAGTACTAAAAATTCAAATCCAAGGGCGGGAAATCTAAGATGACAAATTGAAAATGATAGATACAAAATGGCGGATATGTAAATGACATTCAAAATTGACAGATTCAAAATGACATTTCAAAATGGCTATTCAAAATGGCGATTCAAAATGGCTATTCAAAATGGCGATCCAAAATGGCGTTTCAAAATGGCTATTCAAAATGGCGATTCAAAATGGCTATTCAAAATGGCGATCCAAGATGGCGATTCAAAATGGCTATTCAAAATGGCGATTCAAAATGGCTATTCAAAATGGCGATTCAAAATGGCGATTCAAAATAGTAGGCGTGTCGTCCAAGATGGCGTCGACCAATCAGAAGCAAGGGGAGGAGCTACAGGAGTAGGGATAGCCAATCAGAGAGCAGTAGGCGTGGCCAAAAAAAAGGAGAGGGGATGGACTCAACTGACCCAATACCTACTAAGAAACAAGTAGCTCTTCCAAAATATGTTGTTTGTAGAGGTCAATATATCTTTTATCGACATTTTATGAGTCTATCATTGCTAGGACGAATATAGGATTTTAACCTTGTACACCTATTTGTTTTTGATATAATTTTCGTTATAAACAAACTTGGGATCAACGTCCATCAACAATTAAGCGGTTGCAAGGAAGATAAGGATGTTAATGTTATTTTCCGTTCTGTTCCGATGACAGCCTAGCTGTTGAAACACGTGTCCAGAGTGAATAAAAGTAAATGTGGTGAGGGTGAAGTACAGGTTTAGTAAGTTTAGGCCAGTTTGAATTTTTTCTTCTGTATATGGAAAAAAATAATTGAAGGAATATCTTGTATAACTTCTTAGAACAACAGCATTTATATGCCATGAATTAATTATTTTTTTCAAAAAGAAGCTTTAGAGAAGATTGACGTGGATTAGTCCGAATGAGTCTGTGAAAAATGAAATAGACTATACATTAACGACGCGAAAAGATATTTTTCCGTAGGAAGAAAATACAATTCTGCAAATTGAAGAAACACGCAAAACTTAAACTAATAAAACAATAATATAAAGCTAAACTGAAATATAGAAGTACTGAGACCAACACTGGGTAAAACTAAAACAAGTGTAAAGATAGAAAACAAATTAGAGGAAGTGAAAAGATAGGCCAAAAAGTAGAATAATTTTACAAGACATTTGTATGACAATAATAATGATAAAGTAACGCAATAATGAACGTAAATTCTAAATATATTTCCAGAATAACAGAACATGAAATAAAATGTCCTTTTAAATTAAAAACAATAAAGCGCCAGGAAAAGACAATGCAACAACACAGGTAGTATTACAAAGTCTGTAAAATCCCTACTAAACTGAATCGTTGAGAGATGCTGAAGGATCGCTAATAAACTAGCAAGATCAAAAGGTGATACAGCACCAGTGACCATCTGAAACTTTAAGCTATTAGTAGAAAATGCTACCGAACATCAAAACTATGTATGGCGTTTGTTAATTAGCAAAAAGCCTTTGATACAGTTGAAGAAGCTCTATGGAACAGTAGCATGCATTATAGATGTACAACGCTGCTCAGTGGCGTATTTATGAATTTTCTTCTGGGGGGGCTATTCTATAGAATTTCCGAATCAAAATACTAAGATTGTCGCATAACATACATTTTACATGCTCAAGAGATTCATCTAATGAATTTCCCTGACTTTCTAGTTTCTGAATTACTTTAGCCAATAATTCTGCCGTCACCTCCTTAGTATTAAAAGCATCCTGTGCGCTTTGTATGCATAGTGCATCGTGTTTATTAACTTTATTTACAAATGCTTTAATAATATCAAAATAAGTTGCATAATATTCTGCTGCAGAAAGCCAAGTACCCCACCTTGTTATTACAGGCTCAGGTGGGAGAGGCACTTCTTGAGCAGTTTCCCTAAATATTTGTATGCGATATGGAGCTTTACAAACAATTTTTTTTACATCTGAAATTATAGAGTTTACGTTAGGATATATTTCCCGCACTTTTCCCGCAACTCTATGCATTGCATGGGCAAGACAAGTTAAGTAGATCATTTTTTCGTACAGAAATTGTAAGCCTGCTCCAGCCTTGATCATGCACGATGCCCCGTCGGTGACGAACAGGAGTACTTTGTTGTACTCTATACCGTCCGGCCACAAAATAGCCATCGAATCATTAAACAATTTTGCCACAGAACAATGATTGGTGCTCTTGAAAAAGTCCATTGCTAATAAATAGGATTTGCGATTGTTCTCCGAATTTAAAACGCCAATTATAACGTTAGCCACGTATCTGAAAACAAAAATTTGATTTTTATTTTATCGAACTACATAATTAGTCGGTTACAAACAATTTGCGCAAAACAGTTATTTAAAAAAAATTATATTTTAATCAAGCAAAAATATTGTTGTGATTAAATATGTAACTAACAAAATAGAAAATAAAACATCCGTAATGAAGTTTCTACGCACCTTCCAGTAGTGTCAGTAGATTCGTCAATGGAAACCCATATGTAGTTATTCGCTTCATGTTTTCTAATTGATTTTATGGTCTCTTCGTATAAACGAGGTAAATAATTTTTCCTGAGTGTAGACTCGTCGGGTATTGGCATTTTTGAAATTTCTTCCAGAAAATTACAAAATGCTGAATAATTAATTTTACTTAACGGGATATCTGCAGCCACTAATTCACTACATAGTTTTTTATTAAATTCGATCGATTTGCTGGACTCACCGCGCGATTTATTAAGGTATCCCGGTAACAATGTTTGTTTTTTTGATTTCAGGGCAACACACTTTTGATGTCGAACCGTGTTCAGATGTTGTGTAACTTGAAAGCGTTTCGTTGCAGTCACTTTATCGTCGCACACTGTACAATACAACACCTTATCGTCAGTTGTAAGAACACTGAATTCCTTAACATAACTTCGAAGTGTAACAGACACAGACCGTTTTCTTTTACCCATCTTTACACTCTAAAATTTCAAACTGAAATGCAGTTTGCAATTTCTGAACTGTCTTAATTGAAAGATTACAAGTTTAGTAAACAAAAGTACAGGCAAATTTTTCTATGAACAGGAAGTTGTCAATGAATGCTCGTGCATACTATAGAGTATAGACCCTTAAATGAGTATGCTCTTTTAGTAAAGAGCAAACAAAATTTTGTTGTCAATCTCTATGTCACTTTTAAAGCAAAAATATGATAATTTTAATTCAATTATAATAATACATGTAAAACAATTATTATTATTATTCAAGATTCTCTAACCAAAATTTAGTTTATGATATTAAGGTGGTCCAAAACAAGTTTCTGTCGCAACTTTAATAACATTAGCTTTTATTTACTTACCCCACCAATTTGTTTTTAATAAATTATCTTATAAATACAGTCAGCAGCAATCCCATTGTAAAACCATCTTAGCATTTAATTTAGTCTACTTAAAATAGCATTGATTGGATTAGGTGACTGGCGCCATTCTGAAAGTTAAGTTTTCCAACTTCATGTTACATTTTAATACATGTATTACTCTCTCTGTATAAAATTACAGCTCGTTTAAATTTGCAATGTAAAATATTTCAGTTGTTTTTTTAACAATAAAAATTTTTCATTCCTATCATATTATATGTTTCATTAAATCATATGAAAGCCCATAAAAACAACTGTAAAACCAGCCCTATTTAATTAGTGTGGCTCATCTACAACCCGAATAATAGACAAATCAACATTTTTCCGCAACTCAAAGATCACCATTTTTTCGCGTCTTCGCGAGTTGCGTAACTCGAAATGTAGGTATGCAAAGTAAAAAAAAATAAAAACATATTTGTAATTCTTTTTACTCAAGCTACTGATATTCACAATTTCAAACAAATCCAAGATGATGAGTTTGGGGCATTAGTTGGTTTGGTATGGAATGGCTCTGAGTAAGATTTCTAGATAATTTGTCCACAAAAGGATGACTACTCAAACAATTATAGGCTATACATTATACAAAAGACAAAAACAATGGTTAATGTTAAACCGGTTCAAAAACGTTTTTTTTAAAGCGTTAGCTTTTGTATGTAATGAAGACACGGGTATGATTATTTGTAGCCTTTTTTAAATTTTAAAGAATAAATATCAACATTATCTGAAAACTTACTATATACCGTAAGAGTTAACTTCTTTCGCGTTATATGGAATAAACATATAAGAAAAATATTTATTTACACAATATTTTTACTTACCACGGTAATGACTACCCAACGGGTTAGTTTGATAGAAAGCGCGCTGCAGCTTATTTTAAGCGTATAACACGTACCTATACCATCATCTCTTTTTCTCAACTGCTGTCTTTGACCATACGACTTTACAGGGTTGTTATAAAATATACTGCGGTGTATTAAACCCTAAATAAATAATATGGTAAACATTCAAGGTAAACATAAATTATATGCAGTGAATTAAAATAAAAATACACCCCAAATATTTTTCTTTTTCCCAATCGGCCAACTCAGGGTTTATTCGATAGAGCATGAATTATTTAAATTATTAAACTCTTATTGACTCTTACACCTGAAAGAAGAGAAAAACTTATACTGCAGACACTTGGGCTCCTGCAAACTGGACAACCGCTGCTAAAATCTAAATGCAAAAATAAAGAGAAATAAATGCTTGTATGTGCATCAATTAAACACATGAATAATTTGAAAAACACAAACTTTATTTAATTAAAAAAAAATAGAAATTCAAATTGAAAAAGAAATAAAAAGAGAGATTGTTCAAATTAGTACAATAAGACAATTAGGAAATTAATTCCCAAGCTTGCTCAAGTGTAATCAAAAGTCGTAATAGCCTGACATAGGGCTATTACAGTCATTCACTTGAACAAACTAACACAAATCAAAAATATTCACAAATGATAAAATGTTTAGCTTTATGCAAAATAAATTTAAATAAGAAAAGAAATTGAAATGTTTTATTTTAAGAAAAATAAATGCTTTTAAAAATCTTTAAGGTTAAACAAAATACTTCTGAAATTATTCAGGATAAACTTTACAAATTTTATTATTATTGGCAAATCAAAATTAAAAGACCTTTTATATAGACCAACCTGGTATGTATTAAAAATAGAATTTCCTTTAAATTCTATATGCAATTGGTATCACTGCACTAATACTTGTCAGCTGATTTCTTGTAATATAAACGTCAATATGTGAAATCAATAATGAAAAATAAATTCTCCAGAATTTATTTAAAACTCTTGTACACACTTCCAAATAGTTTGTTGAACAATAACTAAATCTTCTTTGTTTTAAAAATGTTCAGGTAAACACTTAGAACTTTGTTTCAAACTTGTTTATGTTTTGTTGACATAAATCCAAGGTCAAACATATGCTTATTATACTTCTAACCTCACTTAAATTTACAGATTTTCAATCCGGAGTCAAGCATAGATTCTGCAAGTGCTTTTGATCCACTGACTTTGTTAAATTTGACTCCAGCTTGTATAGGTTTTGTGAAAACAAAAGCCGGCACTGACACTTTTTCAAAAAAATCGCAACGCGGAAAATGTTTATGACGTCATCATTTCACTCAGCTGTTCAATTTTCTCACGAATCTTAATTCTATAAACACAGGATTATAGCTGATAAAACAAGGATTAAAACAATATTACACACTTATATCCCAAAATGCATCGTAACAAAGATATGAGGCAAAAACGATTGACAATGAACAAATCTCGTTATGACCTAATTACATACAAAATTCGATAAATCCAGGCTTATCTTTTACAAAATAGATACATAAATACACAATATAGCTAATACATATTAAATTTTCACAGGAACATCTTTACAATTTCAGAAAAACACAAATTACAGTCCGTTACAACATCGAATCAACCAAATGATGCATTTACAAGTTTTACCTTTAATATTAATTCAAATGAAGTCAATTTATGATCAAATTGTCCAGCATACAGTCCTCCAAGTGTTTACATTAAAAACAATGGTGAGAAAACTAGTATAAGAGTCAATAATTATCAAAACTGAAGCATAGCAACAAAATCGAAACCTTCAGTAATAACAACGCTCAAGATTATTATATAAGAGTTTAAAAACGTATTGTGCTATATTAGTCATTACAAGATTGACCTAATTTATCTGTTTTTAGCTAAGTGGCAGCGCGAAACTAAGTTGGTCTCTTGGAAAATAGAAAAATTCCTCCTACGTTAAAGATCGTAGACTCTAGATTTAAACAAGAAGATTACATCTTCTCTACAAATGAAAAAACCATCCCAATATGCAACTTGGGTTGTATAAACATGTATTATCATAAAACAATCTAAATGATTGATATCCTTTTTTTAAAAATCAAACCTTTTATTATGCATATGAATTGCGGTTATGTTTGTATAAAATTCTATTCTTGGTTTCTATTTTGAATATTGTTGAGTCTAACTGTGACCCAATATGTAGCCTTTAGATTAATTATGCCTAACAGCTAGCATATCCATCTTAAAATAAAATTGTCAATGAGATGGACTTATTACATTTCAATACATATATTAAGATTATATTCAACACAACAGCCCTTTAACTATCAGCACGGGAATGACGAGAGTTTATCAAGGACTTATTTTACCTAATTTTCTTAGTTTTTTCAAGGTTCTCTGTTATGCTGTTACCTCAACAAAATAACATTATTTCTCAACTATTTAGAAGTGCCACTAAATTAATTTCTTTGTTTTTTCATATTCATAGGGTCTGTTTAAATTCTAGTGCTAATGTAGGGACACACACGGGATTGATAATTTCGTCTCTCTTTCTTAAATTCCTTCAAAACCCTAGAGTTCTTACATTGATAGTGTACTGCTCATTAAAGATAAATAAATGAAGGACCTAAGATGTTGACATTATAGTATAATGACTCGTTATATCTAATAAGCAATCAAAATCCTAGCTAATTAAGTGACCTGTGAAAATAAAGTCCAGTGTCTGTGATTATATCAGTAATTTACTCAGCTTATCATTTGAAGTCATTATAATTGCTGCATTGAAATTGTCAGCGATAACAACAAATTATCATTGAGGTTAATATTAAAATGATACTTGAAACAAGGTAAAAGTCATGAAATAAATAAAATTAAAATAATTAATCAAAGACCTTTATCAAAAGTTTTTATTTATCTACATAAATAATTAATAGGTATAGTTAGATAATAAAAGACGAAGCATTATTTTTTTTCATGAACTACATATAGGTGCATTTGTTGCTTAAATGCTAAAATATTTATTACTCTTTCCATTAGATATAATTAAATAATTAATTTAATTTACATTACTTCTAATAAAATTACATCTTCGCTTAAGTTCACTATTATTTTTTAAACGTTTATCATCTTCGGGTGGTTAATTATACTTTAACCACTACTGACCACTTATTAAAGCAGAGTTCTCTGATAGAAAGTAATTACAAGTAATTCTTTAATCTGTGCTTGTAGTAAAATAAGGTGAATTAATCCTCCTTTGATGTTAATATATAGCACGTATATAACTTTAGTTAATTACAATTATTACTGTGAAATCGTTACTCTTTTTATGGAACCCTTTGTTAAAAATTAAGTGTATGTACTTCAGTGTCCAATCTGAAGAGTTTAGGGAATTTTCTGTACCTGTGCTTCCTGCCGTCCCGTCTAATTTAGTGTTTAGCGAAATCGTGGTCTATTATTTGTGAAGTGTTGATGGGTATAAAAATTACACGCCGATATTAGTAAAACAGCATTATTGTGGTAATCCTAGTACTAGTAAACAAAATTCTAGTAAGTCTACAATGCATTTTATTCCACATTTATCTTTTGTGTAACCATATCTTTTCTCTGTTCCCAAGCATGGGACCCCAAGTAATAATAACAGTTGTAATTTTCAAAATGACTAAATAATTCTTTTTTATAACAATTAAACATATTTATACCCACCTCTCATGATGAGTTCATTCTCACAAAACAGATTTATTCAACTTATTCAACTCAATATCATTTTCTTGAAAATCTTATCTCAGTGGATTTTCCAAGCTTTTTAATAAGTAACAGCTGGGTGGCGCCCTTCAAATTATTTATTATTGTCTGCTTCCTATCAGTAATTTATAAGCCTTGAGAATTATCATCTACAATCCTGACATCAATTTGAATAAGAAAGACGTCTCTGTCAGGACATATGTTTTATTTATTGCTTAATCTATTCTAAAAACCTATCGTTTAGCTGTTTTCTTTACAATATAATCTACAATATAATAAATAAATATAATAAATTTTAATCTATTATCTATAATAATTCCTATACATTTTATTCCAATTTCTATTTGCTGCCAATGTTCACTCCACTTGTTAAATGAGAATAAACCTTTTTTGATATTATCCTAGCTTTTCATTAAGCTTTAATTTATTTAGTTTATTATTTAATACCTTGGTATATTTGTATAGCTATGTTAATATTAATGTTCGAGACTGTTATAAAGGTATCATCTGCAAAAAGATTTATTTATATCATAAATGTAAGTTGCGTCTTTACGTTATTGATCTAAAGTGTAAAAAATAATAGACCTAAATTTGATCCTTGTGAGATCCCTACGTTGCATGTTACCTTTTTTTGATGTATCTACTTAACAAAATCTGGTAATTTAATATATTTCAGCAATTAAAAGCAATTGATAAATTCTAAACCAGCAACCGTACAAATTAACAGCTAGATTTTGAAGCCGGAATTGAAACATTTAAAAGTACTATTTTTAAAGCTCTAGTGCAAGCCATCAATGAGTTAGGAATAACATACATAAGAATGTCAAGAACTATAATAACCTAGTAATCTTCAGAAAAGTTGTTAACAATTAACAATTTAAAACGTAAAACTAAAAGCGAATAACGGTTACTTTAACCACCTTTTATAAAATCAGTTGTTTGTTGTTTAATTTATCTGATATTATCATTAATTAAAATTTAAATAACACACATCAATATATATGCAACTTCTGTTTATGACGTTCCCTATCTTTTATAAACCAGTCGTCTGTTGGGTTGTGTTCATTTATCTACGTTGTTATTATATCAACATTTATACAGTGTTGGTAAAATTCAAGATCGTCGTTTGACTGGGTTTCGTTTTTGATAATTATTTCACCGAGTGTTAAATAACTGCCGAATAATCAGAGTTTAAGTCAAAGCTTTCCTGTACATCAACCATGTTTGGTGACACTTTTCTTGTAATAAAAAAATCTAGCAAATCAGGTATTTTATTTAAGTCTTTAGGCCAATAAGTGGGTTTGCCTGTAGTATAAAAAGTCCTTTACCTTTGGTTGTGGTCAGGCGAGATCCCCAATCTACATTTTTAGCTTTATAGTTCTTCTCCCAATATGAATATCTCACCCATATGATGTATAAGTTCCAAATATTCCGGTCTTTTAAGGTTATATTTGGGTGGATAGTATAGCCGTATACTGTCCACCCAAATATAACCTTAAAAGACCGGAATATCATTGAATTTAATTTGGGTGCCGACCCAAATTAAATTTCTGTTTGGTTGATTTGATGCCTACTACAGTTAGTTGTATTTCTTCAGACTGAAGGTGACGTTCTTCATAATGATTAATATTGTTTTTAATTAAGATTGCACTACTTTATCTAGCTTGGTTTCTTGGGTGTGCATTGATAACTTTGATATCCACTAAATTTGAGGTATGACTGATTAGTACAATGTGTTTCTGAAATTAAGCATACATCAATGTTCTTATTGATAAGGAATACTTCTAATTGGTGTTTACGATTTAGAATGCCATTGGCATTCCAGAGTCCAATTCGTAGGTCAGTTATATCCATGAATTATTTCTTTTTGGGAATAGCACCAGTGGCTCTGGCTTCTAATCGGTCTAGTCTAACAGCAAACTGATTAAACATATCCATCAATTGTTTCATCATCTGCTGCATGGAACCATTTCTTCATATGTGGTCGAAGATTGAGAATTTGAGGGTTGGTCCCTACAAGTTTGAACAGCATCAGCATATGAAATCTCATTAGATACTTTCTTAGCGTTAAATGTTCATGGTTGCGGTTTTTTCTGCATTTGTTGCATCTTCCGTTTTTGTAATTCTTTTGCAATAACACATCCTATGTAGCTCGCTGGATAAGCTTCAGCACAATTTGAGCATTTGGCTGTGATACTTCTAGGCTTAGAACAATCAGCTGTGAGGTGACTACCAGCGCATTTGGCGCAGACAGGACTTCTTTGGCAGTATTTCTGAGTGTGGCCAAATCTTTGGCACTTTTTACATTGAGGTACGAACTTGTTGACTTTCAACGCTTCGATTTTGTCTTTCATGTTAGCCAAATACCGTATTTCAAATATTTTCTTGATGTCCTCCACTTTATCAACGGTTATCATGAATAAGAGTAGCTTAATATGTCCAACCCTGTCATTCTCCTTAACTTTTTTTAATTTATTTTCTACGGATATTACTTTGAAACATCTCTCTTTTAATTCAGCTGATATTTCTTTCAAATCCCAAGATGGGTGCAAGTTTCTGACCATAATCCTAATCTGTTTTTCTTGCTTATTTTCGTATGCATACCATTGTTGATTGGTTTCATTCATCATTGTTGTCAATTCACGATATTCTGTTTCGTTATTGACGTTAATTTTAACTTGGTTATTGTGTAACAAAGTTGCATTATGATTTTGGTTTTTGTTTGGAGCTTTTGTTTGATCTCTTGATAGGTCTCTACATTGCTTACTACTACCGGAGGAGGTTTTCATCACTTTCAGTGCGTTGGTTTTATTTTTGATTGGACTATCCTTTTGTTCAGGAGAAGAAACGGCTTTGAGTTTTTTGTTTTTAGGTAACAACCACGCAGTTTCTCTATTTACAATTTCTTCTTCTTCATCAGAATTGATTGGGCTATAAGATATCTTTTCTGATTGAACTAATGCTAATTGCTATTTTAAAATTTTTATTTTGCTCAAGACTTTCTTTAATTCCTTTTCAAGGTAAGCAATTTTTTCTTGCAAATTCTTAATTTAATTAATTTCTTCTTAATTTTGTTGCAACAATAATTGCATTTGCTCGCTGTTAACCGGTAGCGGTTCATTAACATCTAGTAAAGGAATTCCTTGTGGAGGTATTGTTACATTATTTGTTACATTATGTTGTTGATGTACATTTTGAAGCTGTTTCGTGGCAGATCTTATAATCTTCCCGCTTTTTGAAACAGGATTTGATGGTATTTTCTTTAAATTGTTATAATTGTATTTACTTACGTTACATGTTATTATACTGAATAAACAAACACGACGTCATGTTTGGGTTTTCATTAAAAACCCAACATAAAATAAATAAATAAAAAGCTTCATCGACGTTGAAACGTGAAGGGTCAACTCTGTTAGATTGTTCTGTTTTGGAGTTGTTGTGCAACTGTATATGGAATAGGAAATATTAAATTAATTTGGAACCAGTTTTTATTTAGTTAATCCCTAATTAACAAAAAAGTTGCTTAAAAGTCTTTTTATTTAAAAAATTATATAACATTATTCATAACAAATTATAAACTAGTTTTAAATCAAACTTACTCTACAACAGTAGGTGTGTTTTAAGAATATGTAAATTTCCTTAAATTAATGTTACAATGGGAATATTTTATAATACGGGATGGATCGAGTGAATGTTTGCAAGAACCCCATTATCTGAGTCTCTGCAATTCTCTCAAACTCAGGTGTAGCATCTTGCAGAAGTTGCAAGGTAGACCGATTTATCTTATCATTTATGATCTGGCCTAAAATTAAATATGAAACATAAAACAAAATTTAAAGAAACAAAGAAGTACATAGTTATATTACCTATAGTTTCATTTCTTTTGCATATACCCGTAAAATTAAAATGTCCATCACCTAGCTTTAGTGTGACTTTAATTTCTGTTGGATTATAATATTCAACGGCATCGATGTACTTTAAATCTCCTCTAAATTTAATTGTAGCATTTATAGGCCCTGATGAAAACCAAGATAATTACCTATAGCATATTCTCGCGGATTATTGTGGAATTACCTTGAAGAGTTCCTCGCATAATTCCATTTCCTTCTGTTGGAATATGAAAGAAAAGCCCAGACAGTTCGTATATGGCAGAAAGTGATATTGAATCAAATCCCACCTTTGTAGTAAAAACCAGTGTCTG
Source organism: Agrypnus murinus (assembly GCA_929113105.1). Taxonomy (NCBI): domain Eukaryota; kingdom Metazoa; phylum Arthropoda; class Insecta; order Coleoptera; family Elateridae; genus Agrypnus; species Agrypnus murinus. The sequence goes on along the minus strand of OV816028.1, from coordinate 25,923,674 downwards.
GGGATCGTAACTGAAAAATAATTATAATGTTCTAAAAGTAACTACTCGTTTAAAATTTAGAACATACCGAATTTCCTTTACGTTATAACTATCCAGACCTTCGATTGTGTAATTCCATGCAACAGCTGTATAACTCAATCTATTAGGATTGTTGTCACTCCAGCTAACCGTTGGTAAAGTCAAACTCTCAAATGGAAGAATCCCTAATTCCGGGACACCCTTTCCTACATAAGGCCTTACACCATTAAATGCCTCTACTAAACAACTATTTATATTGGGATCGTTTATATGGCATCTAGGAAAATAATTAGCTGAAAAGTTTAAGGGATTAATTTAAAATTATGATTAAAATTGATGTGCATATTTGTTTTTAAATACTTACGTAGATCGTTGGAAATACAATTTGTCATAGACACACTAAGTGCCAATACTACAATGGAGAATAGCATCTTTTCGTTTAAACTACATAACAGTTTACAAATGATTTTATTTGAAAATGAGTATTTATAGCAATGGAATTAGTAGGGTCATGACCTACTAGGTTAGTAAAATACTACGCACATCATTAAAGATTACTTAGTACAAACCTTTAACCCAATTACAGATTTAACGTAGTTCTAAAACTCAAGTCAACTATTTAAAAACATACCTAATTAAAGTTTAAGTTTGCCTGTTTAACAAACAAGTAGTTCTTCCAAATTATGTAGTTTGTACAGGTCAATATATCTTTTATCGACATTTTATGAGTCTATCATTGTTATGATGAATATAGCGTTTTAACCTTGTACATTTATTTGTTTTTGACACAATTTCCGTTATAAACAAACTTGGGGTCAACATCCAAGGAAAATAAGGAAGTTGATGTTGATTTTCGTACCATACCTACAAGATCCATAGCTTATCAGATCAAAGCTGTGTGTATGCAAGATGTATGTATAATTGTATAAGTGACCCATAACATCTATTTATTCACTTGCAACGCATTTTGGTAGGGTCATCACTCATTAGATTCATAGTTATACTAATAGCAGATATTTTATAATTATGTTATGCTAAAGAATTAAAACATCTAATCTAACTATCAAAGTCTTATATGAGATTTCCTTATAATGGGTTTCTATGATCACGGCTGCTAAAGTTAAAAATTGTCTTTCGGTTAGTAATTTTTGTTTGTCTAATGCATTCTAGTTCGGGAAATTGATTTTGAAAGTTGCTAACAAAGTACGAGTACTTTGACTAACAGAATGAAACTAAATACGTCGGAAGAAATTAAAGGTTTTGCCATGGAAACCTTTACAACAATCTCCCTCAAATGATAATTAAGATCCGTACATTCCTTGGAGTTTAATAGTTGTTTAAATATACTACAGATCGTAGATATATTTTGGCCATTAAGGAAGATTTTTACATTAGTAAAATATTATAGAGTAACCAATGTCAGTCCGGCCCAACTCTTTACAAAATTTCAAAGCAGTGAGAAAATCTAAATTATCAAAGTTCTCAGTCCTAAGCTTCTAGACTATTTGTAAATCTCTAAATATCAACCAAGTTTCAGAATTGCAATACATTTATAAATGGACAATATTTAAGGCGATAAATTCGCAATAACAAAAGTTAAAAGAAAAACCCCCAGCTTAAAATTAATAATTTAAGCGATAAACCTTGCCTCAGGTAAGATATTGTTTCACACGAATTGACAAGAAAACTACTCAAGAGTACAATTTCTAATAAATGAACGTACCCAAGTAAATATAAAGAAATATCAAATATAATTGCATACATATACTAAAAGTTGACGAAGGGACGCACCTTAACATTATGCAGGTATGCTCTTACTATAAACCACAAAGATGACGATATAGTAAGTTTCTATATGAAGATATTACAAAGGCGATAGACGAAGAGTTTCCCAATTATTTAATTCTTATAGGGGACTTTTATATAAAACTGTAAATGACCTGTAACTGTATATAAACTGTAGGAAACTTTGTATATGGTAGAAAAAATAATAGTAGGAGTATCTTATATAAGAACATCTTAGAACAACAGCATTCATATGCCACAATTTAATTATTTTCTCAAAAAGAAGCCTTAGAGAAAATTGGCGTGGATTAGTCCGAATGGGTCTTTAAAAAATGAAATAAACTATATATATTAACCACGAAAAAAGATATCTTTGACAGGAAGAGATCCCAGAATAGTGAGAGGAGAAATATAAATGAAAGTAATGCAATTTTGCAAATTGAAGAAAAATGCAAAACTTGAACTAGGTATAAAAACATAACAAGAAAATAAAGCTAGATATCACAGAGAGATAGATGTGCATCTAAATTAAACGGAAGCATGGATGTACTGAGATCAATATTGGGTAAAACTATAATAATAACAGTAAAGTGCAAAGATTTATATAGACAGATAGAAGAATTTGGCAAAAAGTTGTATGACTTAAAACCAAGAATACCAGTAACTACAGAATCAAAGCTAACCAGAACGATAATAAACAATAAAACATCAAGAAAAGACAATGCAATAACAAAGGAGATACAGTTACAAAGATTGTAAAAACCGTAGACTAAACTGAATCATGGAGAGATGTTACAACAATATACTACTTGATAAGAAGGGTTATAGACATAATTTAAATAACTATCGACCTATTATGCTCCTATTGCAAGTGTACAAACTTACTCCTAGTTTAAGTCTGAAAAGGATTTATAATAAACTAGAAACGTTAGAAGGGGATACAGCACGTGACCATCTGAAACTTTAAACTATTATTAAAAAAGGCAACCTGGACAGTTGAAGTAGCTCTATGGAACAGTAGCATGCACCATAGATGCATAACGCTGTTACATAATATATACAAAAGGCGACAGTCACAGTGCAGCTACAAAAAATGCAGATCCTAGACCGGTCAAAAGGGGAGAAAGACAACACGATACTCTATCGCCCAAACTATTCACTACCATCTTGAAAGATGTTTTTAAAGATCTACCCCATACAGATCACCCCAAATTGGCACACAGTATAATCCTTATAAGCGATAACAAATATGACCTCCAATCTATGATACACCACCTCCATAAATGAAGCTTCCAGAATAGTAGGATTAAACATGAAAAAACGAAAACAAAAACTATGAGAAATACAGATGAAAACCTTGAAATTGCACTAGACGGAGTAGCAAAAGAATATATAACCTCCGGACAAATTGAATAGACAAATAAGAAAAATCAAGAGATGGAAATATCTCAACTAATTAAGCTAGGATATGCGACATTCGATAAAGTAGGGTATTTATTCTCAGCATGTGTAGGATATCGCTAAACACGACAAATCTTCAGATTTTCATCTACTCTTATTGGCTACAAGCAGCCAATCACCATTATAAAGTGGGTAACAATGCTTTTCTAACTGCAAGTGAGTAAGTAAAGTTAAATTTTAATTGCTTACAAACACAAAGATTTAGCCCTCTTTATTTAAAGGTGTTGGATAAAAGAATTAACTTCTAATTGTTCGCCTTTTTAGAATACGATAAATAGAAATGGTTTAAGTACGTGACCAAAAGGGAATGTGATACTTGTGGAAATACAAATATGTTTACACCAAATAGTATTTTTATTTTAATGGGTACCAAGGCGAAAATATTTTTTTTTATACCATATTCAAATTAAAACCGCAGGAAATTAAGTATTGAAAATAATAAGCTCGTTACAAAGTGACACTTTTGAGTGTGTGATACATGTTCCTAGAATATTTACTCAGGTCATTAGCGCAAGTTCAAATCATGTTCGCACAACAAAACAAAAATAAGGGAATAGATAGTTATATCTTGTAGAAAAATCATTCAATCATCCAATCTTTTCTTAAAGGCATATTAGGCTACTGTGAAACATCTTCGAAAAAAATTGCTATGATAAACTAATCAGCAAAGGTCGATTTCTAAAAAAATTTTGTTTGTTACTTAATTTTCATTACCATTAAACACAAAACTTAAAACGCACTTAAAGATCGCAAATATCAATTATTTCATCTTATATCACACTTAAGAATTACTTCTGTTACAGTACCCTAAATACTCATATAAACAAATTACAAACAGTCAAATCACTGAACTTATGTGGCCTTACTATTGGAATATTCAAACTGATCGTGCAATTTTTAAAGTACTACATTAAAAAGCTGTAATCTTCGTGGGTAATGTAAATTTGAAATGGAAGCCGAAGCAGATCTAGAAATTAAAAAAATATAAAAAAAACACCAAACGAAATAGATGAGAACAAAGACAAAGGGAATGCATCAAATGATGACGACAAACGCAAAGGAAGAAGATAATGCAATAGAGTTGAAAATAAAGCAAAAATGAGGGTCTAGAAAATCATAAAGGATAGTCTGGTCGGGAGTATAGGAGAAAGAAAGAGCAAAGGAAGGATTCGGATTAATAATCGCCCCGAACAGACTAAGAGATGTGATACAAGAAGAACACGTAAGCAAACGAATATTAATAGTAAAATAAAACTGGTAGACGAAGAAATATAGACAATAATAACAGTATATGGTGAAAATGAGGACTCAAGAAGACAAAGACAATTTTTTCCATCGAGACAAACATCCAATAAATTTGAAACAAGGCAAGGCATCAAACAGGGATGCGTATTAAGCCCACTCCTATTTTCAATGGTGCTAGATGAGGCAATAAAGAAAGCGGAGGAAAAAAATAAAGAAATTAACACTGGGATACTGGCAAATGAGACAAACACAGTTGACAGAATTGATTTTCGCAGACGTCATGGCTTGATAGTAGAAACGAAAGAGAACCTACAATCACATATAACCTTACTGTAATAAAGAAAGAATCAGCGAAAATGAACATGAAATCAATATTGCAAAAACAAAAACAATGATAATTCTAATACAAAGAAAACCCACGAAATATGGCCGGAAAACAAATTGAGCAAGTAGAACATTTCAAATATTAGGCGCAATTAAAGAAGAAATTGGACAGATAATTAAACGATAGAACGGGAAGTGTAAAATATATTCAATATAATGAAGACATTTCTAGGAAGAAGAGTAGTGTCGAAAAAGATAAAAACAGAAGTTGTAAAAAAGTGGATAGGCCAACAATGATATATGTATAGTAGTGAGACATGGACACTATCAGAAAGGCAAAATAAGAAACGAAACTTTCAGAAAAAAACCTACAAAGAGAATCTATCAATGGAAAAAGCATAAAAGGTCAACTCAGATGGTGTGGACATGTATGTAGCTTGCCGGATAGGGTGGGCCGAAACAGATCAACTTTAACCTATCAAAAATGGGTATGTCTCAAAAGTTGTACTTTAGGTCTAGGAAGAACAGCGTAAAATATTAAGCCCAAAAAATAATATCTTGTGCTATTGCTTTAAAAAATAGATTTTTTATAAAAAATTGACATTTTCAGAAATTTTTTTTATCGAAAGGGCAGTCAAAGAAGTGATAAAGTCTGCTCAACAAGTTTGTGATGAAACAAAGAGGGACGGAGTAATTAGAGCAAGGTTGTTGGACAGAGCAAAAAGACCTAAATTTCAATCAAAAACGGAATTTAAGGCTTAGAGAAGTTAGCGGGTTTTCATGGTTGGGGTTGGGGGAAATTTTCAAAATTCTCAAAAAATATGTAGAATTTAGGGCATATGCGCAAACTAAGGAAGTTACATTACGAAGTCCGATATTTTTTTACTTATATGTGGTGACATTTAATATAACTTTAAGCGTCGCCTGATCTTCGCCCAACTTCAAGAAGATAATAAAAAAAATTTTAAGGCAATTGCACAGACTAAAGATGTCGGACTCAATATTTTACGCTACTATTCCTAGACCTAAAATACAACTTGTGAGACATACCCGTTTTTGATTGTATAAAGTTGACCTTTTTCGGCCCACCCTAATGCCGGACGATAGGCTTACAAAAAGAGTGTTTGCAACGCGAGTGACGGGGAAAATAAGAAAGGAAGACCAAGAACAAGATGGATCGACAGCATCAGAGAAGAAGTGAAGAAAAAGGAATGGAATGCGATGGAATACTAAATCTAACGCAAGATAAGACAATGGAGACAAAAATACAGGAACCAACTCCAGCCTTACACCTAAAGGTTGAAAGACATAGAACTAAGACAAAGATCAGTTTAACTACCCAAATAAAATAAGAATACATACATGTTTTAGCCGAAGAAGCTTTATATAACAAATACTATACTGAGGTGTAATAACTCCAACTCATTGAAAATTTTATTTAACGATAAGATCGTAAATATGAAGACAAATATTGCACACATCAAATTCAAAATAAAAGATGGATATGCTAGGTGATAGGCATAATTTATCTAAAGGCTACATATTGGGTCACAGTTAGGCTCATCTATATTTAAAATAGAAATCAGAAATAAAATTTCATGCAAACATAACCTTAATTTTCATATGCATAATAAAGGTTTCATTTTTAAAAAAAGGACAATCATTTAGATTCTTTTATGATAATACATGTTTATACAACCCAAGTTGCATATTGGGATGGGTTTTTCATTTGTAGAGAAGGTATAATCTTCTTATATAAATCTAGAGTCTACGATCTTTAACGTAGGATGAATTTTTCTACTTTCCAAAAGACCAACTTAGTTTCGGGCTACCAATTAGCTAAACACAGATAAATTAGGTCAATCTTGTAATGACTTATATAGCACAATAAGTTTTTAAACTCTTATATAATAATCCTGAGTATTTTTATTACTGAAGGTTTAGATTTTGTTGCTATTCTTCAGTTTGACGATTATTGAGTCTTATAGTATTTTTCTCAACATTGTTTTTAATGTAAACGCTTGGAGTATGCTGGACAATTTGACCATAAATTGACTTCATTTGAATAAATATCAAAGCTGGAACTTGTAAATGCATCATTTGGTTGATTCGATGTTGTAACGGACTGTAACTTATGTTTTTTCTTTAATTGTAAACATGCTCCTGTGGAAATTGAATATGTATTAGCTATATTGTGTAATTATGCATCTATTTTGTAAAGGATAAACCTGGATTTATTTAATTTTGTATGCAATTAAGCTATAATGAGATTTGTTCATTGTCAATCGTTTTTGCCTCATATCTTCGTTACGATGCATTTTAGGACATAATAACATAACGGGTGTAACATATGAAATGAGAAATAAAAATTGTTTAATTTCAGGGTTATTCAATTAATATATTTAAAATTTTACAACTTTATATTAAACTACAATAATTAGTAAATCAATTTAAATATTTAAAGTACTGCGTCAGAAATGCCTTCTTATATAACTCGCAATATTGGCCAGACCATAGCCATCATTGTTCGGACAACATTCATATCTACTGATCTTAATTTTTGTTTAATATGGCGTTTCAGTGGATCTTGATTTTAAGCTTACGAGCCACTGTCTATACTGCCCGAGACAATATAGCTCTAAAGCCTTCAATTGGCTGAACTTTGAGAACGTTAGGTGGGTTACAGTTGTCAGGTACGTATCTTACATTATTGGCTTCGAACCAGTCAAGGGTTGCTTTTGCACAGTGGGAATGAGCGATGTTGGATCAAAAAACATATTCATCATTGTTATGATATTCTTCTACAGATTTTATCAATTTAGGCATACACTCTTGTATGTACACCTGAGAAGTTACGGCTACTGCCGTTAGATTAGATAACTAAATTCAATCGTTTGACTTATGCAAATTCCTACAGGCATAGCTAACTAAATTCTCATTTCATGTGTGATATCCGTTACATTGTTTTAATTCTTGTTTTATCAGCTACAATCCTGTGTTTATAGAATTAAGATCCGTGAGGAAAACCAACAGCTGAGAGAAATAGTAACGTCATAAACATTTTCCGCGTTTCGATTTTTTCGAAAAAGTGTCAGTGCCGGCATTTGTTTCTACAAAAACCTATATAAGCTGGAGCTAAATTTAACAAAGTCAGTCGATAAAAAGCTTTCGGCAAATGTATGCCCGACTCCTGATACAAAATCTGTAAATTTAAGTGAGGTTAGAAGAATAATAACCATATGTTGACCTTGATTTACGTCAACTTCAA